>OZ035823.1:43122766-43660266 GCA_964034765.1 Knipowitschia caucasica | reverse complement strand
AGAAAGACCAGAGAGACCAGAAAGGGACCAGAGACCAGAGAGAGATCAGAAACTACAGAGAGAGACCAGAGAGAGACCAGAGAGAGACCAGAGAGAGAGATAAGAGAGAGACCAGAGCCTAGAGACAGAGAGACCAGAGTGAGAGACCTGAGAGAGACCAAATGAGGACCAGAGAGAGGCCAGAGACCAGAGAGAGAGACCAGAGAGAGACCAGAGAGAGTCACTTAACCTGCTTCGGTCCCAGTATCTGCGTAGTGCTGTGAGTGGTTCCTTGATGTAGATAAATGTGATCTTTAACAATAATAGCTCCACGGAGAAAAGCAGATGTTACTTATTCAATAAAAGTGACATAGTTACATGTATTATCTGACAAAGTGCAAACACATATGAGGCAGAGAGGGGAAAGTAAAGAGTCCAGAAATGACAAGGTGCTCACCATCTGCAGCATCAGAGAGGTCAGGAGGTGAGGAGGGTGGAGAGCAACGAGAGCCACATTAGAACACACGCAGAACCTTCATCTGCGTCACATGGTCCTGGTCCAGTCCGCCTCAGCATGCGCCACATAGTCCTGGTCCAGTCCTCAGTCTTACCTTCCAATGACAGAGGCTCCCAAATCCCAAACTGCTTCAGCACCACAACAAACAGCCCGACCACCACAGCGATGGCTATCACTTCCATTCCCTCCATGTTTCCCTCTCATTTAGATTCGTCTTAATCCTCAACGATAACAAACTTGTTTTACCCGAGGAGACAACTCTTGTCAACTATTGTCAGCTGCGGCCAATCATCTCGAAGCTATCGACGTCTCCTTCTCAAACGCGTGTTGTACAGGCATCAGCACTTCTGATCACTTAGATGAAAACCACCGACTTCAATCAGGTTTCTGTTAGAGGAGAAAGAGCCACATCGCATCCGCTTCAGGGCAGCAGCAAGTCTATGTCGTATCCATATCTCCTGCGTCCTGTGCTTAAAGTAACATTGGATCAATCCCACAAACAACTACTACAAAAGCATTGCTCCTCCCACTCCCCATCTCTCTTTTAAGTCAGAGGCCGAGCGACTTACTGAAGGAATTTCTTTACTAATTGTCTTTGATGGACATTCTGTGCCGTCTTTATTCCCTCAGTCATTTCAAAGATGTAAAGCCGTAAAACCAGAGCATTGATCCACATCAGCGGATAGTTGGCATCTGACCAGCACTTATGGAAAGGCCGCCAGCCCTGCCCTGTGCGCCGCGGGGCGTGCCCTGAGCACCAGGCCGGGCTACCGTCTGCGCTTTGACATAGACACATGATGTTTGTGTATTGTTTACATACTTAGCTGTAGGGGAGCACCTATAGACATGTCCTGTAAAAATGTGTCCAAGTCCTTACCCATGTTTGTCTAAAACTAAACCATGTACAAGTGTCATGTCCAAGGGTCATGTCCGAGTGTAATGTCCGAGTGTCCGGGTGTCATGTCCGAGTGTCATGTTCTAGTGTCATGTCCGAGTGTCATGTCCAAGTGTCATGTCCAAGTGTCATGTCCGAGAGTCATGTCCGAGTGTCATGTCCGAGTGTGATGTCCGAGTGTCATGTCCGAGAGTCATGTCCGAGAGTCATGTCCAAGTGTCATGTCCGAGAGTCATGTCCAAGTGTCATGTCCAAGTGTCATGTCCAAGTGTCATGTCCGAGAGTCATGTCCGAGTGTCATGTCCGAGTGTCATGTCCGAGAGTCATGTCCGAGAGTCATGTCCAAGTGTCATGTCCGAGAGTCATGTCCAAGTGCCATGTCCGAGAGTCATGTCCGAGAGTCATGTCCGAGTGTCATGTCCGAGAGTCATGTCCGAGTGTCATGTCCGAGTGTCATGTCCGAGTGTCATGTCCGAGTGTCATGTCCAAGTGTCATGTCCGAGTGTCATGTCCGAGAGTCATGTCCGAGTGTCATGTCCGAGTGTCATGTCCGAGTGTCATGTCCGAGTGTCTTGTCCGAGTGTTATGTCCGAGTGTCATGTCCGAGTGTCATGTCCGAGTGTCTTGTCCGAGTGTCATGTCCGAGATTCATGTCCGAGGTCATGTCCGAGAGTCATGTCCGAGAGTCATGTCCGAGTGTCATGTCCGAGTGTCATGTCCAAGTGTCATGTCCGAGTGTCATGTCCGAGTGTCATGTCCGAGCGTCTGAGCGTCATGTCGTAGTGTCATGTCCGAGTGTCATGTCCGAGTGTCATGTCCGAGTGTCATGTCGAAGGGTCATGTCCTAGTGTCATGTCCGAGTGTCATGTCCGAGAGTCATGTCCGAATGTCATGTCCGAGTGTCATGTCCGAGTGTCATGTCCGAGTGTCATGTCCGAGTGTCAGGTCAGAGAGTCATGTCCGAGTGTCATGTCCGAGTGTCTTTTCCAAGTGTCATGTCCAAGTGTCATGTCCGAGAGTCATGTCCGAGTGTCATGTCCGAGTGTCATGTCCAAGTGTATTGTCCGAGTGTCATGTCCGAGAGTCATGTCCGAGTGTCATGTCCGAGTGTCATGTCCAAGAGTCATGTCCGAGTGTCGTGTCCGAGTGTCATGTCCGAGTGTCATGTCCGAGTGTCATGTCCGAGAGTCATGTCCGAGCGTCATGTCCAAGCGTCATGTCCAAGTGTCATGTCCTAGCGTCATGTCCGAGTGTCATGTCCGAGCGTCATGTCCGAGTGTCATGTCCGAGAGTCATGTCCGAGTGTCATGTCCGAGTGTCATGTCCGAGTGTCATGTCCGAGTGTCATGTCCGAGAGTCATGTCCGAGTGTCATGTCCGAGAGTCATGTCCGAGTGTCATGTCCGAGTGTCATGTCCGAGAGTCATGTCCGAGTGTCATGACCAAGTGTCATGTCCGAGCGTCATGTCCAAGTGTCATGTCCGAGAGTCATGTCCGAGAGTCATGTCCGAGTGTCATGTCCGAGTGTCATGTCCGAGTGTCATGTCCAAGTGTCATGTCCGAGTGTCATGTCCGAGTGTCTGAGCGTCATGTCGTAGTGTCATGTCCGAGTGTCATGTCCGAGTGTCATGTCCAAGTGTCATGTCCAAGTGTCATGTCCGAGAGTCATGTCCGAGTGTCATGTCCGAGTGTGATGTCCGAGTGTCATGTCCGAGTGTCATGTCCGAGTGTCATGTCCGAGTGTCATGTCCGAGTGTCACGTCCGAGCGTCTGAGCGTCATGTCGTAGTGTCAGGTCCGAGTGTCATGTCCAAGTGTCATGTCCGAGTGTCATGTCTGAGAGTCATGTCCGAATGTCATGTCCGAGTGTCATGTCCGAGTGTCATGTCCGAGTGTCATGTCCGAGAGTCATGTCCGAGTGTCATGTCCGAGTGTCATGTCCGAGTGTCATGTCCAAGTGTCATGTCCGAGTGTCATGTCCGAGAGTCATGTCCGAGTGTCATGTCCGAGAGTCATGTCCGAGAGTCATGTCCGAGTGTCATGTCCGAGTGTCATGTCCAAATGTCATGTCCAAGTGTCATGTCCGAGTGTCATGTCCGAGCGTCTGAGCGTCATGTCGTAGTGTCAGGTCCGAGTGTCATGTCCAAGTGTCATGTCCAAGCGTCATGTCCTAGTGTCATGTCCGAGTGTCATGTCTGAGAGTCATGTCCGAATGTCATGTCCGAGTGTCATGTCCGAGTGTCATGTCCGAGTGTCATGTCCGAGAGTCATGTCCGAGTGTCATGTCCGAGTGTCATGTCAGAGAGTCATGTCCGAGTGTCATGTCCGAGTGTCATGTCCAAGTGTCATGTCCAAGTGTCATGTCCGAGAGTCATGTCCGAGTGTCATGTCCGAGTGTCATGTCCAAGTGTCATGTCCGAGTGTCATGTCCGAGAGTCATGTCCGAGTGTCATGTCCGAGTGTCATGTCCGAGAGTCATGTCCGAGTGTCATGTCCGAGTGTCATGTCCGAGTGTCATGTCCGAGTGTCACGTCCGAGAGTCATGTCCGAGCGTCATGTCCAAGCGTCATGTCCAAGCGTCATGTCCAAGTGTCATGTCCGAGCGTCTGAGTGTCATGTCCGAGTGTCATGTCCAAGTGTCATGTCCGAGCGTCATGTCCTAGCGTCATGTCCGAGTGTCATGTCCGAGCGTCATGTCCGAGTGTCATGTCCGAGAGTCATGTCCGAGTGTCATGTCCGAGTGTCATGTCCGAGAGTCATGTCCGAGTGTCATGTCCGAGAGTCATGTCCGAGTGTCATGTCCGAGTGTCATGTCCGAGAGTCATGTCCGAGTGTCATGACCAAGTGTCATGTCCGAGCGTCATGTCCAAGTGTCATGTCCGAGAGTCATGTCCGAGAGTCATGTCCGAGTGTCATGTCCGAGTGTCATGTCCGAGTGTCATGTCCAAGTGTCATGTCCGAGTGTCATGTCCGAGCGTCTGAGCGTCATGTCGTAGTGTCATGTCGTAGTGTCATGTCCGAGTGTCATGTCCAAGTGTCATGTCCAAGCGTCATGTCCTAGTTGTCATGTCCGAATGTCATGTCCGAGTGTCATGTCCGAGAGTCATGTCCGAGTGTCATGTCCGAGTGTCATGTCCGAGTGTCATGTCCGAGAGTCATGTCCGAGTGTCATGTCCGAGAGTCATGTCCGAGTGTCATGTCCGAGTGTCATGTCCGAGTGTCATGTCCGAGAGTCATGTCCGAGTGTCATGTCCGAGTGTCATGTCCGAGTGTCATGTCCCTGTGTCATGTCCGAGTGTCATGTCCGAGAGTCATGTCCGAGTGTCATGTCCGAGTGTCATGTCAGAGAGTCATGTCCGAGTGTCATGTCCGAGTGTCATGTCCAAGTGTCATGTCCAAGTGTCATGTCCGAGAGTCATGTCCGAGTGTCATGTCCGAGTGTCATGTCCAAGTGTCATGTCCGAGTGTCATGTCCGAGAGTCATGTCCGGTGTCATGTCCGAGTGTCATGTCCGAGTGTCATGTCCAAGTGTCATGTCCGAGTGTCATGTCCGAGTGTCATGTCCGAGAGTCATGTCCGAGAGTCATGTCCGAGTGTCATGTCCGAGTGTCATGTCCGAGTGTCATGTCCAAGTGTCATGTCCGAGTGTCATGTCCGAGTGTCATGTCCGAGAGTCATGTCCGAGAGTCATGTCCGAGTGTCATGTCCGAGAGTCATGTCCGAGTGTCATGTCCGAGTGTCATGTCCGAGAGTCATGTCCGAGTGTCATGTCCGAGTGTCATGTCCGAGTGTCATGTCCGAGTGTCATGTCCGAGAGTCATGTCCGAGCGTCATGTCCAAGCGTCATGTCCGAGTGTCATGTCCGAGTGTCATGTCCGAGAGTCATGTCCGAGTGTCATGTCCGAGTGTCATGTCCGAGAGTCATGTCCTAGTGTCATGTCCAAGTGTCATGTCCGAGCGTCATGTCCGAGTGTCATGTCCGAGAGTCATGTCCGAGTGTCATGTCCGAGTGTCATGTCCGAGAGTCATGTCCGAGTGTCATGTCCGAGTGTCATGTCCGAGTGTCATGTCCGAGAGTCATGTCCGAGTGTCATGTCCGAGAGTCATGTCCGAGTGTCATGTCCGAGAGACATGTCTGAGAGTCATGTCCGAGTGTCATGTCCGAGTGTCATGTCCGAGAGTCATGTCCGAGAGTCATGTCCGAGAGTCATGTCCGAGTGTCATGTCCGAGTGTCATGTCCGAGTGTCATGTCCGAGAGTCATGTCCTAGTGAGGGTCATGTCCGAGAGTCATGTCCTAGTGTCATGTCCGAGGGTCATGTCCGAGTGTCATGTCCGAGTGTCATGTCCGAGTGTCATGTCCGAGTGTCATGTCCGAGAGTCATGTCCGAGTGTCATGTCCGAGTGTCATGTCCGAGTGTCATGTCCGAGAGTCATGTCCTAGTGTCATGTCCGAGGGTCATGTCCGAGAGTCATGTCCTAGTGTCATGTCCGAGGGTCATGTCCGAGTGTCATGTCCGAGTGTCATGTCCGAGAGTCATGTCCGAGAGTCATGTCCGAGTGTCATGTCCGAGGGTCATGTCCTAGTGTCATGTCCGAGTGTCATGTCCCAGTGTCATGTCCCAGTGTCTGAGAGTCATGTCCGAGTGTCACTGTTGTGTTGATACCATAGACTATACCATCGAATGCAGACCATGATTGTCGGATGTTACCCGTTTTCACCAGGACTATAGGCCACCAGCGGTACTGCAGCCTAAATCCACATACATTCACAAAACTAAAACAATTACACACTGGAGGATGTTACTGTTTCTGTCTGAGGAACTTTTTTTTTTCTTTTTTTTTTTCATTGGTTTTTTACAAATCCAGTTTGTGCCACAACTCGATTCTCTCTGGTCTCTCTCTGGTCTCTCTCTGGTCTCTCTCTGGTCTCTCTCTGGTCTCTCTCTGGTCTCTCCAGGGTCTCTCCATGGTCTCTCTCTGGTCTCTCTCTGGTCTCTCTCTGGTCTCTCTCTGGTCTCTCTCTGGTCTCTCGCTAGTCTCTCTCTGGTCTCTCGCTAGTCTCTCCCTCTGGTCTTTCCCTGGTCCCTGTCCAGTCCCTCCGGTCTCTCTCTGGTCTCTTCGCTGGTCTCTCTCTGGTCCATTTGAGACACAAATACATTGATTGGTAAATGAGCCTTTTATAGAATGAGGAGTGGATCATCAGAGCCACAGACTGATGACAGGGCACTACATAATGGACAGAAGAGCAAATCAATCCAGGAAGAAACTGGTCCTGAGTCAGAGTCCGGCGTTTGAGGCTCCGAGGACCAGGGAGCACTCTGATTGGCTACAGACACAGATGATCCCAGAAAACTAACAACACACATATGTACTGTAAGTGTTTGGCTGTTTTTGCCTCGGTGGACGATGGCACCAACTCTCTTCAAAGACCATCAGTGACATTAGCCTTGACCTGTTATGGAGGAGACACAAAGATCCAAACCAACTGTCACACGGGCTCATGTGACATCACAACGTTCCAAAGAGTTTCACACCGTGGAGGAAGGCAACTGAAACATCTCACCTGGTAATGAACTGGTTTCAGATGCTCAAAGACGCTTCATTCCATACATGGTGGTGATAAACTACTACTGCCACAGCTGCCCTGGGGCACAATGACAGAGGCGAGGCAGCCAGTATGTGCTATCAGCCCCTCCCACCACCACCAACCACTCACACACACCAGACTCATTCTAATGTGGGGGAAGTGTCTTGCCTCAGGACACAACCACTGTTTGGCACTTTACAGCCGCAGCCGCCCCACTATGTTCCCAGAGGTCTCCCATCACAGCACTGACCAGACCCTCAGAGGTTGGACAGGTTCAGGCTTTCTCCTGTAGGGGGCGCCACAGACCTGAGTAAGTCTGAATGTAGTGAGTGAAGTAGAGTGTTCTGTCGTCATCGTGTGGAGAGAAATCTCAAACTCCAAAATATTGTAATATAAACTTTGTCAGAAATGTGCTATATAAATAAACACGGCTTACATAACTATGATCTCATTATTGTCTCATTAAGGCGTCTATAAGAGAGACCAGAGAGAGACCAGGGGGAGAGAGACCTGAGAGAGACCAGAGAGGCAGACCAGAGAGGCAGACCAGGGGGAGACCGGGGGGAGAGGCCAGAAAGAGAGAGACCAGAGAGAAACAGGAGAGAGACCAGAGAGATGCCAGAAAGAGACCAGAGAGAGAGAGACCAGAGAGAGACCAGAGAGAGACCAGAGAGAGACCAGGGAGAGACCAGAGAGAGAGACCAAAGAGAGACCAGGGCGATACCAGAGAGAGACCAGAGAGAAACCAGAGCGGCAGACCAGAGAGAGACCAGGGAGAGACCAGAGAGAGAGACTCATGCCATACTCATGAGTCATGAGTAATAGAGGAAACATTTTGGAGGTTAGTGCTGATCAGTCGTTGCTCATACTTAAAACTCAGACACGTCCAGCTTCAGACACAAACACTGCAATACTGAGTAAGACCATAAGAGAGAGACCGAGTCCAGGACACAACATCAAAGACTTTCAATCAGTTCTGCTTGTTGCAAGTCTCTCAATGGCCTCGCACCAAAGAACACAGGGACTGGCCTCCTGCTGGGAATCTGAGGAGCACAGGGACTGGCCTCCTGCTGGGAATCTGAGGAGCACAGGGACTGGCCTCCTGCTGGGAATCTGAGGAGCACAGGGACTGGCCTCCTGCTGGGACTCTGAGGAGCACAGGGACTGGCCTCCTGCTGGGACTCCAAGTTAAAATTTGGAACAGTTTTTCTGAAATTGTGAGACATTCTTCTTATCTGACAATGTTCAAATCCAGGTTAAAAAAAGTTCCTTTCAGTTCAAATGAAGGACTATATCTTTCCCGAACACTGATATCAAAGCCTCAGATAAAAACTTCACTTACTACATTCAGATCGATTGTACATCTTTTTAGTGGTAGGGGAAACTGGAGCACCTGGAGAAAACCTACGCAGATACGGTCAGAGCATGCAAACTCCACACAGAGAGGGCTAGAGGTGGAATCAGTCAGATGTGAGACCAGAGAGCGAGACAAGAGAGAGGGAGCAGGGAGAAAGACCCGAGAGAGACCAGAGAGAGACCAGAGAGACACCAGAAAGAGACCAGAGAGAGACCAGAGACCGATCTGTACGGCTGGTGGAGCAGAACAGAGTGATGTAATATTCATGTGTTGTGGATTTCCCCTGACCCTCTCTAGATTAGAACCTACGCACACACTGCTTTTCTATGTAGAATGATTCAGACTGAGAGTACTGAGAGAGTACTGAGAGAGTACTGAGAGAGTACTGAGAGAGTACTAAGAGAGTACTGAGAGAGTACTGAGAGAGTACTGAGAGAGTATTGAGAGGTCTGGAGTACAGGAGTTCTGGAGTACCTGGCCCCTGCTGGGTGGTGCTGTCGATGATCCACTTCACCAGACAACACTTCATCAGAGACTTTCTGTTAATGCGAGGTCTCTGCCATTTGTAGCCGTCGCTCTGCACGGGACTCGCTTCTTTACCGTTAGCGTCGGGCAAGAGGCCTCCGTCCACCGCCTTCTGATTGGTCTGAACCAGAACAAAAAAGAGAAAATGATTTAAAGACAATACACTTGTTTATGACAGGGGTGATGTGTTCTCAAAATAACTCTCACAGACACCAGCGAAAGACCCAAGAGAGAGACCAGAGAGAGAGACCAGAGAGACACCCAAGAGAGAGACCAGAGAGAGAGACCAGAGAGAGACCCAAGAGAGAGACCAGAGAGAGAGACCCAAGAGAGAGACCAGAGAGAGAGACCAGAGAGAGAGACCAGAGAGAGACCCAAGAGAGAGACCAGAGAGAGAGACCAGAGAGAGAGACTGGTGACAGAGAGAGAGACCAGAGAGACCTGAAGGAAACCCAGAGAGAGAAACAAGAGAGAGAAACCTCTGAACCTCATCACAATGAACACAATCCACAAAAGTTTTCTTATGAGAAGCACACTGTAAAAACCTTGAAAGGTGTCTCTCTGATGGTGCAGCTGGATTTCACTTACTGCTGGTTATTTTCAGAACATGAACCCCACAATAAACCAGGGACCATGTGGGATAATGGTTTCACGGCACACCCTTGTAGTAAAAGTAAGTAAAAGCTCTTGTTTATTTGAAACCAGAGCAGAAACTTACATGATATTGATTAGTTTAAGAAGTCTGTTTTAATAAAACCAGAGAGTATCAGAGCTCAGTGCGTAACATGATACAGATCTAATGTCTGAGGATACATTTGGTATCACATAGAAACACATACACACACACACACACAAACATACACACACACACACATGCGCACACACAAGTGCAAACACAGACATTCGCATTCATATGAATAACACACAAATACAGATATAGAGTAATGCTTTCTATTGGCCCATACCATAGAGAGTATACTGGACATGACATCACCACAGTGTGACATCACCACAGTGTGACATCACCACAGTGTGACATCACCACAGTATTAGCATTACTGTGGAGGAAGCTGATTTTGGCATAAGATGGAGCCAGTTTCCTTGTATGGGCATTTGTTCAGACGGCATTAGCTTTTGCTAAGACAAGCCATGAGACCAGAGAGAGACTGGAGAGAGACCAGAGAGAGACCAGAGAGAGACCAGAGAGAGACCAGAGAGAGACCAGAGAGAGACCAGAGAGAGACCAGAGAGAGACCAGAGAGAGAGACCAGAGAGAGACCAGAGAGACACCAGAGAGACACCAGAAGAATAATAAAGATGCTTGGTAAATCTCATCACTATCGAATATTGATCCGGAAAAGAGAACTTTAATTTTACAAAATTGATTGTAAAATATAATTGTACAACATTATATATTAATTTTTTTTAAATTGAAATAAAATTGTACTGCATCTCAGTCCCTGTGAGTCCCTGTGAGTCCCTGTGTGTCCCTGTGAGTCCCTGTGAGTCCCTGTGAGTCCCTGTGTGTCCCTGTGAGTCCCTGTGAGTCCCTGTGTGTCCCTGTGAGTCCCTGTGTGTCCCTGTGAGTCCCTGTGAGTCCCTGTGTGTCCCTGTGAGTCCCTGTGAGTCCCTGTGAGTCCCTGTGAGTCCCTGTGTGTCCCTGTGAGTCCCTGTGAGTCCCTGTGAGTCCCTGTGAGTCCCTGTGTGTCCTTGTGAGTCCCTGTGTTTCCCTGTGAGTCCCTGTGTTTCCCTGTGAGTCCCTGTGAGTCCCTGTGAGTCCCTGTGTGTCCCTGTGAGTCCCTGTGAGTCCCTGTCCTGTCGCAGATTCAAATATGAAAGATGCAAAAGCAGAGAAGAAGATCTCTCAATAATTCACACGTTTTAAGACGATGAATAAAAGATCCCGTTGCTGAGTGTACATATACAATAGAGAGACCAGAGAGAGACCAGAGTGAGACCAGAGAGAGACCAGAGAGAGACCAGAGTGAGACCAGAGAGAGACCAGAGAGAGACCAGAGTGAGACCAGAGAGAGACCAGAGTGAGACCAGAGTGAGACCAGAGAGAGACCAGAGAGAGACCAGAGAGAGACCAGAGTGAGACCAGAGAGAGACCAGAGAGAGACCAGAGAGAGACCAGAGTGAGACCAGAGTGAGACCAGAGTGAGACCAGAGAGAGACCATAGAGAGACCAGAGTGAGACCAGAGTGAGACCAGAGAGAGACCAGAGAGAGACCAGAGAGAGACCAGAGAGAGACCAGAGAGAGACCAGAGAGAGACCAGAGAGATACCAGAGAGAGAGACCAAAGAGAGACCAGGGCGATACCAGAGAGAGACCAGAGAGAAACCAGAGCGGCAGACCAGAGAGAGACCAGAGAGAGACCAGAGCGGCAGACCAGAGAGAGACCAGAGAGAGACCAGGGAGAGACCAGAGAGATAGACTCATGCCATACTCTATGTGTTTGTTGATATTTGAACAGTGTGATTCTCTAATCTGTTGTTGGTGAATCCACAACTTTGTAAAGTCAGAGACGACGGCTGTGCTTTAGGACGAGTCACAGAAACATTAAAACACATCCGTTCCAGTGATAATGACAACAATGAGAGTCACAGTTATTCTTTGAGTAAGATCTGAAAACTGCCGAAGGGAAAAGTATGGAGTTCTGAGACATTTCAATAATAGATACTTTGCTGCAGCACAGAAAGATGAGAGACAGAAGAATATTTGTCCCTTACCTGCATGTTGTCAGAGAGGAGAGATCTGTGCGAGTCCTCCTCAGTGATCCCCCTCTTCCTCCTCAGGACTCCTCCTCCTCCTCAGGGATGCACTTTCAGGTCTGTGGTTTGAACCCGGCTGTAAATCAGAGCGAGACCAGAGAGAGAAACTAGATGCCAGAGAAAGAGAGAGAGAGGACGAGAGACCAGAGAGAGAGAGATAGAGAGAGAGAGGAGAGAGAGAGAGACCAGAGAGGGAGACTAGATACCAGAGAGAGAGAGACTAGATACCAGAGAGAGAGAGACTAGATACCAGAGAGAGAGAGAGAGAGAGACTAGATGCTAGAGAGAGAGAGAGAGACCAGAGAAAGAGAGATAGAGAGAGAGAGGAGAGAGAGAGAGACCAGAGAGGGAGACTAGATACCAGAGAGAGAGAGACTAGATACCAGAGAGAGAGAGAGAGAGAGAGAGAGACTAGATGCTAGAGAGAGAGAAAGAGAGAGAGACTAGATACCAGAGAGAAAGAGACCAGAGAGGGAGACTAGATACCAGAGAGAGAAAGAAACCAGAGAGAGAGACTAGATACCAGAGAGAGTGAGAGAGAGACCAGAGAGAGAGACTAGATGCCATAGAAAGAGAGAGAGAGGGAAAGAGAGACCAGAGAGAGAGAGAGAGAGAGGAGAGAGAGAGAGAGAGAGAGATAGAGAGACCAGAGAGGGAGACTAGATACCAGAGAGAGAGAGACCAGAGAGAGCGAGAGACTAGATACCAGAGTGAGAGAGAGACACTAGATACCAGAGAGAAAGAGACCAGATGGAGACTAGATACCAGAAAGAGAGAGACTAGATTCCAGAGAGAGAGAGACTAGGCTATCTCTCTATCAAATAATTCATGGCATTTGAAGCTGGAGCCGATTTCCTCTTATGGGCTTTTCGATCGGCAGAGACTGGAACCAACAAAATAGATGTATTTTAGAATCGTATGTTGGTTGTTACATAATCAGACTCTACTTCAGAAAATACGACTCTCAAGACCACGTAGATCACATTTCTTTCTGCTGTAGAAAAATGTGGTTCAAATTTGGCTTAGACTGCCGTGTCTGACTGGCGAGGCGGTGATGGGGAGGAGGAGGGTTGCTGCATGAATGAAAGCTCCCTGTATGATGCAGGGTGAGGGCAGTGCTGTTGCCGCAGCGACAGGAGGAGTTCTTTCAGACTGAACCTCCACTTTAACTACACTCATTTTGACGCCGTAAGCTTTGCGCCGTAGCTAACGTGTTGCTAAGACAAGCTGGAGTTTCGCCTGTGAATGAAGGCCTCTGATTGGCCAGTCCACATACAACTCATATGTGGATTTACAAAGTTAATATCAGATATAAACAGCAGGATCACAGCGAAACCACAGATTTAAGCCCAAAATGCAGATTGTGACACCAACATTACTGAGCTAGAGGAGTTTATTTTTCATAGAAGTGAATAGGAGCCAGAGAAACTTCACCATGAGCACTTTCCTAATGGCTTCAGTAAGCTAGCGTGTTAGCAATGTCTTTCTGTATACAGTCTGGACTGGTCAAAGGTTTGATGTATGGCTCAAATACATGTATCGTGTGTTTTTTGATCGGCCATTGCTGCTGTAAGAAGCTGAGAGCATTTGTGACTCTGAGGCCGTTTCCTCTGTGCCTTTCGTTGCTTATTCTCCTCGTTCTTCGACTCTGGAGAAACCGTATCCAGATCATAGTGACCTTGGCCCGTCTCACATTTGCACCAGATGGATATTTTTATCTCTCCAGACTCCAGTTTCTCCGCAGTGCGTTCTGTCGGACTCCTCTGTATTTGCTCCAGTCTCATAAATGTTGCATCTTTTCTGTGTTTGTCACTAACTCTCACACGCACGACTGCACCTGCTGCTGCTGCTGCACCTGCTGCTGCTGCTGCACCTGCTGCTGCTGCTGCACCTGCTCCTGCTGCTGGCTGCTGCTGCTGCACCTGCTGCTGCTCCTGCTGCACCTGCTGCTGCTCCTGCTGCACCTGCTGCTGCTGCTGCACCTGCTGCTGCTGCTGCACCTGCTCCTGCTGCTGGCTGCTGCTGCTGCACCTGCTGCTGCTGCTGCACCTGCTGCACCTGCTCCTGCTCCTGCTGCTGCTGCTGCTCCTGCTGCTGCACCTGCTACTCCTGCTGCTGCTGCTGCACCTGCTGTTACTGCTGCTCCTACTGCTGCTGCTGTTACTGCTGCTGTTACTGCTGCTCCTACTGCTGCTGCTGCTCCTACTGCTGTTACTGCTGTTACTGCTGCTGCTGCTGAGACTGAGTAGAGTAGATAAACAGGGCTTTCTTTGCATGTATATTAGTTCTATGGCTCTTTGTGCTGTATAAACCCAAAGGCCTCTCTGTTCAGATGGGTTAACTCCTGTGTGGACTCTCTCTCTCTGGTTTCTCTCTGGTCTCTCTCTCTGGTTTCTCTCAGGTCTTTCCTCTGTGGACCTGCAGTGGCTCTGATTCCCAGAGCTCTAATTCTTAATTAACTTTTTCCTAATCTCTGAGTTCAGTGGAGCCAGAACTGAAGCTGCAGCAGAGACACAGGTTAATTACGCTGCTTTAGAATGAACAGGTCTCACTCAGACTTTGACTTTATACAGTGTGCTTTAAAGTCAAATTATGCTGCTGCTACTACTACTACTGCTTCTGCTGCTGCTACTACTGCTGCTACTACTATTGCTATTTCATGTCTGTTCAAAGAATGATTTTTAACAATTTTCACTCTGCTTTTTATCAGCAGTACCTGCCACACTGTCCTGCTGAGCGTCATAGGTCCCCCATCACAGTACTGACCAGGCCCTGTCCTGCTGAGCTTCAGAGGTCTACAGTAAATGTGTCTCTGAGTCAGCAGTCAGTGCTCGGGTGCTCACTCCCCCCTCTCCCCCCTCTCTCCTCCCCACCCTCACTCAGCTCTGATGGTGATGATCATGATGAGCAGAATCACAGACTTCACTGAACTCGGCAAAAGTTTTCCTCATTTTTCAAGCCATTTTGTGAAACTGAAATGAACTCTGTCTGAAGTCTCTTCAAGGAGAAAAATTACACTTTATTTTTGGCCAAAATAATATTGTTTCAGAATATGAAATATAAGAATTATACACATGTTTCAGCCTGTGATTCCCTATGCTGCCACCAGAGGGAGACCAGAGAGAGAGACCAGAGAGAGAGACCAGAGAGAGAGACCAGAGAGAGACCAGAGAGAGAGACCAGAGAGAGAGACCAGAGAGAGACCAGAGAGAGACCAGAGAAGGACCAGAGAGAGACCAGAGAGAGACCAGAGAGAAATCAGAGAATGAGTTATGTGATGTGTGCAGTTGCGCCTCTCGGACAGCAGGGGGCAGACTGAGCCCATGAACCACAGAGGGTCACGTGTTTCAGACCGAACTGTAAACGTTTACATTAAAAACACTGAGACAAACGTTTTATCTTCATATTCATTGATATTTACTTATTGCTCTGATTCTGAAGCATTTCCAGCTCCTCCAGTACGTTGTGTGATCTTACCGCTGTCCTTTAGTGCGCTGCAACACTGAAATTTCTCTCAGTGGAAGATTAAAGGATCTGAGTCTGAAACATCTGTTCTAAAGACGAGAGCGACAGGAAGTGACACTACGTCTGCTGCTTCCTCTCTCTGTACATTGTTTACTTTCCAATAACAAGGAAAAGGAAGAGGACACACACACACAGAGACACACAAACACACACACACAGAGAGACACACACACACACACACACAAAGAGAGAGACACACACACCCACACACTGAGACACACAAACACCCACACATTTCTTTGTGGTCTCTCCTGTGCAGAGGAAGTTCAGAGAGATTTCTGGAGAGCTCGAGGCTTGCACAAACATGTCCAGGATACAGGTCCATGTCCCGCCTCTTTCTCCTGAGGTTTGGGAGGAAGTGTACAACAGGATCCACCCCCTTCTCCTCTTTCTCCTCCTTCTCCTCAGGATCAACAGGAGCCACAGGAGCAGAGCAGGGGCCACAGTCTCCGGCTGCAGAGCTCAGGATCTGCTCAGACACTGATTCTGCTGAGAGCAGGACAACAGCAGCGGAGGAATGAGCAACAATCAGAAGGAGGTGAAGAAGATCCAGAGTGTGTATCTGCAGAATGTGGAGCGCCTGAACCAGAGCAAGAAACCAGAGAAGAAGCAGTGGACGCCCAGGGACGCAGATCTGGTGCAGACGGCCATGGAGAAGCTCAGGCACAAGAGCTCGGCTCATCGCATCAGCAGAGACCTGACCTGCTCCATCTGCCTGGACCTGTTCAAGCAGCCGGTGTCTCTGCCCTGTGACCACACCTTCTGCCAGAGCTGCATCCAGGGCTACTGGACGGGCCCCCGGGGGCCAGCCCAGGGCTCCTGCCCCCAGTGCAGGAAGGTGTATCCAGGCCAGAGCTACAGACCCAACCGCATCGTGGCCAACATCGTGGAGAGCTACTGCCACGGCTTGGAGGAAGGGGACCAGGGGCCCCTGCTGGAGCTGAAGGCCCCTGAGCAGCCGGTGCCTCGCTGCCTCAGACACAGAGAGGAGCTGAAGCTTTACTGCGAGGAGGACCAGGAGCTCGTGTGTCTGGTCTGTGGTCTGTCCCAGGAGCACCGCGCACACACTCTGGTCTGTGTGCAGGAGGCGCAGCACAAGTACAGAGTGAGTCTGCTGCATGTGACATCACTCCTGCTGCATGTGACATCACTCCTGCTGTATGTGACATCACTCCTGCTGCATGTGACATCACTCCTGCTGCATGTGACATCACTCCTGCTGCATGTGACATCACAGTGTCTCCTCAGGCCTCCCTGAACAGTTCCATGGATTCTCTGAAGGCAGAACTAAACATCGCTCTGCAGTGCGACCGCGAGGCCGAGGAGGAGGTCCGGAAACTCAAGGTGAAGCTATGTCCAGACTTTATACATGAGTATATAAAATAATAAATATATATAAAAATATAAATACAGAGCTCTGTGTCAATATCACAGCTAATGATGACGACACAGAAACCATCATTATATAAACTTATGATGTAAATATATCTGTAAACCACATTCTCCTGGTCCTGGTGTGACTCATGGTGTGACTCATGGTGTGACTTCTGGTGTGACTCATGGTGTGACTCCTGGTGTGACTCCTGGTGTTGCAGGAGCACACGGCGGACCTGAAGCAGCGGATCGAGGCCCAGTTCAGTGACCTGCACCAGTTCTTGTACCAGGAGGAGAAGCTGCTGCAGGTGAAGCTGAAGACGGAGGAGCGCAGGGAGCTGATCCGATTGGACGAACACAAAGCTCTGCTTTGTGTGGAGATCTCCCGCCTCCAGGGGGCAGTGCAGGAGACCGAGGACAAGCTGAATGAGAAGGACCCATTCACACTGCTCAGGGTCAGAAACACACATGAATACATGACCTAAAATTGTATTTTGTTAAACATTCCGTTACTTTGGAACAAGTAGTACTTGGATTCCGAATACTTCTGCTTCAGCCTCAGCCGTCTTCTACCAGAAAAGAACAACACTTTGAGGCAAATATTATTGGAGCAGATGGAGCATCCTGTACTCCTGAGTATAAAAAACATTCATCAACATTCTAATCTTTGAACTGAGTCGTAAATGACCCAGATGTTTTACTGCGTTACAGAAAAAGGTGACGTCCTTACATCACTTTCATTACGTTCCCTTTGTACCGTGTTTCTCCAGCTCTGGCCACATCTGGAAGAGCTCAGACTCATGACTCCGAGATCAGCACAACACTGAGGATTCTATTCAGAACTCATTTGTTTCCATCAGTGTTTGTCTCATAAAAACCCAGATTTAAACTTGAAACCACATTCAGAGCAGGGTGTGACTCTGTGCTGTTTCCGCTTCACATTCCTCAGTCCCTCAGTCTCTCACTGGTCTCTCGGTCTCTCTCTGGTCTCACAGGTCAGAGACTGTAGAGCTGACGCTGCACCACAGAGTAATGAGTCCATAATAACAGAGGACTGAGCCCAGACGGAGAGGCTGTGATCTCACGCTCTGATCAGTGGAGACAGGCCTCAGGCACAGTCCTGCTCTGGGGCCTCAGCACAGGGACTTTCCCGGCCTCAGAGGGAGCTCAGGGAGGATATGTGACATCACAAACTGATGCAATATGGAAAAGACATCTTCAGATTCAACCTAACACTCAGTCTCCTCCTCTGTGCTTTTCCAGGGCATCAAGGCACTGCTGCAGAGGTGAGAAAATCATCCAACTGTATGATTTATATCAACATCAGAATCTAACAGTTCAGACACAAGAGAGAGACCACTGTCCTCACAGCCTGATGCATCAGAGGCGATCAGGAACCCAGAGAGAGAGAGAGAGAGAGAGAGACAGACAGACAGACAGACAGACAGAGACAGACAGACAGACAGACAGACAGACAGACAGACAGACAGACAGACAGACAGACAGACAGACAGACAGACAGACGGAAAAAACAAGTGACTCTAAAATCCACACAAAAGTCGTTCTCTATGAAAGCTGTAGGTTCTCTGTCAGGTGAGGTGGAGCTGTTTTAGTTTACATTGAGTTCTATGTGACATTTTTCTGGGTAGCCCGTGTGAATGTAGTCTACAGTACCACTGGCGCCTCCTGTGCCCATGGGTCGGACAGCTATAAGCTATCTATCCATATATCATTATAGATCCATAAGCAGCAGAGGATTGTATATTATATCATTGATATATTAAAGTATTATGTATCATATTATATACACACATTCTACTCAGACTGTGCTGAACATGTATTCATTACGGAGACATTTGTGACGCCTCTGAAGCTGTGCAGGGTAGGGCCTGGTTAGCACTGTGATGGGAGACCTCTGGGCACACCAGGTGCCCCAGGGCAGCTGTGGCTATAGCAGTAGTTTATCACCACTGTGTTTGGAAGAAATGAATAGCTTTACCCTCCGTTCACTGGGACACGGTGCCTCTGTTCTCAGGCCGCTGTTGAAGTTTGAAAAGCCAGTGTTCACTCCTCCCTCTCTGTGCGAGGGCAGGTTTGCTGGTCCTCTTCAGTACCGAGTCTGGAAGTCCATGAAGGGGAGCCTCTACCCAGGTACCTGCTCTCTGTGTGTCTCTGTCTCCTCTGTCCCTGTGTTCTCTGTCTCTGTGGTCCATGTGCTCTGGTCTCTCTCTGGTCTCTGTCTCCTCTGTTTCTGTGGTCTCTCTGTGTGTCACTCTTTTCTCAGTGGTCCAAATGTCACAAACCTCTCTGTGTTCTTTGTCTCTCACCTCTCTCAGTGCTCTGTCTCTCTGTGGTCTGTGTCTCTGTGGTCTCTCAGTGCTCTGTCTCTCTGTGTGCTCTGTGTCTCTGTAGTACCGGCTGCCATCACCTTTAACTCCAGCACAGCGAACCCGTGGCTGAGTCTGTCCTCGTCTCTGACCTGTGTGAGGTACCAGACCTTCAATCACGCCGTGGAGGACAATCCCGAACGCTTCAACGCTGCGCTCTCCCTGCTCGCCAGCCAGGGCTTCACCCACGGACGGCACTACTGGGAGGTGGAGGTCTACAGCAGCACCGTCTGGACCGTGGGCGTGGCCAAGGAGTCTGTCCCCAGGAAAGGTGTGATCAAAGCCCTGCCCCCCAACGGCTTCTGGACCCTGTCTCTGTCCTACGGGGTCCAGTACATGGCTGGGACTTCCCCCCCCACGGTGCTGTCCCTGGAGGAGTCTCTGGACCGGATCGGGGTCTACCTGGACTACAAGAGGGGCCTGGTGTCCTTCTACAACGCCAAGAGCATGACGCACCTGTACACGTTCAGAGAGAACTTCACCCAGACCCTGTACCCCTACTTCAACCTGGGCTTTCTGGATAAAGTCCACGAGAACGAACCCCTCAAAGTCTTCCTCCCCAAAATATAAGTAACTGACTAACTTATCAGTATTTATAGAGCGCTTTTTTACAGACCAAGGTCATTCAAAGCGCTTTACAATGTATATAAGTAAGTTTACGATTGTTATTTTTGGGCATCAGTCTCTCACTCCACACAGAGACAGGAGCAGGGTCGCCAGTACAGGAGCCGCATGCCAGAACTATTGTAAACGTTTTTAGTGGTAGGTAGGGGAAACCGGAGCACCCAGAGGAAACCTATGCAGACACGGGGAGAACATGCAAACTCCACTCAGAAAGGCCCTGGTCCGACCGGGATTCGGACTCTCTGAGAGGCGAGAGTGCTAACTACTCAGCCACCAAGAAGTGAATCAAGGGAGACCAAACATAGGCCCGAGGGCTAAACAAGGCCCTCCTCTTTCTGAGTGGAGTTTGCATGTTCTCCCCGTGTCTGCGTAGGTTTCCTCCAGGTGCTCCGGTTTCCCCTACCACTAAAGACATGCACAATAGGCATGAATGTGAATGAGAGAGTGAATGGATGGTGTTGATTGGGGGCTGATGGTCCAGTGTGTTCTGGACTCGCTTCCGTCATCACCGTGTGTGGAATGATTGGAACAATATCTGACTCTGAACATTGTAAAGTGCTTTGGGTCTGACCTTGGTCTGTAAAATGCACTATATTAATAAACATAACTTACTTACTTTACTCACTCTGTGTCATCTATTTTCCCCTCTGTGTCATCCAGCCAACTTCAGCTCCACAGTCCACTCTAGAATCCGGGCGTTAACTTAATTTGTATAAACTGAATCTGTCCCAAAACTCCAGATAATTAAGTCTGGACACCCCTGTTGATTCATGTGTTCATAGTTTGATACAATTATTCTTTATTATTTTTAGTGAATTACATTGTTACATGTTCACACTGTTTTAATAAAGTTTAGACAAAAACAACTTTGGAGAAAAAAAATCTATGAAACTGATGTCACCCTGTCATCATGAGGGAGGGGAGGGGTCACATTCACCCTGTCATCATGAGGGAGGGGTCACATTCACCCTGTCATCATGAGGTAGGGATCACATTCACCCTGTCATCATGAGGAAGGGGAGGGGTCACATTCACCCTGTCATCATGAGGGAGGGAGGGGTCACATTCACTCTGTCATCATGAGGTAGGGGTCACATTCACCCTGTCATCATGAGGGAGGGGTCATATTCACTCTGTCATCATAAGGGAGGGGTCACATTCACTCTTTCATCATGAGGGAGGGGAGGGGTCATATTCACCCTGTCATCATGAGGGAGGGGTCACATTCACCCTGTCATCATGAGGTAGGGATCACATTCACCCTGTCATCATGAGGGAGGGGAGGGGTCACATTCACCCTGTCATCATGAGGGAGGGAGGGGTCACATTCACTCTGTCATCATGAGGTAGGGGTCACATTCACCCTGTCATCATGAGGGAGGGGTCATATTCACTCTGTCATAAGGGAGGGGTCACATTCACTCTTTCATCATGAGGGAGGGGAGGGGTCACATTAACTGTCATCATGAGGGAGGGGTCACATTCACCCTGTCATCATGAGGGAGTGGTCATATTCACTCTGTCATCATGAGGGAGGGGAGGGGTCACATTCACTCTGTCATCATGAGGGAGGGGTCACATTCACTCTTTCATCATGAGGGAGGGGAGGGGTCACATTCACTCTGTCATCATGAGGGAGGGGTCACATTCACCCTGTCATCGTGAGGGAGGGGTCACATTCACACTGTCATCATGAGGGAGGGGTCACATTCACCCTGTCATCATGAGGAGGGGTCACATTCACCCTGTCATCATGAGGGAGGGGTCACATTCACCCTGTCATCATGAGGGAGGGGTCATATTCACTCTGTCATCATGAGGGAGGAGTCACATTCACCCTGTCACCATGAGGGAGGGGTCATATTCACTCTGTCATCATGAGGGATGAGTCACATTCACCCTGTCATCATGAGGGATGAGTCACATTCACCCTGTCATCATGAGGGAGGGGTCACAATCACCCTGTCATCATGAGGGAGGGGTCACAATCACCCTGTCATCATGAGGGAGGGGTCACATTCACCCTGTCATCATGAGGGAGGGGTCACATTCACCCTGTCATCATGAGGGAGGGGTCACATTCACCCTGTCATCATGAGGGAGGGGTCACATTCACACTGTCATCATGTGACATCATTCATCGTCTCTAATTCTAATCAGTCTTGAATCAAACTAAATGGTGAGAAAACTGCTTCATGTTAGACTACTGAAACCTACTGTACTCATACTGTACTCTGAGTACTAGTGTATCTCTGAGTACTCGAGTAAATGCAGACTCCTGGCGCTCTCTTTGTGTCCACTCTTTGTCTGCAGCTGTATATGTTTAAGAAGGTTCTTCAAAAAGGAAATTGTGTAAAAAAGATATTACGCTCTGTCCAGTCACCAAGAAGAAAAATATTCTTTACAGTTCTCTGTGTGGTTCTCTGTGGTTCTCTGTTGTTCTCTAAGTGGCTCTCTGTGTGGCTCTCTGTGTGGCTCTCTGTGTGGCTCTCTGTGTGGTTCTCTGTGTGGTTCTCTGTGGTTCTCTGTGGTTCTCTGTGGTTCTCTGTGTGGCTCTCTGTGTGGTTCTCTGTGTGGCTCTCTCTGTGGTTCTCTCTGTGGTTCTCTGTGTGGCTCTCTATGTGGCTCTCTGTGTGGCTCTCTGTGGCTCTCTGTGGCTCTCTGTGTGTCTCTCTGTGTCTCTGTGTGCTTCTCTGGCCGCCCTGACGTCCTCAGCTCTGGTGCAGCGTGTCCTGGAACTTGGTGCTGCTGAACCGCACATGGAACCCTTTCTTACTCACGCTGTCGTCTGAGTGAAACTTTAACAGGATGGAGTCTCCGGCTGAGTACAGATCCTCCGGAGCCTGCAAACACATGCCAAGAGTGAGACAAGGAGCTAACCCAGTATTGTCAGTGAGGTTGGATGTGGAGCCCCCTGCTGGAGGAGTGTGGTAACAGCACTGTCCTCTCTCCTACTGTATCTGTCAGTTTGACTTTAGTTGTAGTCTGTTCATTGCTATTGACCCTTTGTCCCATTGTCTGTTTCATGGCGTGAACTGCATCTGTGAACTGTCTCGACCTAAAGAGAGACCAGAGAGAGAGAAAGAGAGAGAGAAACCAGAAACTAAAGAGGGATCAGAGGGAGACCAGAAAGAGACCAGAAATCAGAGAGAGCAGAGAGAGAAACCAGAAACTGAAAAGAGATCAGATGTAGATCAGAAATCAGAGAGAGAGAGCGACCAGAGACTAAAGAGAGACCAGAAATAGACCAGAAATCAGTGAGAGAGAGACCAGAAACCAAAGAGAGAGACCGGAAAATTTTCAGGGAGACCAGAGATAGGTATAAGAGAGTCACAAAAGACGGAAACCAGAGAGAGCGAAACCAGAAAGACACCAAAGACAGAGACCAGAAAGAGACCAGAGAGAGACCAAAGAGAGACCAGACCAGAGACTATAGAAAATACACAAACACAGTGAATTGTCTCCTGGTTTGGTCCTTACTCCTGATCCACAGAAGCGCCCGAGTCGTGGGGATTTGGTGTCCGCCCCGTCGTACAGCTCCACGTAGTCGTATCCACAGTCTGCTTCCTCCTCGATCTCGAACACGGTGAAGACCACCTCCACGCCGTAACCCTTCTCTGCAGACACCACCCACTCACAGTCCGCTCCTCCGGGGTAGTTAGTGTCTCCAAACTGAGCGTGAGAAAATAGGTCTTTGGTCTGGACCTCAGCCTTCAGGGTCCCTCCGCATTCTGGGAACCACCACAACATCAGATTCAATAATAATAATAATAATAATAGTAATAATAATAATAATAATAATAATAATAATAATAATAATAATAATAATAATGCTGCATCTGTTTTACACAGTGGTTTTCTGGACTTATTTCTTCTAATAATGTGAGATGTGGTTTGATGATAGGGCCCTTGAAATGTGCATTCTTCCCCCCAGAGAGAGACCAGAGAGACACCAGAGAGAGACCAGAGAGAGACCAGAGAGAGACCAGAGAGACCAGAGAGAGACCAGAGAGAGACCAGAGAGACCAAAAAGAGACCAGAGAGAGACCAGGGAGAGATCAAAGAGAGACCAGAGAGAGACCAGAGAGAGACCAGAGAGAGATGAGAGAGACCAGAGAGCGAGACCAGAGAGAGACCAGAGAGAGAGAGATGAGAGAGACCAGAGTGAAAGCTGAGAGACACCAGAGAGAGACCAGAGAGAGAGAGATGAGAGAGACTAGAGTGAGAGCTGAGAGACACCAGATAGAGACAAGAGAGAGACCAGAGAGAGAAAAGAGACAGTAGAGAGAGAACAGAGAGACCAGAAAGAGGGAGTGTACCTGAGTACAGTACCACAGTACCTGATCGGTGTGAGGCCTCGAACCCTCTCTTCTGCACAGAGTTGTCGGAGTAGAAGCGTAAGAACATGGTGGTGTTGCTGGAGAGGAGCGGCGAGGGCTTCTTACTCCCACAGAACCGACCCAGACTCTGAGCTCGCTGGTCCTTACCATCGTACACCTCCAGATGGTCATACGCACACTCCAGATGAGACTCCATATCGATCTCACTAAAGATCTGAAACATAAATATAATAAATATAGGGAAACTCTGGAAGCACCTAAAGTAGCCAGGGACGCACCAGTTTGATGCGGTGACCAGGTGTCGTGGACAGAGACCATGTGCAGACCTTCTTGCTGGGGTATTTGTCTGGCCAGTTGGGGCTCCTGATTACTCCTGATGCACTGGTCACAACTAGGTCACATCCAGCTGCAGGGACACAAACCTGATGAACTGCTGTATGTGTCTATATGGTAATAACCATCACAGGGTTAATGATGGACCAGAGAGAGACTGGAGAGAGACTGGAGAGAGAGGGACCAGAGAGTGACTGGAGAGAGAGAGACACAAGAGAGAGAGATACCAGAGAGAAACTGGAGAGAGAGGGACAAGAGAGAGAGAGATCAAAGAGAGACGGGAGAGAGAGAGACCAGAAAGAGAGACCAGAGAGAAAGACCAGAGAGAGAGATACCAGAGAAAGAGGACAGAGGGATAGACCAGAGACAGACCAGAGAGAGACCAGAAAGAGAGACCAGAGAGAGACTGGTACCTTCTTTACAGTCATGTTTGTTGTCGTGCAGAGTGAATCCGCTGCGACAGCGACAGGTGTAGCTCCCAAACGTGTTCATGCACTCATGCTGACAGCCACCGTTCACTGTGGAACATTCATCCACATCTGAGGAGGAGGAGAACACAATGAGAGAGAGACCAGAGATCAGAGAGAGATAGACCAGAGAGAGACCGGAGAGAGAGAGAACAGGGAGAGACCAGAGAGACCAGGGAGAGACCAGAGAGAGAGACCAGAGAGAGAGAGACCAGGGAGAGACCAGAAACCAGAGGGAGAGAGCCCAGAGAGAGATCAGAGAGAGAGAGACCAGAGAGAGACCAGGGAGAGACCAGGGAGAGACCAGAGAGAGAGAGACCAGGGAGAGAGAGACCAGGGAGAGACCAGAGAGAGAGACCAGGGAGAGACCAGGGAGAGACCAGAGAGAGACCAGAGAGAGACCAGAGAGAGAGAGACCAGGGAGAGACCAGAGAGAGACCAGAAAGAGACCAGAGAGAGAGACCAGGGAGCGAGAGACCAGGGAGAGAGACCAGAGAGAGAGAGACCAGGGAGAGACCAGAGAGAGAGACCAGGGAGAGATCAGGGAGAGACCAGAGAGAGAGAGACCAGGGAGAGATATACACTAGAAAGAGAGACCACAGAGAGAGACTAGAGGTGTGTGTCAGATTCAGATCAGATTCATTTATTTGCAATTTGCAGTAAAACCACATTGAAATACATATGCAAAAGTCCCCAGTGTGCACAAGACAAGTACATAATGTCTGTGTGTGTCTCTGTGGGCGTCTCTCTCTCACCAGAGAAGTAGTGGGCCGTGAACCCCCTCTTGGAGACCGTGTTGTCGGACTTGAACTCGACCCTCATGCTGTTCTGCTTCGATGTGATCACTTCTGGTTTCTCGGAGCCACAGAACTTTCCGTGGAGTTCAGCCTCAGCGCTGAGGCCGCTGCGCACCTCCACAAAGTCATATTTACAAACCTGCAGCAAAACAGGAACAAGAACGATCATTATCATCAATATTATTTATTATTGATGGATTTAAAAGTAAGTAAGTAAGTAATCTTTATTTATATACCACCTTTCACAGACGAGTCACAAAGCGGTTTACAATTGTGGGCATTTGTCTCTCACTCCACACAGAGATGGGAGCGGGGCCAGTACAGGAGGCACATGCCAGATCTATTGTACATGTTTTTTAGTGGTAGGGGAAACCGGAGAACACGGAGGAAACCTACACAGACACGGGGAGAACATGCAAACTCCACTCAGAAAAGCCCTGTTCCGACCGGGATTCGAACCCAGGACCTTCTTGCTGAGAAGCGAGAGTGCCGCCCAAAATCCTAAAAGGATTATGGGACTGTTTACTTAGTCATTTCCAGTAGGAGCAGTGTCTGCAGTCAGAGCTCCCTGAAACTCTGTGGGTTTATGTTTCCTCCATAACAAGGATATTCACTGTCTATAACAGTCACAGATATACAGTATACAGAGAGGCTGACGCTGGACTGTACACACTGTGTGTACGTGTGTCTATGTGTGTGTGTCTGTGTGTGTACGTGTGTCTATGTGTGTGCACTTGTTTTCAACTCCTGGTGGGTTCCATAACCTGAGATTCCACTCACGTCATGGGGACTGGTTTTACGTGGTGGGGCCCGAACACCGGACCCCACTGGTCCAAGCTTAATAATCAATGGGTAATGCTTTTCTAACGGTCCTTATGCAGTCTCTGTAAAAATATGGAAAGGACCCCTGGAGGTTTACTTTCCTGAAAAAAGTGTGTTATGTGTCGGAACCCTGGTGGTGGGTTGCGGGATATCAAGGAGGGGCACACTGGGGCAATTTCAGTCCAGCAGGCTGGAGCCAATCATGGAGCAGCACAACAGAGGAAATCAGGTGTCAGGCTAGAAAAAGTGCAAGTGTGTGGTTCATTAGGCTGCAAGAAATCATGGAGGAGCACACTGAAGCGCACGCTTACAAACCACTGGTAAGTGCTGACTACAAGTCATGACTTCAAATTGTTATATATAATTATTACAAATTATTTGTTGTTTGTGCAGCTTAGTCAAGAGTCCCTAATTGATGAAGTCGACTCAGATTCTGACGATTTAACTGTCAAGAAGAAACCTGTAAAAAAGTATGGAAAAAGAAAAATCAAAAACACTTTTCTTCAAGACTCGGAAAGTGACGAACCAAAGGCAAATAAGATTGTTATCATGCAGCTGCAAAAGAAGAAAAATGGGGGGCGAGTTTATAGCAAGAGACACTTCTGCCTCTACTGTTCAATGTCCTGCCACAAAATGTCCCGTCATTTGACTAGAAAACATGGAAATGAAAGTGACGTAGCCAGAGCATTGGCTCTACCTGTGAAATCTAAAGCACGTAAACTTCAGTTTGATTTGATCAGGAATAGTGGAAACCGTGAGCACAATTTTGAGGTTTTAAAGGCCGGCATTGGAACTTTAGTCCCAGCTAAACAGCCAAATTCCCCAGTTAAATCCAGTGAGTTTTTGCACTGTATAGACTGTGGGGCATTGCTTAAGCGAAAGTCGCTGTGGAGGCATGTGGCCAGGTGCCGGCTTTCACAGAAAGATGCCCAGGCTAAACCAGGTAGAAGTAGGGTCCAGTCCCTCTGCTCCCTAGCCCAGCCTGTACCGGAGGGCATCAGCAAAAAGCTGTGGTCTTTAATTTCGGCAATGCATCAGGATGAGGTCACGGGTGTTGTCAAAGCAGAAAAGGGGATTCTGAGACTCGGAGAGCACCTGTACTTAAAACACGGGCATGATAAGACTAAGCATGATTACATTAGGCAGAAAATGAGAGAAGTCGGTAGGTTAATTAACGAAGCAAAAACTGCAGGGAAACTGAAAACAATTAAGGATTTCTTTATTCCTTCCAACTTTAACCATGTGATTGATGCAGTCAGGTCTGTGGCTGGATATGATGAGGAAACAAATCAATACAAGACTCCATCCTTGGCCCTCAAACTCGGCCATAGCCTCAGAAAGCTAGCAGATATTCTTGAATGTGACTCAAAAATGGAGCATTGTGTTGATGAACTATTTATTAAAAACCTCCAACGAAGCCGGCTGCTTTTTGAGAAGAGGTGGGACGTCTGTGTTTCTTCTGCTGCCCTACAGACCCTCCGGCAAGCCAAGTGGAACACTCCGGACCTGCTCCCTCTGACTGAGGACGTTAGAGCCATGCATGCACATATTGAGGTATGTCGACCTGAATATGTGCAAACCCTAATAAGTGAGCCAACGTCTAAGCATTGGTCTAAACTGGCAGTTTTGACTCTTTGTGAGGTCATTATTTTCAATCGAAGAAGGGAAGGTGAGGTTTCAAAGATGCCACTGACAGCCTTTACCTTAAGAAGTAAGACTGGGATCCATTCTGACATTGCTCTGGGACTGTCCCAACTTGAGAAAAAGCTGTGTCAGCATTTTCAACGCATTGAAATTAAAGGGAAAAGAAGTCGGAAAGTGCCGGTTCTTTTGACTCCTGAAATGATTGCTTCGATGGAGGTGCTGGTGGAGAACAGAAGGGCCTGTTCCATCTCTGACCATAACCCATACTTCTTTTCCCGCCCGGGCGCAGACACCCACATCAGGGGATCAGACTCCCTACGGCAGGTAGCCAAAGAATGTGGTGCGGTGCATCCAGAGATGCTATCCTCAACCAAACTTAGAAAGCACATAGCTACTATGTCTACAGTTCTCAATATGAAAGAGAATGAGATGGACATACTTGCCAACTTCCTCGGCCATGACATTCGCATCCACAGGCAATATTACAGACTACCAGAGGGGACACTGGAGCTGGCCAAAATCAGCAAAGTGTTGATGGCCATGGAGCAGGGAAGAGTGACGGAATTCGAAGGAAAGAGCCTCGACCAGATACAAATTGAGCCTGAAGGTAATTCTTATTAAAATATGTATGATTTTTTTCCCCTAAAGGCCACTTGTATTTTTATTTTCTGTGCGACAGGGAGAGCAGTAGAGATCCTCTCACAAACGGACGGGCTAAAAGAAACTTCAAGCGGAGAACCTTCAACCATTCATCCAGATGCACCCCATGGTAGTGGCAGTGCCCCTTCTGGTAAGTGTACCAGGTGGGGGATTACAGCCAGGCTGCTTGGTCCTAACCCTGGGAGTGTATATTGCTAATATATTTTTATTTCTCTCCCTAGAACGTGTAAGAAAGCCATGGTCTGCATCTGAGGTGAAGGCTGTGGAGAAGACCATGACACCTTTCATACAGACTGGAAAAGTACCTGGGAAGTCTCACTGCCTGGCCTGCATTAATGCCTCACCAGATGACCTTAGACATCGGACATGGAGTGGCATTAAATTCTATGTCAAAAATAGAATCACTGCAATTCGAAAAAAAAATCTAAAATAAAATTCCTTTAAAATAGTTGTTTGGTTTCTATTGACTGTTTTGTATTACTTAAAGTAGTCCCAGTAAAAAAAGATTATGTCTATGGGTCCCATTCTGAACGGCCCTGTCAAAGGGACCCACCAGGTAACAAAAACGTGTATGTGTGTGTCTGTGTGTGTACGTGTGTCTATGTGTGTGTGTCTGTGTGTGTATGTGTCTGTATGTGTGCCTGTGTGTATCTCTGTTTGTGTGTGTGTGTGTGTGTGTGTGTCTATGTGTCTGTATATGTGCCTGTGCGTGTGTCTGTGTGTGTCTGTATGTGTGTCTGTGTGTGTGTGCCTGTGCGTGTGTCTGTGTGCGTGTGTCTGTGTGTGTACGTATATGTGCCTGTGTGTCTGTATGTGTGTGTGTGTCTGTGTGTGTGTCTATGTGTCTCACCTCGTTGCCCTCGGTCTCGAAGGCGTCGAACACCAGGCTGATGCGGTACTGCAGCGGGACCACCAGCTGCCACACACAGTTCTTGTTGGGGGGGTACTCTTTGGGCCATCCAGGGGTGAACAGGGAACCGTTCAGTTTGGTGAGGAACCCGCCACACGCAGCTGCTGAAGGGGGAGGTCAGGGTCAGAGGTCATGGTACCTACACACCTGTCTCCATCTCTGTTAAAGCTGCAGTACCTGACTTTGAAACCACAAAACATGAATCATTTAATAACATCCTTTCATCTGTCTGTTGCATGTTGGCCAAAAGTCTTAGAGGGACTAAATGATTCAGGGCTGGTCAAGTTATGAGATATAATCAAAATCATTCAGTGCGAACAAAATTATTCAGGGTCTTTTTGAATCACTGTGGCCCGAGGGAAACATAAATTATAAACTAGCACTGATTCACTGCCTTCAATATTCAGTCCAAAAGCACTGGGATGAGAAGAGTTTGCTCCAGGAGGAAATACCAGGACTTTAGAAAGTCCCTTTGAATCCTGTCTGTAAAGATGTTAGTCAGCAGCGCCCCCTGGAGTACGAAGGAACAAGGTGCAGGTCTGGAGGCAGTTGGTCCCTGAGTCCTGATGCCTGAGAGGGACCAGAGAGAACAGAGAGAGAGAGAGCAGAGACTGACCAGAGAGAGACCAGAGAGAGGCCAGAGAGACCAGAGAGAGACCAGAGAGAGACCAAAGAGAGACCAGAGAGAGACCAGAGACAGACCAGAGAGAGACCGGAGAGGGACCAGAGAGAGCGAGAGAGAGAGAGACCAGAGAGAGGCCAGAGAGACCAGAGAGAGACCAGAGAGAGACCAGAGAGAGACCAGAGAGAGACCAGAGAGAGACCAGAGAGAGACCAGAGAGAGACCAGAGAGAGACCAGAGAGAGACCAGAGAGGGACCAGAGAGAGCGAGAGAGAGAGAGACCAGAGAAAGAGACCAGAGAGAGAGGTGCAGAGGTGTGTTAGCAACAGAACAGTGTATGGTGGACTCACGGTCACAGCTGCGTTTGTCGATTGCGAGTTCGAAGCCCGGGTCACACGCACATCTGTAACTGCCCAGAGTGTTGAGGCAGCGCTGCTCACACTGACCTCTGTCCGGACGCGAACACTCGTCCATCTCTGTCAACAACATCACAGTAACAAGATAACAAGTATTACTATCTCTACTCCAGAGAGACCAGAAAGAGACCAGAGAGAGACCAGAGAGAGACCAGAGAGAGACTAGAGAGAGAGACCAGAGAGAGACCAGAGAGAGACTAGAGAGAGAGACCAGAGAGAGACCAGAGAGAGACCAGAGGGAGACCAAAGAGAGACGAGAGAGACCAGAGAGAGACTAGAGAGAGAGACCAGAGAGAGACCAGAGAGAGACCAGAGGGAGACCAAAGAGAGACGAGAGAGACCAGAGAGAGACCAGAGAGAGACTAGAGAGAGAGACCAGAGAGAGACCAGAGAGAGACTAGAGAGAGAGACCAGAGAGAGACCAGAGAGAGACCAGAGAGAGACCAGAGAGAGACCAGAGAGAGACCTGAGAGAGACCAGAGAGAGACCAGAGAGAGACCAGAGAGAGACCAGAGAGAGACCAGAGAGAGACCAGAGAGAGACCAGAGAGAGACCAGAGGGAGACCAAAGAGAGACCAGAGAGACCAGAGAGAGACCAGAGAGAGACTAGAGAGAGAGACCAGAGAGAGACCAGAGAGAGACCAGAGAGAGACCAGAGGGAGACCAGAGAGAGACCAGAGAGAGACCTGAGAGAGACCAGAGGGAGACCAGAGGGAGAGACCACAGAGAGAGACCAGAGAGAGACCAGAGAAAGACCAGAGAGAGACCAGAGGGAGACCAGAGAGAGACCAGAGAGACCAGAGAGAGACCAGAGAGAGACCAGAGGGAGACCAGAGAGAGACCAGAGAGAGACTTGAGAGAGACCAGAGGGAGAGACCACAGAGAGAGACCAGAGAGAGACCAGAAAGACCAGTGAGAGAACAGAGAGAGACCAGAGGGAGACCAGAGACCAGCGAGAGACCAGCGAGAGACCAGCGAGAGACCAGAGACAGGCGAGAGGCAAGACACTTCAGCCATATTGCCTAGAATGACTCTGGTGTGTGTGTGAATGGTTGGTTTTGGGAGGGGCTGATAGCACTGGCTGCCTTGTTTCTGCCAGTGTGCCCCAGGGCAGCTGTGGCTACAGTATTAGTTTATCAACACTGTGTATGGAGTGAATGAATAATAACAAAAGAGTGAGGGGAAGTTTGAGTTTCCTGAAAGCATTATATAAAACCGATGCATTATTATGATTATCATTGTTATTAACTGACCTTTGAAGAAGTTGGCTGAAAACCCAGCTTTATTGACAGAAGCGTCGGACACAAACTTCAGCCAGAGTTTGTTGGAGCTGCTCTTAATGTCTTCTGGTTTTTCATAGCCGCAAAACCGACCAATCAGAGGGCTGCTCTCTGACGGCCCATCTCTCACTTCCACAAAGTCGTAGGAGCAGCTGTCGTGCTTCTCAATCTGCAGAAGAGAGAGCAGCAAACTGGATCTACAGCCTCAGTCTCGTCTCCCTCTGGTCTACCTGTGGTCTGCCTCCGGTCTCCCCCTGGTCTCTCTCTGGTCTCTCTCTGGTCTCTCTCTGGTCTCTCTCTGGTCTCTCTCTGGTCTCTCTCTGGTCTCTCTCTGGTCTCCCTCTGGTCTCCCTCTGGTCTCTCTCTGGTCTCCCTCTGGTCTCCCTCTGGTCTCTCTCTGGTCTCCCTCTGGTCTCCCTCTGGTCTCCCTCTGGTCTCTCTCTTTGGTCTCTCTCTCTGGTCCCCTCTGGTCTCTCTCTGGTCTCTCTCTCTGGTCTCTCTCTGATCTCTCTCTGGTCTCTTTCTGGTCCCTCAGCCTTAAAACATAAGAATCCCTGTCTTAAACCAGGGACCAGTGTTTTGCAGTATACATGGTAATCACACATGGTTATCACCGTCCTTGTGAAATACAAGAAAAGAGTATTTTACCTCAAAGGCCTGAAAGGAGAGGCCCACATGAAAGCCCTCGGTCACAGAGATCCTCCAGACGCAGGACTTACTGGACAGATAGTCGTCAGGGTAATTTGGAGACTGGATCTGACCGTCGTCTCTGTCCACGTCTCCTCCACAGACCGCTGTAGGACCAGGTGGGACATCACACAGTCACATGGTACACAGAGATGTGGGACCAGGTGTGACATCACACAGGCACATAGTTCAACTATTTTCCTAATAAACAAACGACGAAGCCTTAAACATAAAAGAAGACATAATAAACAGTTTACATTTAGTACAGAGACATGTGGGACCAGATGGAACATCACACAGACACATGGTACAGAGAGATGTGGGACCAGGTGTGACATCACATAGTAACTAACCTTCATACGTTGCAGAGAAGCCCTTCCCCACCCAGTTACTGCTGCTTCGAAACTCAATCCACAACTGACTGTCGCTGGAAATGATGGAATCTGGAAGTGTGTCTCCACAAAAACGACCTGCAAACACACACACACACAGAACCACACAACACACACACACACACACACACACAGACACACACTTACACACACACACACGCACACACACACACACACACACACACACAAACACACACACACACACACACACAGACACACACAAACACACACACAGATACATATGCCGTATTAATATTGGACGGGATGGGAGAGAGGAGGGTCAGAGAGTGTTTTGGCCTGTGTGTGTGTGTGAGTGTGTGTGCGTTTGCTCTTACAGTCTTTGTGTATATGTAATACACAAAGACTGTTTAGGTGAAGAGGGAGCAGCGTCTGCAGTCAGAGCTCTCCGTTCCCTTCCCTCACCTCTGGCCATTAGATTTGGGTAATGACCAAAAGGACAAGATTGTGGATACAAGCGACACATGACTTTCCTCCGGAGCGGAACGTCCTCAGAGAAAGGGGAGCTCGGAGTAGAGCCGCTGGAGACCAGGCCAAGCCCCAGGACACAGAGGCACTGTGTCTCTCAGTTGGCCTGGGAACGCCTCAGGATTTTCACAGGATAAAGTGGAAGATTGATGGATGTTTGATTGATTCCATAATGGTGAGACCTTTGAGAGGAGCCTTTCTCCAGAACCCGTCTCGGACTTCCACATGGTCGTACCAGCACAGGTGGCTCCGGAACAAGTCCATGGACGAGAAGTTGAGGATGATCTGTGACATAATCGTGATGATGTCATAAACCTCAGATTTATTACAGAACATAGATGTGTGGACGTTCACCTTCTCTCCTGGAGTGACGGAGATCCTCCACACACAGTGGGCGTAGGCCTCGTAGCCGTTGGGGAAACCAGGAGAGGACACGTTCCCTCTGCTGTCCTGGAGGTTCTCTCCACACTCTGCACAAAACAAGGACGGTAATCATAAAGAGAACATGCAAACACACCACAGAGAGGCCAAATTGACCCACTGCAGTGATTAAAATCTATCCTAAATCATTGTTTGATTTGTCTAGTGCACACTGGGGACTTGCAGATGTATTCCAATGTGGTTTTACTGCAAATGGCAAATAAATGAATTTGAATCTAATGATTTTTCATGACTTGATCAGCCCTGGGTCATTAAGATTCTTTTAGACCCTGATTTATGGTATCTTTCTTCTACCTTTAATCATCTGTGGTGGGTCATTAGACCTGTGGGTAGTGGGGTTAAACCCTGCAGCCTGTAAAGAGATGTGGCCAAAGTGTGTTTTTACTGTCTCTCCAGAGAAACAGCTGTGGTTTATGTTTATGTGAACAGCAGAAAGACAAGGAGTGAGTTCTGTGAAAGCATGTAGAGCATTATGTACACAGTATAAACATCAGCTGCAGTAGTTTGATCATGGTCTTTGTCAGGTGTCCTCAGTCTGAGGAACTTACTCGGACATTTGTAGAGTTTTCGAGCTTGTGCGATGTCGCCTTTGCTCAGTTTGGTCCTCTGTCCGATCACAGGCCTCACACCATCAACATCGTACCGAGGAAGGATAGTGTCAAGGAAGAGGCCTCTGTGAACACAACAAAGCTGCTGTCTGGGGCTTTGAACATACTAACAGGGGAATATGGTTCAAAAGTTTCTTTAATTCTATAAATTTTCTTTGTTTGCATATTCCTGTCATTGGCCCATCACCCCATCACCATGGAAACAGTTAAAATGTGAAGACCACAATCAATACAGTATCAAAGCATTGGGCTTAAGTCCCACCTGACACACACTGCTGTGCTCTTAAAGCTGGGGCACCTAAGTTTTTATTTGTTCCAAACAGAAACTCAGACCACAACATGCTGATTGGCTGAGAGAGGGAGGTCCTCTCTTTTACTGTCTGAAAGATATGATCTAAAGATGTGACAGAGGCTCTCTGGTCTCTCTCTGGTCTCTCTTTGGTCTCTCTCTGGTCTCTCACTCGGGCCTCGCTCTCTGGACTCAGGTCTCTCTTTGGTCTCTCTCTGGTCTCTCACTCGGGTCTCGCTCTCTGGACTCAGGTCTCTCTCTGGTCTCTCTCTGGTCTCTCTCTCGGGTCTCGCTCTCTGGACTCAGGTCTCTCTCTGGTCTCTTTCTGGTCTCTCTCTGGTCTCTCTCTCTCGGGTCTCGCTCTCTGGGCTCAGGTGTCTCTCTGGGCTCAGGTGTCTCTCTGGTCTCTCTCTCGGGTCTCGTTCTCTGGGCTCAGGTCTCTCTCTGGTCTCTCTAGTCTCTCTATAGTCTAGAGAGACTAGACTTTAGCCCTTTGATACGGCATTGATCGTGGTGGTCGTCACTTTTGAACTGTTTCCATGGCGACAGGGCTGTGAATGACAGGCATGTGCAAACACAGCTCGGAGTAGAGCCAGTGCCAGAGGGCTCAGCTGCAAAGTCCACAGAAACAGCACTCGCTCAGACGCTTCCACAAAGAACCAACGGCCGCTTTATGTAGTTTGGCTCAGCTCCATGACCCAGAGAGAGCACAGGGACAGAAACCAAACCAGTACATTCTATAGAGATACAGGACTAAAGAGGCACAAATATATATTTTTAAATATTTCATCCCGCTCCCTAGGACTAACTTTGTAAAGTCCTCAGAAACGACTGCAGTTGTGATTTAGGACGAGTCACGAATACATTAACTTACAATATAATTCATAGACTGTATACAGATGGACAATGCTAACCCGCTAGCTCAATGAAGCCTGATTGGGAAGTGCTCATAGGGAAGTTTGGCTCCTATTGACTTACATGTAAAAGTTAACTCCTCTGGCTAAGTTTTGTGTTTTGTAAAGCGTCTTTGAGTGTCCAAAAAGCGCTACATAAGTTTTATGTATTAATATTATTAATATTAACCGTTTTTGTCACACTCACAAATTTGGGCATAAATCTGTGGTTTCTCCTTGATCCTGGTGTTTATACTGTATGTGATATTGTCTTTGTAAATCCAGATATGAGCCATATAAGGATTAAGAGGCCTTCATTCGGAGGAAACTTGAGCTTGCCTTAGCAACCGTCTTAGCAACCCATCTGTCCCTTTGACTGCACAAAGTTAACGGCGTCCAAACAAATACTCATTTAAGGAAACCGGCTCCAGCTTATTTTCAAATCAGCCTCTTCCGCATTAAGGCTAACGCTGTGGTGATGTCACACTATGATGTCACACTGTGGTGATGTCACACTCAGTCCATCCTCACCTCCTCCATCACCGTGTGGTTCGCTGGAGCCACAGTCAGGGACAAACAGAGACTACAGCGCATTGTGCGCTCTGCAGAGGAAGTGATCGGCCGCAGCTGCAGGACCTGTACGTCGCTCAAGCTCGAGGCCGGGCTGGTCGTATCACAGCCGACCCCTCTCACCCTGCACATGGACTATTCCAACCACTCCCCTCAGGCAGGAGGCTGCGGTCCATCAGGACTAGAACCTCCCGCCACAAGAACAGTTTCTTCCCCTCTGCTGTTGGACTCTTGAACACTTTTTAACCTGTCCCCCCGCCCTTTATAAAGTCACTTGACTTCACTGTACTGCTGTCACCTTACATTGTGTGCACCATGTGCACTTGTATATTGTAAATAGTAACTGTAACTCTATTTTAAATTAAAATGTATTCCTTAGAAGTGTTTTTTATTCTTTATTTTTATTATCTCTTTCTGACTGTTGCACTGAGCCAAAGCAATTTCCAAGTCTGTGACCTCCTGTTACTTACGTGGCAATAAAAATGATTCTGATTCTGACATACAGTATAATGTAAAGAGCTAAATCAACCTGGAGAAGGTGTTTCTTGCGTAATGCATGATGCTTCCAAAGTCGTAGCCCTCCTCCAGAGAGTCCACCTCTCCCGGCTCCATCTTATAAAAGTTGTATTCTTGACCTGAAACACAGAGAGGATGGTACCTGTGCGGCTCGCCCTGTGATTGGCTGAGTTCGTGCGTTTGTACCGGCCTGGATGTTGTCTCTGTAGATGCTCACATGCTCGTCCCGGTCTGGCCGCGTGTGCTCGTGCCAGAAGCCGACCACGTGCCCCAGCTCGTGCACCACGATCCCAAACTTATCACAGTTTTTACCGATGGAAATGGCTTGAGGGCCACCCCCTCGCCGGCCCACATACGAGCAGCACCTGCAGGGAAAATGCAAGGACTACACTAGGACTGGCCTCCTGCTGGCACTCTGCCTAAGGACACAACCACAGTTTGGCACTTAACAGCCGCAGCCGCCCCACTGTGGCACCTGGTGTTCCCAGAGGTCTCCCATCACAGTACTAACCAGTCCCTGCCCTGCTTAGCTTCAGAGGCAAGCCACACAGTAGACTCACCCACAGGGTCTGTATGTGAACATGATGTAGCTCTCTTCAGTCGTCCTCTCGATAAACGTCACACATGTGTATTTCTCCCAGTGACGCATTGCTTGGCGGAATATGGCCCTCTGACTCCCTGCAACAGGCGGACAGACATTCAACAAAAAGCGCTGATCCGTCGAATACGGGCAGTGGAGAAGGTACAGGTTTACACAGAAGATGCAGTGATGCCGAGGGTCCAGCAGGGGGAGATAAGGCCGTTTAACAAGAACGGCTTTAGAGACTGTCCTGGTCGTATTCCTATGTATTTACCTTTTTCATGACTAGTTTCATTAAATAATGTTAAAAACAGCCGTGTTTGTTTTAAAAAAGCCAAAAGTTTCTTTGCAATGGTTTGTATGTAATTACGTAGTTAGTACACTGTTGTTATAGCTTCCCTTGATGCTAACAACATTAGCATTAGCTTCGGTCATGGTTAGCGCGGGAACAGAGTCCCGTTCAAATCCCACTTTCTATTTCTATAAAAGCCAGTTAACTTACTGTCAGAGACTGTGTAAAGCAGGGCAATGTACTGTTTATCAAATTCTCAGGTGTAGAATCATTGTATATAATTAAAACCAGCTGTGTTCGTTTTGTAAAAGATGAATGTATCTGTAAAATTTGTTTTAAGGAGCTTCGCTAGCTGCTAACAACATTAGCATTAGCTTCTTGTTTGCACCAGAGCAGCGTTCAAATCTCATTTTCTCTTTTTATATGAGCCATGTCCTTATTTCAAGAGACTATAATGTACAGTGTGGTATCAGAATGTTCATTATGTCCTGGTCTCATTCTTTTCTCTATCCGCTCTCGGGTGTTTACAAAAACACAAAGGCAGCCATGACTTCTACCGCTGAAGTTCCCGCTGATGACGAAGGGGATGATGCCGTCGGGCCAGATGCGCTCAGGTCTGGAGGTGGCTGCTCTGCGACGACGCGAGGCCCTGGTTCTGTTCCCGACCGAGCCTCCGTCTGCTGTGATGGAGGACCACACTCATTAGTTCAGAGTAAGGTGAAGAGATTTGTATTTGTCCCACAGCGGGGAAATGTCAGTGTTGCATCACCGGTTAACAGAAGGAATGAGGAGCACACAGCATAAGATAAATGAACAATAACTCTATACTAGAATAAAATATCTATCTTCATAATAATAATGTAGAAAGCACCAAATCTGTATATTTTTGTGAATTATATAGTGGTATGTTTACACCTGTACATTAGCAGCAGTATGTCTACACCTGTACATTAGCAGCAGTATGTCTACACCTGTACATTAGCAGCAGTATGTTTACATCTGTACATTAGCAGCAGTATGTTTACATCTGTACATTAGCAGCAGTATGTTTACATCTGTACATTAGCAGCGGTATGTTTACATCTGTACATTAGCAGCAGTATGTTTACATCTGTACATTAGCAGCGGTATGTTAGCATCTGTACATTAGCAGCAGTATGTTTACACCTGTACATTAGCAGCAGTATGTTTACATCTGTACATTAGCAGCAGTATGTTTACACCTGTACATTAGCAGCAGTATGTTTACACCTGTGCATTAGCAGCAGTATGTTTACACCTGTGCATTAGCAGCAGTATGTTTACACCTGTACATTAGCAGCAGTATGTTTACACCTGTACATTAGCAGCAGTATGTCTACACCTGTGCATTAGCAGCAGTATGTTTACACCTGTACATTAGCAGCAGTATGTTTACACCTGTACATTAGCAGCAGTATGTCTACACCTGTACATTAGCAGCAGTATGTCTACACCTGTACATTAGCAGCAGTATGTTTACATCTGTACATTAGCAGCAGTATGTTTACATCTGTACATTAGCAGCAGTATGTTTACATCTGTACATTAGCAGCGGTATGTTTACATCTGTACATTAGCAGCAGTATGTTTACATCTGTACATTAGCAGCGGTATGTTAGCATCTGTACATTAGCAGCAGTATGTTTACACCTGTACATTAGCAGCAGTATGTTTACATCTGTACATTAGCAGCAGTATGTTTACACCTGTACATTAGCAGCAGTATGTTTACACCTGCATTAGCAGCAGTATGTTTACACCTGTGCATTAGCAGCAGTATGTTTACACCTGTACATTAGCAGCAGTATGTCTACACCTGTACATTAGCAGCAGTATGTTTACATCTGTACATTAGCAGCAGTATGTTTACATCTGTACATTAGCAGCAGTATGTTTACATCTGTACATTAGCAGCAGTATGTTTACATCTGTACATTAGCAGCAGTATGTTTACATCTGTACATTAGCAGCAGTATGTTTACATCTGTACATTAGCAGCAGTATGTCTACACCTGTACATTAGCAGCAGTATGTTTACATCTGTACATTAGCAGCAGTATGTTTACATCTGTACATTAGCAGCAGTATGTTTACATCTGTACATTAGCAGCAGTATGTTTACATCTGTACATTAGCAGCAGTATGTTTACATCTGTACATTAGCAGCAGTATGTTTACATCTGTACATTAGCAGCAGTATGTTTACATCTGTACATTAGCAGCAGTATGTTTACACCTGTACATTAGCAGCAGTATGTTTACATCTGTACATTAGCAGCAGTATGTTTACACCTGTACATTAGCAGCAGTATGTTTACACCTGTACATTAGCAGCAGTATGTTTACACCTGTACATTAGCAGCAGTATGTTTACACCTGTACATTAGCAGCAGTATGTTTACACCTGTACATTAGCAGCAGTATGTTTACACCTGTGCATTAGCAGCAGTATGTTTACACCTGTACATTAGCAGCAGTATGTTTACACCTGTACATTAGCAGCAGTATGTTTACACCTGTGCATTAGCAGCAGTATGTTTACACCTGTACATTAGCAGCAGTATGTTTACACCTGTACATTAGCAGCAGTATGTTTACATCTGTACATTAGCAGCAGTATGTTTACACCTGTACATTAGCAGCAGTATGTTTACATCTGTACATTAGCAGCAGTATGTTTACACCTGTACATTAGCAGCAGTATGTTTACACCTGTACATTAGCAGCAGTATGTTTACACCTGTACATTAGCAGCAGTATGTTTACATCTGTACATTAGCAGCAGTATGTTTACACCTGTACATTAGCAGCAGTATGTTTACATCTGTACATTAGCAGCAGTATGTTTACATCTGTACATTAGCAGCAGTATGTTTACATCTGTACATTAGCAGCAGTATGTTTACATCTGTACATTAGCAGCAGTATGTTTACATCTGTACATTAGCAGCAGTATGTTTACATCTGTACATTAGCAGCAGTATGTCTACATCTGTACATTAGCAGCAGTATGTTTACATCTGTACATTAGCAGCAGTATGTTTACATCTGTACATTAGCAGCAGTATGTTTACACCTGTACATTAGCAGCAGTATGTTTACATCTGTACATTAGCAGCAGTATGTTTACATCTGTACATTAGCAGCAGTATGTTTACATCTGTACATTAGCAGCAGTATGTTTACATCTGTACATTAGCAGCAGTATGTTTACACCTGTACATTAGCAGCAGTATGTTTACACCTGTACATTAGCAGCAGTATGTTTACACCTGTACATTAGCAGCAGTATGTTTACACCTGTACATTAGCAGCAGTATGTTTACATCTGTACATTAGCAGCAGTATGTTTACACCTGTACATTAGCAGCAGTATGTTTACACTGTACATTAGCAGCAGTATGTCTACACCTGTGCATTAGCAGCAGTATGTCTACACCTGTGCATTAGCAGCAGTATGTTTACACCTGTGCATTAGCAGCAGTATGTTTACATCTGTGCATTAGCAGCAGTATGTTTACACCTGTACATTAGCAGCAGTATGTTTACACCTGTACATTAGCAGCAGTATGTTTACACCTGTGCATTAGCAGCAGTATGTTTACACCTGTACATTAGCAGCAGTATGTTTACACCTGTGCATTAGCAGCAGTATGTTTACACCTGTGCATTAGCAGCAGTATGTTTACATCTGTACATTAGCAGCAGTATGTTTACACCTGTACATTAGCAGCAGTATGTCTACATCTGTACATTAGCAGCAGTATGTTTACACCTGTACATTAGCAGCAGTATGTTACATAGCAGCAGTATGTTTACACCAGTACATTAGCAGCAGTATGTTTACACCTGTACATTAGCAGCAGTATGTTTACACCTGTACATTAGCAGCAGTATGTTTACACCTGTACATTAGCAGCAGTATGTTTACATCTGTACATTAGCAGCAGTATGTTTACACCTGTACATTAGCAGCAGTATGTCTACATCTGTACATTAGCAGCAGTATGTTTACACCTGTACATTAGCAGCAGTATGTTTACATCTGTACATTAGCAGCAGTATGTTTACACCAGTTCATTAGCAGCAGTATGTTTACACCTGTGCATTAGCAGCAGTATGTTTACACCTGTACATTAGCAGCAGTATGTTTACACCTGTACATTAGCAGCAGTATGTTTACACCTGTACATTAGCAGCAGTATGTTTACACCTGTACATTAGCAGCAGTATGTTTACACCTGTGCATTAGCAGCAGTATGTTTACACCTGTGCATTAGCAGCAGTATGTTTACACCTGTACATTAGCAGCAGTATGTTTACACCTGTACATTAGCAGCAGTATGTTTACACCTGTGCATTAGCAGCAGTATGTTTACACCTGTGCATTAGCAGCAGTATGTTTACACCTGTGCATTAGCAGCAGTATGTTTACACCTGTGCATTAGCAGCAGTATGTCTACACCTGTACATTAGCAGCAGTATGTTTACACCTGTGCATTAGCAGCAGTATGTTTACACCTGTGCATTAGCAGCAGTATGTCTACACCTGTGCATTAGCAGCAGTATGTCTACACCTGTGCATTAGCATCATGGGGCTCTGGGACTCGGTGACTCAGTAAAGTGACAGTGACACATGTGGGTCTGTTTAAATGTTATTGATAACTTTGTATAACATTAAACCTCAAACCTGCGCTGCTGTGGGCTGTTTTCCGATGATCTTCTGTTTTCTCAAAGGCTTTCAACAAACGGAGGTCCTCTTCGTCCAGAGCAATGTCGCCCCAAAAAGCAACTGAAAGAATGAATGCATGTATGAGGAGTGTGACATCACCACAGTGTTAGCAGTAGACGCTATTTTCATACATAAGCTAGCAGCACTTTGGCGGAGTGGACTGGTCTTTCTGAGTGGAGTTTGTATGGACTCCCTGTGTCTGCGTAGGTTTCCTCTGGGTGCTCCGGTTTCCATACCACTATAAACTATCCTCCAGCCCTGATAAACCCAATTAACTAAAGATATATAGAAATATCCACATAAAACAACATGTTTACACAGCGCCAGTAGTAGTAATACAGTTAATGGGCTGGTGTGTGTGTTTGAGCTAACACAGGGAGCTAACACAGGGAGCTAACACAGGGAGCTAACACAAGGAGCTAACACTGGGAGCTAACACTGGGAGCTAACACTGGGAGCTAACACAGGGAGCTAACACAGGGAGCCAACACAGGGAGCCAACACAGGGAGCCAACACAGGGAGCCAACACAGGGAGCCAACACAGGGAGCCAACACAGGGAGCCAACACAGGGAGCTAACACAGAGGTACTAACAGTGGAAGCTAACGCTGCTAGCACAGGCTCAGTCAAAGGCTTCTGCAGCTGTTTGTTTAAACATGTGCTCTGAATACGTGAGCGAACAGTAACTATAGTGATTAAAGTCTCCTTTATGTGACACGTTCACTTTAGTCCTGAAAGAACAACATCACACACTGTTCCTACTCCACAAACACCACATTTGGGCAAAGGCCATCGACCGGTTCACCGCTGTCAGAAGCTATGAAAGAAAAGTACTTTATTATTTAAATGTCTTATTGTAGTTACGATGTTAGAGATATGTATTTTTAAATTACATTATATGAACACATAAGCCCTGTTTCCACCTTTACTCTACCTTACTCGACTCTGCTCTAATTTACTCTACCTTACCAATCCCTACTTTACTCTACCTTACCAATCCCTACTCTACTCTGCTCTACTCTACTCTACTCTGTTCTACTCTTCTCTACTCTACCTTACTCTGCTCTACACTACTCAGCTGGTCTCTCCTCTATTCTACACTACACCTCAGAGTACACACTTCTTAGAACAAGTGTGAACTCTAGAGCAAAGACCTTTACAAACAAGTATCTGATAACCTCGAGTCACAGAGGAGCTTGAAAAAAGTACCGGCATTTTCGGTACAATGATTTTATTTTTTATTTTTTTATACTTTGTGCTTTCTTTTCTTGTTCTGTCCAACACTTTGAGTTGCCTTGTGCTTGACCTGTGCTATTCAAATAAACTTGGCCGCTGTCAGGTGCAGGTCGTGCCACAGCCTCGTTAGCCTCATTAGCGTTAGCCTCGTTAGCCCGTGATGGGGACTCTCTCTGAAGTGGGCTCACTCAAGCAGACGATGGGCCTTTCACTCACTGACCCCAGTCTCCCGGCAACTGCCTCAGAAACATCTCTGTGTGTTTTTATCTGAGCAGGGAAGAGACGACCAACCGACTGGAGCAGGCTCTGAGTATATATCACAGAGAGGTCTCAGTATACATCACAGAGAGGTCTCAGTATATATCACAGAGAGGTCTCAGTATATATCACAGAGAGGTCTCAGTATACATCACAGAGGTCTCAGTATACATCACAGAGAGGTCTCAGTATATATCACAGAGAGGTCTCAGTATACATCACAGAGGTCTCAGTATACATCACAGAGAGGTCTCAGTATATATCACAGAGAGGTCTCAGTATACATCACAGAGAGGTCTCAGTATACATCACAGAGAGGTCTCAGTATACATCACAGAGAGGTCTCAGCATATATCACAGAGAGGTCTCAGTATACATCACAGAGAGGTCTCAGTATATATCACAGAGAGGTCTCAGTATACATCACAGAGAGGTCTCAGTATACATCACAGAGAGGTCTCAGTATACATCACAGAGAGGTCTCAGTATACATCACAGAGAGGTCTCAGTATACATCACAGAGAGGTCTCAGTATACATCACAGAGAGGTCTCAGTATACATCACAGAGAGGTCTCAGTATACATCACAGAGAGGTCTCAGTATACATCACAGAGAGGTCTCAGTATACATCACAGAGAGGTCTCAGTATACATCACAGAGGTCTCAGTATACATCACAGAGAGGTCTCAGTATACATCACAGAGAGGTCTCAGTATACATCACAGAGAGGTCTCAGTATACATCACAGAGGTCTCAGTATACATCACAGAGGTCTCAGTATACATAACAGAGGTCTCAGTATACATCACAGAGGTCTCAGTATACATCACAGAGGGTTAGAGGTTGAAAGGGCACAACTGGACTCTCTCTGTTGTCAGGGAAACCAGAGCGTTTAGAGAAAACCGGCGAAGACACAGGGACTTCTGTATCAGAACAGAGACATGTTTTGAACCTGACAATATGTATTGTGTTTGTTAGTGTCATTGTTGTGGCTTTGAAAAAAGTTAACGATTAAGCTCGGTTAGTGATGGTCAAACTCTGGCCTGGGGGCCAGATACGGCCCTTTGGACTTGTCTATCAGGCCCCTGATCTGTATCCCCTCTGTCTTGCAGAGCTCTGGAGCCACAGTCTCAGTCCTTGCTTTGCCGTGACATTTAATGTTTAAAATAACATATTTATGTGGATCTGACTCCTTACAGCAGGATGATAATCCACTGGGATCAGGAGAAGTCTGCCCATGTCTGTGCTAACCTACAGTGGACTTTATAGCTTATAAAATGTGCTAAATAACTAAGATAGAATGTTCTGTTGCATGAACAAAGCTGTCAACTGCATGTCCCACAGGAGGAGAGCAGGGGAAGACCCAGGACACAGAGGACTGTGCCTTAGCTGGGAACGCCTCAGGATTCCCCCAGAGGAGCTGGAGAAAGTGTGTGAGAGGGAAGTCTCTTTGCTCAGGCTGCTGCCCCTGGAACCCGGAAACAGATCAAGTGGAAGAAGAATGGATGGTTCATCTGCAGCATTGATGTACTGTATGCCATGAGACACAGTCTATTCCACAAAAAGATATCCTGATAAATATTCTGTGTTTGTGTGTGTGTTGTTGTGTGCGTTTTATAGTAGTTACATGTACAGGTCTTACAAAACACTAAACCACGTGTTATTCATATGCAATAAATGAAAGAAGAGTTCAAATAAAGTTATTCTGGTGATTCTGTGATGAAAACACAGATGAAAACTTCTGTGATTCACCGGATCCATGATGTGTATGTGCCAGATCATTAAACAATACAACTACAATATACATTAAACTACATATATGTGGTCTACAGCCCCCTCTGAGTCACGACTGTCCCGGTACCTGCTTTACACGGGTCTCTGTATTCGATGGCATCAGTGGAGGAGACGTCCTGGAAGTCCCAGTCCGCACCAGAGGCGAGGACCAGCGGGACCGGGAGGACCGAGAGGACCGCGCACAGGACCAGCGTGAATGGGACACACGCCATGTCCCGCAGCGGAGACTGAGGCTGCAGCTCGGGGCCTGGGACTGAGACCAGGACTGAGACAGGACTGAGACCGGGACCAGGAATGGGCTCCAGATTCACACTGGTCCACACTCTGACCACTGAGACACGTGCAGCACCAGCAACACTAGTTCAGTAACATTATGTAGAGGTGATGTCACACTCATGGATCTATAGAATAAAGACCTTTTAAACCAATTCATTATGTTTTATTTATTTCAAAGTGAATAAAGTTAATCTATGATCTCTACAGTGTCATGCACGCGCCTCAGGTCCCAATCCACGTGCTTCTTCGTATAACTACAAAGTGCCGACCTCCTGCACACCATAATGAGACTGTCAGCTCGATATGAAGCTGTTTCAAATGATATTTAAACTAAACTTTTGTTGCAGAGTTGAACTGCGCTGTGGAGGCTCTGCCGGCAGAGGGCGCAGCTGCACCACCACTCTGCTCTGGACTGCCTCAGTGTTTGCTCCAGGACTGAGCAGCAGAAGCCTGGAGATCCCAGCAGGACTGCGTCTCTCTGAGCTCCTGGAGGATGTATGCGTGCTGCGTGCTCCTGCTGAGCCCGGTCCTGCTGCCTCCTGCTGCAGCTTACAGCAGCAGGGACTCAGGCTCCTGCTACGGGGGATTCGACCTCTACTTTGTTCTGGACAAGTGAGTCTCCATTATCTAGTAAACTCTAAACTCTGCAGAGAGGAGACAGAAGAGACAGAGAGGACAGAAGAGACAGAAGAGACAGAGGAGACAGAGAGGACAGAGGAGACAGAGAGGACAGAAGAGACAGAGAGGACAGAGGAGACAGAGAGAAGAGACAGAGAGGACAGAAGAGACAGAGACAGAGAGGACAGAAGAGACAGAGAGGACAGAAGAGACAGAGATTACAGAAGAGACAGAGACAGAGAGGACAGAAGAGACAGAGAGGACAGAAGAGACAGAGAGCACAGAGGAGACAGAGAGGACAGAAGAGACAGAGACAGAGAGCACAGAGGAGACAGAGAGGACAGAAGAGACAGAGAGGATAGAGAAGACAGAGGAGACAGAGAGGACAGAAGAGACAGAGAGGACAGAGAAGACAGAGGAGACAGAGAGGACAGAGGAGACAGAGAGGAGACAGAGAAGAGACAGAGAGGACAGAGGAGACAGAGAAGAGACAGAGAGGACAGAGGAGATAGAGAAGAGACAGAGAGGACAGAGGAGACAGAGAAGAAACAGAGAGGACAGAGGAGACAGAGAGGACAAAGAGGACAGAGGAGACAGAGAAGAGACAGAGAGGGTGTAAAAAGTCAAATGTTTTCGTTTATAGTTTTCATACTACAGGAAAACTATCCTTTCTCTGTTGCATCATAATATGTTTGTTCAGGCCGCAATGGACAGTCACAGAGACCAGAGAGATGGACCAGAGAGAGATCAGAGAGAGAGAGACCAGAGAGAGAGAATAGAGAGAGACCAGAGTGCAACTAGAGACCAGAGAGAGAAAGACCAAATAGTGAACAGAGAGACACAAGAGAGAAAGACTAGAGAGAGAGACCAGAGACAAACCAAAGAGAGGCCAGAGAAAGACCAAGAGAGAGACGAGAGAGAAACCAGAGAAAGACCAGAAAGAGATCAGAGAGAGATCAAAGATAGACCAGAGAGAGACCAGAGTCTGAAAGCGATGTTTCAGATTCTGAACATGACTGAGTCTGAAACATCCTTTACTTGACCATTGCTGTGGCTGCAGTACCGCGGGTGGCCTCTAGGAGATGGGTCTAAGCAGCAACACCCTCCACAGAACATAAACTGATCAACATAGTAAGCTGGAGCCAGTTTCCTTGTTTGGGCATTTGAAGACGTGTTGCTAAGACGGTTGCTAAGGCAAGATCGAATTTCCCGGTTATAAAGGCTTTTGATTGGTCAATCCTTACAGTATATGGCTCATATCACATATAAACAGCAGGATCACAGAGACCCATTAGGAGCCAGAGAGAGGAGCCACACTTAGCATTGAACTAGTGGATTAGCATTGAACTAGCGGATTAGCATTGAGCTAGCAAGTTAGCATTGTCCATATACAGTCTGTTGTTTAGTTTGACTGGACTCTTGTGTCTCTCCTTCAGGTCTGGCAGTGTCAGAGGATACTGGAATGAGATTTCTTACTTTGTCGTCCACTTAACGAACAGGTTCATGAGGTAAAGTCTGACATATAAAGTAAATGTTGTAGAATACAATACAGTGATGTAAACTGTGTGTGTTCAGTCCTCAGCTGCGGATGTCATTCATTGTGTTCTCCACCTCAGGAACGATTCTCATGTCTCTGACTAACGACAGGTGAGAGCGGCTTCAGACTCTACTCTTCTCTACTCTACTCTTCTCTTCTCTTCTCTTCTCTTCTCTTCTCTACTCTACTCTACTCTACTCTACTCTACTCTACTCTACTCTACTCTACTCTCCAAGAGCAGAGTAGAGTAGAGCTGGTGGAAACAGGGCTCTAGTACCAGTGTTGAAGTGAAGAACCGTCCCTGTCTGTCTCAGAGAACAGATCCGGTTGGGTCTGCAGGAGCTGAACCTGGTGGAGCCTGGAGGAGACTCGTTTCTGAACAAAGGACTCGAGCAAGTAAGTCCTGAGTCAGATCTTAACAGTGTTGGGGAAACATAAAAACTTATTTCTCTGCTACTGCGAGATCAGCAGAGAACACATCTTCCCCAACAGAAGACGGCTGAGGCTGAAACAGAAAAAAAAAAAAAAAAAGTTCTAACTGCTCTTGGTTTGTGGAGTAAACACTAGTCAGCAGCACCAGGAGGTATTTACACATCAATCAATCAATCAAATTTTATTTATAAAGCGCTTTTCATACAAAAAGTGTAACACAAAGTGCTTTACAGTTTAGTTAAAAACAATCCAACATGCCCAGCCCTAAACCCTCCTCCCCACAGACCCCCCAAAACCACATTTATAATTATATATACAACCACATGCGTATACACACACACACATATACACCCACACACACACACATACACACACACACAAGTATAAAGTCATATCAGGTAAAATAGGTAAAACAATAAAAAAGACATGGGGCTGGGAGCAGATGTAACCGGCTGAAGAAGCGTCATCCAAGGAGCCATCTGCACCAGGAGCAGAGAGCCGGCTGCAGCCACAGGGAACACCACAGGACCCAGAGGAGAGAGGGGCCCCAGACCCCACCAGGCCCAGGACTCAGACCCCATAGGACCCAGAGGAGAGAGGAGGCCCCAGACCCCCACCGGATCCAAGAGCCAGTCCCCCGAAGCCACAGCAGACCCCAGCTCTCAGTGCAGAGGGCTCCTCCAGAGGAAACACTGGGGACACTAAAACAATACAATAATACAATAGAAAGTAGAACAATAAAATGTGACAATAAAAAGAAAAATGGCAGCTGCCTAATATTGATAATAACAATAGTAAATGGGTAGATACAATAAATAATTAAAAATAGTAAATAATAAAAATAAATAAAAATATAATGTGTCTAAAAACATAAATAGATGTACTAAAAAGCAATAATAAATAATAAATACTAATCAAAAGCTACTCTAAAAAGGTGCGTCTTGAGCCTACTCTTAAAAATATGAACGTTCTCTGCGGCCCTGAGCTCCTCCGGCAGACTGTTCCAGAGACGGGGGCCGTAGTGCTGGAAAGATGCCTCGCCGTGAGTGTGTGTCCTGACTTTGGGGACACACACTCTATAAGATGTCTATAAGATAAGATAAGATAGACTTTATTGATCTCACACTGGAGAAATGTACATGTCACATTTGGCATGGATAGAATCACTCAAGATTGTGCAAAAGAAAGAAATGTGCAAACAAGTTAAATGCAGGATATATTATGTACAATAAAAAGTGGCAATCAAGAAACAGTGTCAAAAGTAGTGCAGGTTTTTTCAGTCCTAATGCAAGTGACTTAAAGTGACTCATTGTACAGTCTGACAGCGGTGGGGTTAAAGGCCCTGCTCCTTCTTGCACTGAGGGTGTCTCAGTCTTCCACTGAGAGAGCTCCTCAGCTCCTCTGCAGTCCTGTGCAGTGGGAGGGGTTGTCCATGATGGAGGTGACACTAGCACCCTCCTGTCCCTCACCTCCTCCACAGAGTCCAGGGGCCTCTGTCAAGGTCTGGGTCTCTGGCAGGGTCTGGGTCTCTGGCAGGGTCTGGGTCTCTGTCAGGGTTTGATTGTGTGTTTTCTGCTTCAGGCCAGTGCCCAGATCTACTACAGCAGCGGTGACGGTTGGTACTTTCCTCTTTAAAACTTTTGGAAAAGTCATTAATGAAGCAGTGAACTGTAACTGTAGAAGTCTGTGTGTCACTAATGCACTGCCCAGTCTCTCTCAGTCTCTCTCAAGTCTCTCTCAGTCTCTCTCAGTCTCTCTCAAGTCTCTCTCAAGTCTCTCTCAAGTCTCTCTCAAGTCTCTCTCAAGTCTCTCTCAAGTCTCTCTCAGCCTCTCTCAGCCTCTCTCAGTCTCTCCCAGTCTGAGAGACTGAGTCTCTCTCAGTCTCTCTCAAGTCTCTCCCAGTCTCTCCCAGTCTCTCTCAGTCTCTCTCAGCCTCTCTCAGCCTCTCTAAGTCTCTCCCAGTCGCTCTCAGTCTCTCCCAGTCTCCCTCAGTCTCCCACAGTCTCTCCCAGTCTCTCTCAGTCTCTCTCAGTCTCTCTCAAGTCTCTCTCAGCCGCTCTAAGTCTCTCCCAGTCGCTCTCAGTCTCTCCCAGTCTCTCTCAGTCTCCCTCAGTCTCTCCCAGTCTCTCTCAGTCTCTCTCAGTCTCTCTCAAGTCTCTCCCAGTCTCTCCCAGTCTTTCTCAGTCTCTCATAGTCTCTCTCAGTCTCTCTCAGTCTCTGTTCTCTCTTGTTGCAGCTCACCGAATGGCGAGTGTGATCATTGCTCTGACAGATGGAGAACTCAGAGAGAACCAGTTTGAGGACGCTCAGAGAGAGGTAGAGGTCCCACTCTGTCAGAGGTCCCACTCTGTCGTCCCACTCTGTCAGACCTCTGTCAGAGATCCCAATCACTGACTGCACGTGACATCACTGACTGCATGTGACATCACTCTGCTTCCTCTGTGCAGGCGGGCAGAGCTCGGCAGCTCGGGGCGACGGTCTACTGTGTCGGAGTGAAGGACTTTAATCAAACACAGGTCTCTCAGCTTTATTTATTATAACATTATTCTACTTCCCTGTTTCCACCTGCTTTACTCCGCTCTACTCTGCACTACTCTGCTCTACTCTGCTTTACTCTACTCTACTGAGCAGAGTAGAGTAAAATAGAGTAGAGTAGAGCAGTGTCTCCCAAAGTGGGGTCCGCGGCCCCCTGGTGGGCCGCGAGGGTACTGCAGGGGGGCCGCGGGAGGTCATAAAAAAATTTATATCATTATTTAATGTTAAATTTATAATGTTTTGTTTGTAATATTAAAATATTTGTGTTCATTATTTGACTTGAATAATCCACTGTAATCATTTTTATATTACAATGTTTGTAGCAGAGGCTATTTCCCCAAAATAAAATAACCAGAAGAGCCTATTCTTAATGTTGTCTTCTTGGTTATTATTTTGGGGGGCCACGCAGACCCGTCAAATTTTTAAGGGGGCCTTGGTGTTACTGAGTTTGGGAATGGCTGGAGTAGAGTATTAACTTGCTTCTCTCAGATACAGAGCAGTATATATCTGTTGCAGCTCTCCACCATCGCTGATAGTCAGGACCATGTGTTTCCAGTGAACGATGGCTTCCACGCTCTACATGGTGTCATCGACTCAGTGAGACACACACACACTGCACATCACCCCTCAGACACACACACACACACACACATCTCCCCCCATCAGACACACACACACACTACACATCGCCCCTCAGACACATACGCACACATAACCCCTCAGACACACACACACACACACACTGCACATCACCCCTCAGACACACACACACACACACTGCACATCACCCCTCAGACACACACACACACACACACACACACATCACCCCTCAGACACACACACACTGCACATCACCCCTCGGACACACACACACACACACACACACATCCCCCCTCAGACGCACACACATCCCCCCTCAGACGCGCACACACACACATCACACATCACCCCTCAGACACACACACACACACACATCACCCCACACACACACACACATCACATCACACATCACCCCTCAGACACACACACACATCACACATCCCCCCTCAGACACACACACACACACACACACACACACACACATCACCCCTCAGACACACACACACATCACATCACCCCTCAGGCACACACACACAGACACACACACACATCACATCACCCCTCAGACACACACACACAGACACACACACACATCACATCACCCCTCAGGCATCCATGACTCAGCTGTGGATTCTTCCAGATCCTGAAGAGGTCGTGTATCGAGATCCTGGCCGTGGAGCCGTCCAGTATCTGTGCAGGAGGTAAAAGATCACAGAGAAAACGTTATTGATCTGACAATAGAATAATGTACATGATACATTTGGTATCAACAGAATCACTCAGCGTCTCAGAATCAGAATCAGAATCAGAATCATTTTTATTGCCACGTGAGTAACAAAGTTATCACTTGGAAATTGTCTTGGCAGAGAGCGTGCCACTTCGCCATTTGCGGCGCTGTGTGCAGCAAGAAACAGCAGAGAGCAATAACATACAGTTCACAGACAATTGGATAGACACATTGTGCTTTTTGTAAACCACGGATTTTTTTCTCGGGATGAGCACCTCCGGCGGCCGGCCCAATGTAGCTGTCAGAGGGGGGCGGGATCAGGGAGGGGGTGAGTAGGAAAACAATAAGGAATGGAGGGGAGGGAGGGAGCAAGATGGATAGGTAGAGGGAGGCGGGGGTGAGGGATCCTTGCTGGAGACTGAAATAGTGTGAGTTGTTGAAGATTGTGGGACCTTGTTTATGGCCTTGGTCGAGGAATGTGAGATAAGAGTGGAGAGAAGACACAGCAGGAGAAAAACACATCGCCTGAGAGGGACAATATTATATGCAATGTAGCATCAAAAGCAGGCAGATATTCTATTAATTCCAATTACACCGAATTACGGCGCCCTCAGACCTCCGTACACAGGGGCAAATCCAAGCCGGGTCAGAGAGTTCAAGCCTGACAAACAATGTCATTCAATCTCAATTCCAGAGTTTTATGCCCATCGAGTGAACGAGCTGCGAGATCTTTGATCAACTGTTCCACCAACACCACTCTCCTTTGTCCAGACACGGCACTCTCAACCACGACACGGCTTAGCTCCTTGTACATCCCATCAATTTTGTCGGCCAGCAGGTCGTGAATCTTGCGAACTGCCATGCCACCGAATTTGTGGTAGAACAGGATCGCTCCAAACCCAAACAGGAGGATTCCCACCACCAAAATGCCAAAGATATATACGTCTTCCGAATCTTCAATGGACAGGATCGACAGACAGAGCGGCTGAAACTTGTTCCAGCTGTCAAGAGTATACCCCGCCGGTGAAGTCCCGTCCGGGCACACGGGCTCTCCAGACCCACGCTTACGTGTTGAAAAGATAGAATCAATTGCGTTGAGGGACCAGTTAATCATTTCCATTCTGTTAAGTTGTCTGTGGCAAAACTCCAGGAAAAAAGACAAAACAGGAGATAGCAAGCCGTTCAGAAGCAGCAGCGGACTGAGACACGTCTTTGCTCGACGGAGGAGGAAGGAGGAAATGTATTTTTACCGGAAATGTAGTCTGAATGTATGTCTCTTATGTACTTTTTGTTTGTGTAAGCTCTCAGCCGGACAGGGATTATTCCAAACAAAGGAAGCTTTCTCACCCATCAGCTTTAGGAGGTTTTCTGACGCTTCGAGCTTATCCAAAGAACTTTATCAAGAAAATGAAAGCTCAGCCGTGAGTTGGAGATCAACTACCTGTGGGAGTGGTTAGACACCCCCTGATCCTGAGGCTAACTCATTAACACATCTAAAGTCTGCTCAGCTGTGGTTAGGAGCAGGTCTAACGATCCTGCTAGGTCTAATTATCAGCATATTTTTTAAAAAAACAGCAAAGTTCCCAAACAAGTGGCTCAGTCGGTAGAGCATTGACCTGACTCCCACTGCGGTCTGCGGTTGTTGTGTCCTTGAGCAGGACACTTAGCACCACTTTGCCTGAAGCCTCTGCTGATCAAGGCTGTATCACAGACAGAGCAGCGAGTCAGTGAGGGGCTGGTGCTCTGTGAACTGGATGCAGCTCTGACTGCACCCCCCCAGCCAGAAATGAAAAAAGAGGAAGAAAATGGATGGATGGAACACCCAAACAATAGATAAGGTCAGTGAGATAACCTTATTGGTTAAGTGGGTTAAGTGTCTTGCCTAAGGACACAACGGCAGCAGGCATCAGTGGGAGTAGATGGAGAAGGTCTCATGGTGGGATCAAACCTACAACCTTCAGGCTCAAAGGCCAATGCTCTACCAACTGAGCCACGATCGCCCCCTTGAGAAAGTTCTTTGGGTTAAGAACAAAACATCAGAAAACCTGCTAACTGAGGTACAGATGATTCCTTCTTATGTTCTTTCAAAAGTGACACTGTCAGAGCTGAGGATCAAACTTCCTGTTTCAGAATCCTTTCAAGTCGTCGTCCGTGGAAACGGTTTCCTCCACACAACAGACGTCCAGAAGGTTCTCTGCAGTTTCCGAATCAACGACACTGACACACGCCGTGAGTCTGAAATCTCACTCTCAAAGGAACTCTCAACATAACATTAGAGTTTTAACAAAGATCTAAAAAGAGCTCCATGTCTGTCGTGGTTTTTGGAGTCTGTTACTGTCACAGACATGTCGGTCTGTTACTGTCACAGACATGTCGGTCTGTTACTGTTACAGACATGTCGGTCTGTTACTGTTACAGACATGTCGGTCTGTTACTGTTACAGACATGTCGGTCTGTTACTGTTACAGACATGTCGGTCTGTTACTGTCACAGACATGTCGGTCTGTTACTGTCACAGACATGTGGGTCTGTTACTGTCACAGACATGTCGGTCTGTTACTGTCACAGACATGTGGGTCTGTTACTGTCACAGACATGTCGGTCTGTTACTGTCACAGACATGTCGGTCTGTCACTGTCACAGACATGTCGGTCTGTTACTGTCACAGACATGTCGGTCTGTCACTGTCACAGACATGTCGGTCTGTCACTGTCACAGACATGTCGGTCTGTTACTGTCACAGACATGTCGGTCTGTTACTGTCACAGACATGTCGGTCTGTTACTGTCACAGACATGTTGGTCTGTTACTGTCACAGACATGTCGGTCTGTTACTGTCACAGACATGTCGGTCTGTCACTGTCACAGACATGTGGGTCTGTTACTGTCACAGACATGTCGGTCTGTTACTGTCACAGACATGTCGGTCTGTCACTGTCACAGACATGTGGGTCTGTTACTGTCACAGACATGTCGGTCTGTCACTGTCACAGACATGTAGGAGTCTGTCACTGTCACAGACACGTTGGTCTGTTACTGTCACAGACATGTCGGTCTGTCACTGTCACAGACATGTCGGTCTGTTACTGTCACAGACATGTCGGTCTGTCACTGTCACAGACATGTAGGAGTCTGTCACTGTCACAGACACGTTGGTCTGTTACTGTCACAGACATGTCGGTCTCTTACTGTCACAGACATGTCGGTCTGTTACTGTCACAGACATGTGGGTCTGTTACTGTCACAGACATGTCGGTCTGTTACTGTCACAGACATGTAGGAGTCTGTCACTGTCACAGACATGTCAGTCTGTTACTGTCACAGACATGTAGGAGTCTGTTACTGTCACAGACACGTTGGTCTGTTACTGTCACAGACATGTAGGAGTCTGTTACTGTCACAGACATGTCGGTCATGATCCTAGTTTCTTTTCTGTGATTTAGTAAAATAATGAATGACAAACATAATCATTGGATAACATTAGGATTGAAGTTGTGGCTGAAACCGTTAAACTTGAGAGAGGAATCTACCCAGAGCAAAGAAGAGCACAGACAGGAAAGAGGGAGGAGAGAGAAGAGGAGAGAGAGGAGAGTAGAGAGAAGAGAGGACAGAGAGAGAGGTGCGAAGAGAACGATAGGTGAGGGGGAGAGGTTAAGAGATGGAACAAATGTCTAATCAATCACATCATGGTGACACATGCACACACACACACACACACACACACACACAGTCACATACACACACACACACACACACAAACAGTCACACACACAGTCATACACACAAACACACACACACACACGCAGTCACACACACAGTCACACACACAGTCATACACACACACAGTCACATACACACACACACACACACACACAAACAGTCACACACACAGTCATACACGCACACACACACAGTCACACACACACACAGTCACATACACACACACACATACAATCACATACACACATTCACACACACGGCCAAGACAAACAAACCCCTCTCTGCTCCTGATCCTCTTTCCATGAGCAAAAGAAGTCCAGGAATTTAGAAACAATAAAAACATCTGAAGTGGAATCTCTCTGTTCAGAGTCTGGGTCTGGGTCTGAGTCTAAGTCTGGGTCTCAGTCTCTGACACTGATGAGGATGATTGGCACGGTGGCTGAGTGGATTGCTCTCTCGCCTCTCAACAAGAACATACGGGGTTCGAAATCGGGGTCTTTCTGAGTGGAGTTTGCATGTTCTCCCCGTGCTTACGTAGGTTTCCTCCGGGTATTCCGGTTTCCCCCACCACTAAAAACATGCACACAAGGTTAAATACTCCAGCTCCGGTCCTGACATTAGCAGCATCAGGATGGGTCAAATGCAGAGGATGAATTGCCCCACGGGGACCTTTACCTTTCTGTGTGTTTCAGTGGAGCGACCTCTGGATGTGAGCGACTCGTACCTTCTGTGTCCTGCTCCGGTTCTGGACTCAGTGGGAACGTAAGAGATACATCTGAGACATCTGAGCTTCATCAACTCTTCTGTGGATGATGATGATGTTGATGATGTTGATGATGATGATGTTGATGATGATGATGTTGATGATGTTGATGATGATGATGTTGATGATGATGATGATGATGTTGATGATGATGATGTCGATGTTGATGATGATGTTGATGATGAGGATGATGTTGATGATGATGATGTTGATGATGATAATGATGATGATAATGATGATAAGGATGATGATGTCGTTGATGATAATGATGATAATGATGAGGATGATGATGTCGTTGATGATGATAATGATGATGTTGATGATGAGGATGATGATGTCGTTGATGATGATGATGTTGATGATGATGATGTTGATGATGATGATGTTGATGATGTTGATGATGAGGATGTTGATGATGATGATGAGGATGTTGATGATGATGATGATGTTGTTGATGATAAGGATGATGATGATGATGATGATAAGGATGATGATGTCGTTGATGATGATGATGATGATGATGATGATGATGATGTCGTTGATGATGATGATGATGATGATGATGATGATGTCGTTGATGATGATGATGATAATGATGTTGATGATGATGATGTCATGTGATGAAGGACGACCTTGCTCTCCGTCAGCATGAACCACGGTCTGAGCTTCATCTCCAGCTCCATCACCATCACTGCCACCAGCTGCGTGAGTACAGAGTGATGTCACATGTGTGTGTGATGTGATGTCACATGTGTGGGATGTGATGTCACACATGTGTGTGTGATGTGATGTCACACGTGTGTGTGATGTGATGTCACACATGTGTGTGATGTGGTGTCACACATGTGTTGTGTAACATCACAAATTAAGTGTCTTAATTAAGTCTATAGTCCCTATAGTCTAATCTCCAGTAACCCTTTGTCATGTATCTGCCATTCTGTGTCTTTAAACTAAAGGTGTGTGTCTCAGTCTGATGTGTCTGTGTATCTCAGTCTAATGTGTGTGTGTGTATGTCTCTGATGTGTGTGTGTCTCAGTCTGATGTGTGTGTGTGTATCTCAGTCTGATGTGTGTGTGTCTCAGTCTGATGTGTGTGTGTATCTCAGTCTGATGTGTGTATGTCTCTCAGTCTGATGTGTGTATGTCTCAGTCTGATGTGTGTGTATCTCAGTCTGATGTGTGTGTGTCTCAGTCTGATGTGTGTGTGTATCTCAGTCTGATGTGTGTATGTCTCAGTCTGATGTGTGTGTGTCTCAGTCTGATGGGAGGTTCCTGGTGCTCTCCCTGCTGGTCCTGCTGCTGCTGCTCCTGCTGGTCCTGCTGTGGTGGTTCTGGCCTCTCTGCTGCTCAGTGGTACACACTCTTTTCACACAAACATAAACGTTTTGGATTTTTCAGACAAATGAAATGTTTGTGACGTTTGTGTTGCAGCTGATCCACGATCCACCTCCGCTCCCCGTCTCTGAGGATTCATTCGTAAGTACCAACAAATTAGACTCTGAGGAGCACAGGGACTGGCCTCCTGCTGGGACTCTGAGGAGCACAGGAACCGGCCTCCTGCTGGGACTCTGAGGAGCACAGGGACCGGCCTCCTGCTGGGACTCTGAGGAGCACAGGGACCGGCCTCCTGCTGGGACTCTGAGGAGCACAGGGACCGGCCTCCTGCTGAGACTCTGAGGAGCACAGGGACCGGCCTCCTGCTGAGACTCTGAGGAGCACAGGGACCGGCCTCCTGCTGAGACTCTGAGGAGCACAGGGACCGGCCTCCTGCTGAGACTCTGAGGAGCACAGGGACCGGCCTCCTGCTGAGACTCTGAGGAGCACAGGAACCGGCCTCCTGCTGAGACTCTGAGGAGCAGATGTTAATGGTTTTGTTCTGCACGTTGTGTTGCCGTGTGTAGTTGTGTATGAACTGTGCTACACAAATAACCTTCTGTGTTCACTGAAGGACGATGAAGAAGACTTTCCAAAGAAGCAGTGGCCGAGAGTCGAGGCGTCTTACTACGGAGGACGAGGAGTCGGAGGAATCAAGAGGATGGAGGTCAGAGCCTGTCACTCTACTCTGCTCTACTGTAATCTACTCTACTCTACTCTACTGTAATCTACTCTACTCTACTCTGCTCTGCTCTGCTCTGCTCTACTCTACTCTACTCTACTCTACTGTAATCTACTCTACTCTACTGTACCCTACTCTACTCTTCTCAACTCTACTCTGTCCTACTCTACTCTACTCTACTCTACTCTACTCTACTCTGCTCTGCTCTGCTCTGATCTGCTCTGCTCTACTCTACTCTACTTTGCTCTACTCTGCTCTGCTCTGCTCTGCTCTACTCTACTCTATTCCACTCTACTTTACTCTACTCTACTCTACTCTACTCTGCTCTGCTCTACTCTTCTGTACTCTACTCTACTCTACTGTACCCTACTCTACTCTTCTCAACTCTACTCTGTCCTACTCTACTCTACTCTATCCTACTCAACTCTACTCTACTCTACTCTACTCTACTCTACTCTACTCTGCTCTACTCTACTCTATTTCACTCTACTCTACTCTACTCTACTCTACTCTACTCTACTCTACTCTACTCTACTCTGCTCTGCTCTGCTCTGCTCTGCTCTGCTCTGCTCTGCTCTGCTCTACTCTACTCTACTCTACTCTACTCTACTCTGCTCTACTTTGCTCTACTCTACTGTACTCTACTCTACTCTGCTCTACTCTGCTCTACTCTACTGTACTCTACTCTACTGTACCCTACTCTATTCTTCTCAACTCTACTCTGTCCTACTCTACTCTACTCTACTCTATCCTACTCTACTCTACTCTATCCTACTCTACTCTACTTCCTCTGGTCATCTTTAACCAGTACCAGGTCTTTCTTTAGTCCCTCTTAGTGATTGGTCAGAGAGCATGGTTACCAAGGAATTTCCCGGATGCTGGTTTGTTGTGGATAGGTTCAGATACTAAGTGTAACGGGAGCGGTCCAGAACATACAGTAGATAGATTTAGATAAAGACAAATTAACTATATTTAAAAGTCCGGATGCTCATAGAACGACATGGGTTTAGTTCAAGCATGACCCTCTGCTGCTGACACCAAGTCGCCATTGTATCATCCAACCAACTTCAGCTCCACCAATACAGTCAGATTCAGATTCATTTATTGGCCATGTGCAGTAAAACCACATTGGAATACATTTGCAAATGTCTCCACTGTGCTCAAGACAAGTCCAGACATAAAACAAGGTAAAAAAAACTCCGAAATAAAACAACTAAACAGTAAACAATTGTCACTGTGAAATCGACCGACTAAAACAGTTTCAGTACAAGTGCAAGATCATTAAAGTGCTCTGTTCACACTGATGACAGCCTCTGGATAAAAACTGTTAGCGTAACGAGATGTCCTGCATCTCAGAGAGCGATATCTTCTGCCAGAGGGAAGAAGCTGGAACATGGCTTTTCCAGGGTGGCCAGAAGAGTCATTGACAATCCTAAGAGCTTTGTTTAAAAGTCTGGATTTATAAAGAACCTCCAGAAGAGGAAGCTCACAGCCCACGGTCCTCTTTGGAGAGCGGAGCACCTTGTTTAAAGCTCTCTTTTCTTTATCTGTGATGTTTCCAAACCACACAGACACAGAACCAACAAGTAAACTCTCAATGGTGCAGCGATAAAAGTTAAGCACAATCTTAGAGTTAGTGGTAAATTCATGCTAAACCTTATTGTATATCTCAGACCCTCTGGAATCCAGTTGTTGACAACATTCAACAACACAACATTCCACATAAAATGCAGCTGTGGATCAATAAGGACATATATAACACATTTCAATTTCCAGAATCCCGTTTTTAAATCCAGGTTGTCGGCCCCAGGTCAAGTCTGATGAACTAAAGTGGTCTTCTTATTAAAAGTTTGAATCCTGTCACAACAGAAGGAAAAGTGTTTGGTTTGATGATTGAAGATGTTGGTTTCCGGCTCTTTGTTCCAAACACATGGAGCAAGCACAGACTCAGCAAATAGTTCTGTTAGATCAACACATCCTCACTGTCCAGAGGAAAGAGGAGAGACCAGAGAGAGAGACCAGAGAGAGAGACCAGAGAAATACCAGAGAGAGAGACCAGAGAGAGACCAGAGAGAGACCAGAGAGAGAGACCAGAGAGAGACCAGAGAGAGAGACCAGAGAGAGAGAGACCAGAGAGGGACCAGAGAGAGAGACCAGAGAGAGAGACCAGAGAGAGACCAGAGAGGGACCAGAGAGAGAGACCAGAGAGAGAGACCAGAGAGAGACCAGAGAGAGACCAGAGAGGGACCAGAGAGAGACCAGAGAGAGAGACCAGAGAGGAACCAGAGAGAGAGACCAGAGAGAGAGACCAGAGAGAGACCAGAGAGAGACCAGAGAGGGACCAGAGAGAGAGACCAGAGAGAGAGACCAGAGAGAGACCAGAGAGAGAGACCAGAGAGAGACCAGAGAGCGACCAGAGAGAGAGACCAGAGAGAGACCAGAGAGAGACCAGAGAGAGACCAGAGAGAGACCAGAGAGAGAGACCAGAGAGAGACCAGAGAGAGAGACCACAGAGAGACCAGAGAGAGAGACCACAGAGAGACCAGAGAGAGAGACCACAGAGAGACCAGAGAGAAAGATCAAAGAGAGAGACCAGAGAGGGACCAGAGAGAGACCAGAGAGAGATCTGGAGACCAGGGGAGATCTGAGAGAGATCAGCGAGAGAGACCAGAGAGAGACCAGATAGAGACCAGAGAGAGACCAGAGAGAAAGATCAAAGAGAGAGACCAGAGAGAGACCAAAGAGGGACCAGAGAGAGACCAGAGAAAAACCTGAGAGGGACAAGGAAGAGAGCAAAGAGAGAGACCAGAGAGGGAGAGAGAGAGAGACCTGAGACAGACCTTAGACTGAGAGAGCGACAAGAGAAAGAGACCCAACACCAGAGAGACCAGGATGAGACCAGTGAGAGACCAGGAAGAGACCAGTGAGAGACCAAGAAGAGACCAGAGAGAGGCTGTGTGTCTGAGACGGTTCTCTCCTTGTGTTCAGGTGCGATGGGGAGATAAAGGCTCCACAGACGAAGGAGCCAAACTGGAGAAAGCCAAGAACGCTCGTGTGGTGATGCCGGAGCGCGAGTTTGATTCCCCTGCCCCACGACCCCTCCCCCACACACACAGGACCAGAACCCCGCAGAAGTGGTACTCTCCCATCAGGGTAAGCTCTAAGATACATCTTTAAAGATACAGCTCTAAGACACAGCTCTAAGCTCACACAGCACTTCTCGCATGGGAAACCAACACATGCAGACATCCCTCCTCCTCTACACACTCATAAATGCTTTAACAGCTCTTCTCACACTTTTAAAAAACATTGAATTATGTTCCAGAGAAAAGATAGAGAAAGAGAGACAGCAGAGAGAGAGCAGAGGGAGACCAGGGAGAGAGCAGAGAAAGAGAGCAGAGGGAGACCAGAGAGAGACCAGAGAGAGACCAGAGAGACTAGAGAGTGACTAGAGAGAGACTAGAGAGAGAGCAGAGGGAGACCAGAGAGAGAGACCAGTGAGAGGGCAGAGAGAGACCAGAGAGAGACCAGAGAGAGACCAGAGAGAAAGAGACCAAAGAGAGAGACCAGAGAGAGACCAGAGAGAGAGACCAGAAAGAGACCAGAGAAAGAGCAGAGAGAGACCAGAGAGAGAGGCTATTTTGAGTAACAAGAAGTCACAAACTTGCTTTGGCTCTTTTCTCTATTTTTACCTTTTTTGGTTGATATTTAATGTTAATAAATAATAATAATATTTTTTTTCAGGGGAAACTTCACGCTCTCTGGGTCTTCATCAGAAAAGGTTATGACCGAGTATCAGTGATGAGGCCTCTACCAGGAGACAGAGTGAGTACTGCGTGTGTCTCCCTCTGGTTGCTCTCTGGTCTCTCTCTGGTGTCTCTCTGGTGTCTCTCTGGTCTCTCTCTGGTTGCTCTCTGGTCTCTCTCTGGTGTCTCTCTGGTCTCTCTCTGGTGTCTCTCTGGTCTCTCTCTGGTCTTTCTTGGTGGTCTCTCTGGTCTCCCTGGTCTCTCTCTGGTCTCTCTGGTCTCCCTGGTCTCTCTCTGGTCTTTCTTTGATCTCTCTCTGGTCTCTCTCTGGTGTCTCTCTCTGGTCTCTCTGTTACTGGTCTGAAACAGGAGCTTTCATAGTTACCTGTTTGTGCCAGACATTAGCATGGATGGATCTAAACACGTCTGTAGGTCTGTTATGATCAAAGCAGCAGATTGAGCAGAAACGCTGCTTTAGGGTCTGAGTCTGAGTCTGTTTCCGTCATCAGCAGAAGTTTTGGCAGAAAAAACCTTTTTCTTTGACACGAGTTTAAAGGATAAAGAGAAGAATGTGGTTTTTCCATCTGCTGAAAGACAAGCTGACACACATTCACACACACAGACACACGCTCACACACACAGACACAGACACGCAGAAACACATGCACACTCAGACACACACACACACCCACGCACACACAGACCCATATACACTGACTCACACATACACACTCTAACTGGTCTCACTGGTTTCTCTCTGGTCTCTCTCTCTGGTTGCTCCCTGGTCTCTCACTAGTCTCTCTCTCTGGCCTCACACTGGTCTCTCTCTCTGGTCTCTCACTAGTCTCTCTCTCTGGCCTCACACTGGTCTCTCTCTCTGGTCTCTCACTAGTCTCTCTCTGGTCTCTCTCTGGTCTCACACGGGTCTCTCTCCCTGGTCTCTCACTAGTCTCTCTCTCTGGTCTCTCTCTGGCCTCACACTGGTCTCTCTCTCTGGTCTCTCACTAGTCTCTCTCTCTGGTCTCTCTCTGGTCTCACACTGGTCTCTCTCTCTGGTCTCTCTCTGGTCTCACACTGGTCTCACACTGGTCTCTCTTTCTGGTCTCTCTCTGGTCTCTCTCTGGTCTCTCTCTGGTCTCTCTCTGGTCTCTCTCTGGTCTCTCTCTGGTCTCTCTCTGGTCTCTCTCTGGTCTCTCCAGAATAGATAATAAAGTGCTTCTCTCTCGTTGGTTTCAGGGAAAGTGCATCACATTCAAACGAAGTGCCTCGTACCCGGCCCCTCCCTCCATCTACCACCGACCCTCCACTCCGCTCTACACTGTCCCCCACCGAGGGTCCGGCCAGGTGCCCCCATCTCCCACCTCCACCTTGCCCTCACCCCCCACTTACCCCCTGCCTCCATCTCCCTCCTCCACCTTGCCGCCGCTGCCAACCTCCCCCCCTCCCTCTTTCAGCTCGTTCTGGTCTGATTACACACACTCTGCTCCTCCCTCACCCTCCAGCTCATCCCCCCCTCCCTCACCCACCACCTCGTTACCCCCACCTCCCCACGTCCCGGCCCCCACCCGTGCCCCCCCTCCCTCACGCCCGCCACCGCACCCTGAGGACTGAGGCTCGAGGTAGAAAACCCCAGTTTGGACCAAAGATCAGAACAGTGTTGTTTACACCACGACACTGGAACAAAACTTCAGTTCCAGATGTAAACCCTGACCCTCCGGCTCATCTGGGGGAACCCTCCGGCTTATCTGGGGGAACCCTCCGGCTTATCTGGGGGAACCCTTCAGCTCATATGGGGGAACCCTCCGACTCATCTGGGGGAGCCCTTCAGCTCATCTGGGGGAACCCTCCGGCTCATCTGGCCAGTCCCCAGGGTTTTCCGGGGTCTTCCATCCTGGTTAAATCCAACATGTTATATCACCATGACAACAGCACCTCTTTCATCTTTCACCAATGAATATTTTGAACACATTTTCTATAAACTGTAATTATTGCTCTTTGCACAATAAATGTTTTGTATAAAGTTTTATTCTGAAACTTTTGTTTTTCTCAGGGACCACTGGAGTTCAGGTTCACAGAGAGAAGGGACCTCCCTAGTGTGTCTACAACAGTCACATGACACACATGTGTGTTTTTAACAGTCACATGACACATGTGTGTGTCTATAACAGTCACATAACACATGTGTGTGTCTATAACAGTCACATGACACATGTGTGTGTCCTCAAGTCAAAGTCGTCGGTGATAAAAAGATACACATTTTCAATATTAATGTAAATGACTTTTTCAAACTTGACTTTTAGACCCAAGGATCCATGTGTCAATAGAGAAGAGCAGAGCAGAGTAATGCAGAGCAGTACAGAGTAATGCAGAGCAGTGCAGAGTAATGCAGAGCAGTACAGAGTAATGGAGAGCAGAGCAGTGCAGAGTAATGCAGAGCAGAACAGTACAGAGTAATGCAGAGCAGTGCAGAGTAATGCAGAGCAGAGCAGTACAGAGTAATGCAGAACAGTACAGAGTAATGCAGAGCAGAGCAGTACAGAGTAATGCAGAGCAGAGCAATGCAGATGCAGAGCAGAGTAATGCAGAGCAGAGTAATGCAGAGCAGTACAGAGTAATGCAGAGCAGGTGGACACAGGGCTCATACTGTCCCTTTAATTCCTTCAGTTTTCTCAGCAGAGGATTATGTAACGTGTCGTCAGTCTGTGGTTTTTCCATCGACTGCGACCAAAACCACTGTTTCATGTGTCTGAGAGTCTGATTACACAATAACAGCGCTATTACACACACACACAGAGAGAGAGCGATACAAAGAGACACACAACCTGCAGCTTTCAAATAACTTTAATATCACAGAAACTGTATCAACGCAAACTCTTGGATTAAAGCCAGTTACAGCAAAGCTCTTGGCAGAAACATAGTTATTACTTATCGCTTATTACGTTGTAAACAGTATACAGTATAAAAAAACAGTATACAGATGGACAATGCTAACACAGACTGTATACAGATGGTCAATGCTAACACAGACTGTATACAGATGGACAATGCTAACACAGACTGTATACAGATGGACAATGCTAACACAGACTGTATACAGATGGACAATGCTAACACAGACTGTATACAGATGGACAATGCTAACACAGACTGTATACAGATTTACAATGCTAACACAGACTGTATACAGATGGACAATGCTAACACAGACTGTATACAGATGGTCAATGCTAACACAGACTGTATACAGATGGTCAATGCTAACATAGACTGTATACAGATGGACAATGCTAACACAGACTGTATACAGATGGACAATGCTAACACAGACTGTATACAGATGGACAATGCTAACATAGACTGTATACAGATGGACAATGCTAACACAGACTGTATACAGATGGACAATGCTAACACAGACTGTATACAGATGGACAATGCTAACACAGACTGTATACAGATGGTCAATGCTAACACAGACTGTATACAGATGGACAATGCTAATGTGCTAGTTCGATGAAGCCCAATAGGGAAGTGCTCATTGTAAACTTTGGCTCATACTAAACTTGTAAAAGTAAACTCCTCTAGCTCAGTAACTGTCTTTGTAAATCCGGATATGAGCCATATAAGGACTGACCAATCAGCGGCCTGCAATTCCAGTTTGGCTTAGCAACATTGGCTCCCGTTAATGTTCAAATCGGATGACGTCACACTCGGGTGATGTCACACACAGCCTAGAGTTATAGCTAAGTGTGGAACATTTAAGGCAAAAGGATAAACATTTTGACCAAAGTTTAACAGAATATAAGATTAAGTTATATTTAAATTTAATTCCATTCCATTTTCTGCCGCTTCATCCGTTGCCGGGTCGCGGGGGCAACAGTCTAAGCAGAGATGCCCAGACTTCCCTATCCACACACACTTCCTCCAGCTCATTCGACCCCAAGGCGTTCCCAGAGAAAGACCCTCCGACGTGTCCTGGGTCTTCGCCAAGGCCCCCTCTCAGTGGAACGTGCCTGGATCACCTCCCAGGGGGTCGATTAGGAGGCATCCGGAACAGATGCCCGAGCAATATTTTAAATGATTAAATAAAAATTGTTTGAGACGAGCTTTAACTCAGAAACATTTGCAGTTTTACTTTTAAGGATGTTAAATGAAAAAAAAAAAGACAGTTATAAAGTGCCCTAAAGACCATGGCCTTTGGGCCAAAGCTGAGGTAGAGAAACATGAGCTTTTATCTGGCGACGCATCTGTCCCAGAGTCAGGGCCATGTGTTCGTCACAGTGTAACATCACAGAGGCCCCTGAGGTCTGGCTGTAGCCCGTGTAAGTCTCTGGTCAGTGTTTCCGGTGAGGCTCCATGAGGTCAAAGGTCCCACTGCGACTGAACCCACCGCCGCCTGCCTCCCGACCCTAGACACGACCCTGTGCACGACCACCGCCTGCACCACAGGGAGGGGAGGGGCTCTGAGGGGAGGGGCCTCTGAGGGAGGGGGGACTTGGCGTCGAACAAACGGAGCTTGAAGAAACACATCGTCTTCTGAGGATCTGAAGGGAGTGAGATCAAACAAATCAGTCTGAGGGGGAGAGGGGGGAGGGCAGGAGAAAGAGTCCTGGTTGGGGTAAACGCACAAGGTGGTTCTTTGGTAGTCCTTCTGATTCTGCGTAGAGCCGCTGCTCCCTCCGTCTGGTTACAGAAGCAGAGAACAAACATGATGAGTCAGTTTTTTTCATCACATTCAGAAAAGGTAAAGAAAAAAGATATTTGTACTCACCTGACAACCGACTAAACATTCAAGGCCTTTAATTCAGAATATTGTCATGATATTGCATATGAAGCCCCCTGGTGGAGTATTCTGGTAACAGCACTATCATCTTCTACTTGATCTGTCATCATTATGACTTTGGCTGGTGTCTCTCTGGCTGGTGTCTCTCTGGCTGGTGTCTCTCTGGCTGGTGTCTCTCTGGCTGGTGTCTCTCTGGCTGGTGTCTCTCTGGCTGGTGTCTCTCTGGCTGGTGTCTCTCTGGCTGGTGTCTCTCTGCCTGGTGTCTCTCTGCCTGGTGTCTCTCTGCCTGGTGTCTCTCTGCCTGGTGTCTCTCTGCCTGGTGTCTCTCTGCCTGGTGTCTCTCTGCCTGGTGTCTCTCTGCCTGGTGTCTCTCTGCCTGGTGTCTCTCTGCCTGGTGTCTCTCTGCCTGGTGTCTCTCTGCCTGGTGTCTCTCTGCCTGGTGTCTCTCTGCCTGGTGTCTCTCTGCCTGGTGTCTCTCTGCCTGGTGTCTCTCTGCCTGGTGTCTCTCTGCCTGGTGTCTCTCTGCCTGGTGTCTCTCTGCCTGGTGTCTCTCTGGCTGGTGTCTCTCTGCCTGGTGTCTCTCTGCCTGGTGTCTCTCTGGCTGGTGTCTCTCTCTGAGGTGTGTGTATTTTACAGATTGTATCAAACAAACTACAAAAACCAATCAAACACTGACATTCACATGATGAGTTTATTTGTCGTCCCTTTAGAACTCTACGTCTCACAAAAATATAAAGCACATAATTCCACAACTTTGATATAGTTCTGAGCCATAGACACCAGAGGGCGCCAGAACACACATGGTATCAGAACACACTTCAAAACCCTCAGGGAGACAACACTCTGGGGGGTCACTGCTCTGGTCCCTCTCTCTCTGGTCTCTCTTTCTCCGCTCTCTCTATAGGGTCTCTCTCTGATCTCTTGAGTGTCAAGAAAGAGCTGTATCAAACCCACACATTATTATTATTTTTGTTATGAATGAATAGAGAGAGTATAGATTTCATGCATCCCTCGTCATGGCGACATGGTTGGCTTGATTCAGGATCTCGTGTGTTTGAGGCAGAGGTGCTAGTGCTATGTGAGATTGACCCAAGAACCAGATCTGACTCGTATGCAGAGTGCCCTCTAGCAGTGCGTCGCCACGGTAACCGATCAGTGACTGTGCTTTTAAAGACTTTTGGGGGGTGAAAAGAGAAGGATCCAACAATGACTCCACGCGCACACGGATCAGAACACTGTATTTCACACAGAACGTCAACAACAGCCATGCTTTTTCTGATCGGGACCTGAACCAAACCTGAACAAAGCACTGGTCCAGGAGAGAGACTGGACCTGGGCGTTCTGCAGAGACCTGTCCACACGTGTTCCACCAGGAGACCCGTTTCCACCAGTGCTACTCGGCTCGGCTCTACTCTACCTGGTTGTATTTTCATTACACTATCTAGTACTGTATCCTAGTAACCTACCCACAAGAAACCAGTATCTGTGGAAATGTCTGGGTAACCATGGCTCCCAGCAGCACTCTGACCAATCACTGTCAGTCAGAACAGTTTAGTACCAGCTCGGCCTGGATAGAACCAGGACCAAGAGGGACTAAAGAAGGACCTGGTACTGGTTACACAGGACCAGAGGAAACACTTACTATCAGGGTAGAGTAGAGTAGAGTAGAGTAGAGTAGAGTAGGGTAGGGTAGGGTAGGGTAGAGTAGAGTAGAGTAGGGTAGAGTAGGGTAAAGTAGGCTAGGCTAGAGTAGAGTAGAGTAGAGTAGGGTAAAGTAGAGTAGAGTAGGGTAAAGTAGAGTAGGGTAAAGTAGAGTAGAGTAGGGTAAAGTAGAGTAGGGTAAAGTAGAGTAGAGTAGAGCAGACCTAGTGGAAACAGGGTCATCGATACACACACTGTGGACAGACGTCTTTCACATTAATTCTTATAATAAAAAAACAAAAACACAGGAATGACATTTCAGACGATTCAATATTCATTTACGACGTTCGAAAAAGCATAGATTTTCATATATATTTCATTATTATATTTACTTTATACATTCATTCTCTAACACTATTTATATTAACAGGAAAACAATATGATATTTCTGATACACACTGAGGATATCGTCATAGTTACGGCTCCGTGGACCAAAGCAAAAGTGTGAGGGTAAAGCTTCAGGACGACAGTATTCACAGGGACGGAAACACCGGAGGAACAGTGAGACATGAGCACGACACTTGACCCGGGAGCTCAGGGTGGACTGTTTTAATGCTATAGCTGAAACCATGCAACGATCAGAGCCGAAAGAGGGACTCGGGTCTCGCCACAGTCTCTGCTCCGGTCTATATGGCACATTTTAGAGCTGCACACATAGAATAGAGCTGGCTTCTCCGGCTGTCGCTCTCTCGCTGCAGCTCGCACAGCAGATATTCAAGTCACTGTGCAAAACCAGCTACAAGACACTCACGCACTTTTCCGAATAAATATGTTTCAGTCTCGTCTTGGGACTGTGTGCAAACGAAAACCTGGGCTGGAGCGGGCCACACGGGGGGACGCCACAGGAGCACTGTTATACCTATATCACCACTGAATAAGTCTATGGTACACTATTGCACTTTAGTCTTTGTACAGATACTGAAACTAGGGTGACGTCACTCGGTTCCAGATGAAAGGGGCGAAGGTCATGATTTAGAGTCAGAGGGAAACAAGACTTTTGAGAATGAGAGATGACGGGAGAAAGAAGACCCAGTACTGGATGATTGTCCATTCCCACTTATGATTGAAGTGGGAATGGGGAGCACTACAGCTATGAGAAAGGGAGAGTTAGGGTCTGTATGCCAGGGTCTAACGCCAGGGTCTAACGCCAGGGTCTGTATGTCAAGGCCTAAATGCCAGGGTCTAAATGCCAGGGTCTAAATGCCAGGGTCTGTATGCCAAGGTCTGAATGCCAAGGTCTGAATGCCAGGGTCTGAATGCCAGGGTCTGTATGTGAAGGCCTAAATGCCAGGGTCTGTATGTGAAGGCCTAAATGCCAGGGTCTGTATGTGAAGGCCTAAATGCCAGGGTCTGTATGTGAAGGCCTAAATGCCAGGGTCTGTATGTGAAGGCCTAAATGCCAGGGTCTGTATGTCGAGGCCTAAATGCCAGGGTCTAAATGCCAGGGTCTAAAGGCCAGGGTCTAAATGCCAGGGTCTAAATGCCAGGGTCTAAATGCCAGGGTCTAAATGCCAGGGTCTAAATGCCAGGGTCTAAATGCCAGGGTCTAAATGCCAGGGTCTGTATGCCAAGGTCTGAATGCCAGGGTCTGAATGCCAGGGTCTAAATGCCAGGGTCTGTATGCCAGTGGTACATCTACAGGTCGATGAGCTGATCCACCAGCAGCAGGGAGCGGGCCAAACTGGGCAGGCTGGATTCAGAGCCGCCACTGTTACTGCGGGAGTGGCCTCCTGAAACTGGCCCAAAGAAGGAAGGGGAGAGGAGGAGGAGGAGGAGGAAGAAGAGGAGTAGGAGGAAAAGGAGGAGCACAAAGGACAGACAGAACAGGGTTAAAAGAGAAAGAAGGAACAGTTTACTAATCTACAGATTGTATATAAAACGTCCATTAACTATAACCCCCAATTTACACCAAGCCCCACACAGCCTGTATGTGCAGCAGGAGACGTGTGTACGTTCAACAGAGTTCAAATGTGGCTTCAGGGTGGCTGAGTGGTTAACACGGTTTTTCACAAGGTCCAGGTTAAAATCCCAGTGTTTGTGTGTCCCTGTGTCATTATTGGCTACTGTACTTTAAAATTGTTGTATTTTAATGACATGCTATTTTATTTATTTCAAGTGCAACTGGAGACTGCAGATAGCTATAATCTGGTGCAGAAGAAATCTGCATAATGTTGCAGAGCACTGTCCCAAATAAAGACTAAACTGAACTCTTTCTATCCCACAGCAGAGCTCTTACTGTGTACTCGGAGACGTGTGTAAAGTGGGGACTCTCACTGTGGACTCAAGAGACTTGTGTAAAGTGGGGACTCTCACTGTGGACTCAAGAGACTTGTGTAAAGTGGGGACTCTCACTGTGGACTCAAGAGACTTGTGTAAAGTGGGGACTCTCACTGTGGATTCTGAGACTTGTGTAAAGTGGGGACTATCACTGTGGATTCTGAGACTTGTGTAAAGTGGGGACTCTCACTGTGATCATGTCATGTGACTATTTCCCCGAAGAGCAGTGCACTTTGTTCAGTTTCACAGATCCACAAAGGGAACAGTCATAAACTCTGAACAGAACTGTACCTTGAGAGTTTTTTCGGCCCACGACGGGGATGGGATCGAAGTTGTCCTCCTCACACGCCTCATCTGACGCAGGAGGAGGCTCCAGGTCAGAGATGAGCAGGTCAGAATCTGCACAACATTGAAACTCATGTTTAATAGCTGCATTTGCAGAGACAATTATCTTTTACTTGATTTCAATTTAGAGAAGCAAATACTAGAGTCAGAAAAGTACAAAAACAAGATGTCTCTGGGAGAAACAAAACAATGGACAAGAGACATTGTGATTTCTTAGTTACTCCCTTTGATGATTCTGAGACTTCTGTATCCGGTGAGTGTACTCTGACAAACATGCTGGTCTATCTGACCACACAACTGTTGATAATCCACATTTTAGTCTACAACAAACTAGACTAAAAACACACTTCACACTTTGAATCGGCAGTATCGTAGCATAGCTCTTAGAGTTTGCATAAACGGGACAAGAGTCCAGCGAACCTCTGAATCAAAACTGCAATAAATAAATTTGATACACCTCCATATAATTAGTTTCCACCTTTGTTATCAACTCAAAGCTAAAGCCAGGGCTCACTTAACTTCAAATTGTGGATAATAAACCCGTTCGGTGATGTAGCCCTTGGCTAGCCGCAGCCTCTTTGCTTCCTTGATCCATGGCTTCCGCTAGCTCCCGTTCGGCGGAAACAGTCCAAGGTGTTGAAGCAGGTTGGGTGCAATCTGGCTAACACAGTGGCCGCCAGTGCTAGTTATCTGTTCAGTTAGACCGTTAGAAGCTAGACTGAGATTGTGTGTGTGCCTCGCTTAAACTCTAACTACTCTTGAAATGTAAGAAGTGGCTAATTTATAGTGTCTAGAGCTGGATATGAAATGTCAAACGAACTTATGTTTTTGCTTGAGGCTTTGTACTTTTTTCCTAATGTACATTTACAGTGTGTAAATGTCCCGTTTCTACAGCCTCAGTCCTGAAACTGTGTGTGGTCATACCACTCAAACAGAGGTGGGGGTCATACCTTTAGGCTGAGGACAGTCCCCCGACAGCAGACTGAAGTCCACAGCTGAAGCAGCAGAGGTGGGGGCAGAGGATAGGGAGGAGGTGCCACTGCTACCTGTAGGAGGCGCCGAAGGGCAGGACATCAGGGAGCAGGTCATGAGCGAGTCCTCAGAGGTGAGAGAGTCTGAGGACAGAGCAGACACATTTATTATGGAAACCCTAACATTACAACCACAGGAGCAGATCGGCCTGACCTTTGACTTCCTCTACTGTGCCCCCAAAAGGATCAGACAGCGACAGCAGGTCGGGAAGAACCAGAGAAGAAACATCTGGAGACTTCAGGCCTTCAATCAGCTTTTCTGCAACACATGTGTTTAAGCCAAATTAGTTCAATTACAAGTTGAATCAGAAACAGACTGAAAGCAAAGCCCTATTTCCACCAGCCCTGACAAACTCTAGCAACCTACAAACAAAATAGTATCTAGGAACATGCCTTGGTTCCAGCAGCACTCTGGCCAATCATTGTCAGTTAAAACATGTTATTACCAGCTCGGCCTGGACCAAGAGGGACCAGAGGAAACACTCCTAATCAGGGGAGAGTAGAGCAGAGCAGGGCTGGTGAAGATGGGGCTAAAGTCTTTTTTAATTTTTTATAAAAAACACAATAAATGCCAAAATTACACTTTCATCTGCAATACATTTATTTAATTGACCTTTACTGAGATCTCAAAATCTATATTTTAGGAGAGGTCTGGCCTCAGAGAGAAGGGGAGCCACTCTACGTGTTTTAGTGAAGTTGGAGCACCTGGAGAAAACTTCTACAGACATGGGACAAACATGCAAACTCCACACAGAAAGGCCCTGTCTGGAGGGGGATTTGAACCCCAGAACCTTCTGCTGAGAAGCAAGAGTGCTAACCACTCAGAGAGGAAGGAAGCAGATTTAATGAACATTCACAAGTTTGTGATTGATCATAAACCTGTGCCTCATGTTCACCTGTGTTTGTGAGGTCCAGACTCGGGAATCGATCAGGAACCGACAGAAGAGAAGCTTCTTGATCCACGTTAACAACGTTTGAAGACGTCTCATCTGCGTCACAAGAGAAAACCTCAGATCAGAGAAGTTAAATGCTCAGATGTTAGTCTTAAGTCCATGACAGAAATACACAAAGAGCTTTCCACGGTGCAGCTGTAGTTCCCATTCTCTACACACGGTGGCGACAGGACACTGGCATATAAGCCGCTGACCATCATCCTCCTTCACTGCTTGCTTTTAGCGCTGGAGAAACCGGAGCACCTGAAGGAAACCTAAGCTGACATGGGGAGAACATGCAAACTCCACTATTCCAGCTGGGATTCAAACCTAGTACTCATGAGGAGCGAAAATCAAACCACTGGTATGAAAATACCCACTGGTCTTTTTAACTTTCTGTCACTTAAAATGGCAATACAAAGGTTCTGATTCTGATTCTGATCTGTGGTGATGGGGATTTGTTTATTTCTTATTGTTACAAACCTTTGTGAGCGGAGGCGTCTCCTGAGGCCTGTAAACCTGGAACTAAATCCTCTGACGTCGTCTTCACTTCTGAACAAAGAAAAATGACTTTGATCATTTTTAGAACATTAAAACATGAAAGTGTTTGTAAACTGTAACGTTACCCTCAGTAGAACTGTGCTCCTCTGATATGTTGAAGTTTTCACCATCAAACGGGTTCCAAACGGGAGGAGCAGCACTGCCCGCAGAGCTCCTGACAGCACATAGAACACACATCTCTGCTCTTGTGTTGTGGCCCACGTTATCACTTGTAAATAAGGAAGTTTGTTCTACTCACTGATTGTTGGGGGCCTCTGCAGGAGGTCCAGCCTGAGGGGAGTCCAAGGGGGGGGCGGGGTCACTGGGCGTGCGGCTGTGACCTCTGACCTCAGAAGTTTTTGGAGAAGTTGGAGGAGTCTGAGAGAGGAAAGTGGGAGGAGTCAGAGAGAGGAGAGAGTGGGAGGAGTCATAGAGAGGAGAAAGTGGGAGGAGTCAGAGAGAGGAGTCAGAGAGGAGAAAGTGGGAGGAGTCAGAGAGAGGAGAGAGTGAGAGGAGAGAGTGGGAGGAGTCAGAGGAGAGAGTGGGAGAGAGTTATTTATGTGTGTTTGTGTTGTGAGGCTCATTCGTGTAAAACAAACTTCAGTTTTTACCGTCTCTGCTACGTTTGTGCTGTTGTCACTGGGACAGGGGGCCCCTCTGCTGGGGGACCCCACACCTGCCCTGCGCCGCACAGGTCGCTGAGGCGCTGCAGGGCTGGATGGGGCGGGAGCACTGGCTGCAGAGGGAGCTGCAGCTTGGGCGGGAGCCTGGACGGGAGCCTGGACGGGAGCCTGGACGGGAGCCTGGACGGGAGCCTGGACGGGAGCCTGGACGGGAGCCTGGACCGGAACCTGGACAAGAGCCTGGACAAGAGCCTGGACCGGAGGCTGGACTGGAGCTTGAGAAGAGGACTCTGTCTTTGTCATAGTCTCTGCTGATGGTGCTGCAGTCGGCTGGACCACCTACAGAACAGAAAAACACTTTCTCAAGACTGGTTCCAGTCTAAGTCCTAAGTCTACAGTTTCAGTCCTGGATCTACAGCCTCAGTCTTGGTCGGTGAATCCACAATTTTGTAAAGTGCTGCTGTTGTCAGAACGAAAAGGTCGGGACCTGCTTCTGCTGAGCTGGAGCCGCAGTGGACGTCTGAGTCTTCTGGGACAGTAGAGCTGCTGCTGGCTGGGACAGGTCCAGACTTACCCCTGTTTCAACACATCAACAAGTCAACCCTGAGACCTCACTACATTTAGAGAAGAGACTACGTTCACAGATGTACACAGAGAAGAGACTACAGCAAGAAGCTTCTTACCGACTGGAGCTGCAGTCTGGACATTAGCTCTCTTTCGCGGCGTGAGAGCAGCCGGCTGGATGGGTAACATGCCCGAGCCGGCCTGAGTGTGACTGGCTTTGGGTCTTTGACGTGGAGTGATGGAGGTCTCAGTGGTGGGAACGGGATCCGTTAGTCTGCAATAAAACCAGGACAATAAAATTATTGCTTGTTTCTACCAGCTCTACTCTACTACTGTGCTCTACTGTACTCTATTGTACTCTACCTGGTTGTGTATCCATTATACTTTAGTATCTGGTACCGTATCCTAGCAACTTACAACCAACAAACCAGTATTTTTAGACCATTGAAATCAGAGTACAGTAGAGTAGATGGAACTATACAGTAGGTCCCATTCCGTTTTGTCGTCTTCATTCACGCTTCTCGGGAATCACGCAGCTGCGTGAAAAATAGTACATCTTATCGCCACAAGGTGGCAGGCTAAGTCCGCTTTAGCTCTGCCAGCGACTTAGACGCTCAGGTATAAGACTGCGTGCAAACCTGTCTAGCCCAGAGGTGCTATGTTGGCCGAATGGTTAGCATTAAATACAGGGACCTGGAGAACCCAGGTTCGATTCTTGTCTGAGGCACATCTTTTGGTTGCTTGTGGCAAAATTGTTTTTTCATTAAACAATTATTATATAACATCTTGTCTTTAATGTCTGAAAAAATCTAGGTGAAATTCACTAGTGTTATACGTTAAATATTGTGATATGTTTTGATAAACCGAACGTTACGTTAAATCCTCCGCTCTGGCCCCGGGAGCAGCTGCTGTGACCCCCGCTCTGACAGCTCAGTGAACGCACTGCCGTCTGGGCTCCGAGCGCGGACCATAGACACGCGGACTCACGTCTCTCTCTCTCTCTGCTCGCGTCTCTCTCTCTCTGCTCGCGTCTCTCTCTCTGCTCGCGTCCCTCTCTCTCTGCTCACGTCTCTCTCTCTGCTTGTGTCTCTCTCTCTGCTCACGTCTCTCTCTCTCTGCTCACGTCTCTCTCTCTCTGCTCACGTCTCTCTCTCTCTGCTCGCATCTCTCTCTCTCTGCTCACCTCTCTCTCTCTCTGCTCGCGTCTCTCTCTCTCTCTGCTCACCTCTCTCTCTCTCTCTCTGCTCACCTTTCTCTCTCTCTGCTCACGTCTCTCTCTGCTCTCTCTCTCTGCTCACGTCTCTCTCTGCTCACGTCTCTCTCTGCTCACGTCTCTCTCTGCTCACGTCTCTCTCTGCTCACGTCTCTCTCTGCTCGCGTCTCTCTCTCTCTGCTCACGTCTCTCTCTCTCTGCTCACGTCTCTCTCTCTCTGCTCACGTCTCTCTCTGCTCTCTCTCTCTCTGCTCGCGTCTCTCTCTCTCTGCTCACGTCCCTCTCTGCTCGCGTCTCTCTCTCTCTGCTCACGTCTCTCTCTGCTCGCGTCTCTCTCTCTCTGCTCACGTCTCTCTCTCTCTCTGCTCACGTCTCTCTGCTCACCTCTCTCTCTCTCTCTCTGCTCACGCCTCTCTCTCTCTGCTCACGTCTCTCTCTGCTCACGCCTCTCTCTGCTCACGCCTCTCTCTCTCTGCTCACGTCTCTCTCTCTCTGCTCACGTCTCTCTCTGCTCGCGTCTCTCTCTGCTCGCGTCTCTCTCTGCTCTCTCTCTCTCTGCTCGCGTCTCTCTCTCTCTGCTCGCGTCTCTCTCTCTCTGCTCACGTCTCTCTCTCTCTGCTCACGTCTCTCTCTCTCTGCTCACGTCTCTCTCTCTCTGCTCACGTCTCTCTCTCTCTGCTCACGTCTCTCTCTCTCTGCTCACGTCTCTCTCTCTCTGCTCACGTCTCTCTCTCTCTGCTCACGTCTCTCTCTGCTCACGTCTCTCTCTGCTCACGTCTCTCTCTCTCTGCTCACGTCTCTCTCTGCTCACATCTCTCTCTCTCTGCTCACGTCTCTCTCTCTGCTCACGTCTCTCTCTCTGCTCACGTCTCTCTCTCTGCTCACGTCTCTCTCTGCTCACGTCTCTCTCTGCTCACGTCTCTCTCTGCTCACGTCTCTCTCTGCTCACGTCTCTCTCTCTCTGCTCACGTCTCTCTGCTCATGTCTCTCTCTGCTCACGTCTCTCTCTGCTCGCGTCTCTCTCTCTCTGCTCGCGTCTCTCTCTCTCTGCTCACGTCTCTCTCTCTCTGCTCGCGTCTCTCTCTGCTCTCTCCCTGCTCGCGTCTCTCTCTCTCTCTCTGCTCACGTCTCTCTCTGCTCACCTCTCTCTCTCTCTCTCTGCTCACGTCTCTCTCTCTCTGCTCGCGTCTCTCTCTCTCTGCTCACGTCTCTCTCTGCTCGCGTCTCTCTCTCTCTGCTCACGTCTCTCTCTCTCTGCTCACGTCTCTCTCTCTCTGCTCGCGTCTCTCTCTCTCTGCTCACGTCTCTCTCTCTCTGCTCGCGTCTCTCTCTCTCTGCTCACGTCTCTCTCTCTGCTCGCGTCTCTCTCTCTGCTCACCTCTCTCTCTCTCTCTGCTCGCGTCTCTCTCTCTCTGCTCACGTCTCTCTCTGCTCTCTCTCTCTGCTCACGTCTCTCTCTGCTCTCTCTCTCTGCTCACGTCTCTCTCTCTCTGCTCACGTCTCTCTCTCTGCTCACGTCTCTCTCTCTCTGCTCACGTCTCTCTCTCTCTGCTCGCGTCTCTCTCTCTCTGCTCGCGTCTCTCTCTCTCTCTGCTCACGTCTCTCTCTGCTCACGTCTCTCTCTGCTCACGTCTCTCTCTGCTCGCGTCTCTCTCTGCTCACGTCTCTCTCTCTCTGCTCGCGTCTCTCGCACCTGTTCTTCTTAAAGATGTTGTTTGATGCGGAGCAGAGAGTCAGCAACTAGATTGGTTGTGAGATTATTAAAAGAAGCTAGTTCTCTCATCTTTACAGCATGGGAAGTTTGTGAATGTTATTGCATCGGTGATTAAATGCTATTTTATTTTAATAATGATAGTAAATCTGACATTTAAAGTCAGTGCCTCCCCAATCACAATCCTCACCGCACGTCACTGTCTGTCTGCTATATGCATCTGATCATTTGATGTTGCCTCAACCTACACTTGTTTTAGTTTAAATGTGTAGGCTAGCTGTTTTTCAGTCTTTGAAATGTTGATGTGGCCATTTTATGGCTATTAAAAGCATCTGCCTCTGTCTGTGCGCTTTAACTGCCGGCACTAGGACCACTACGTGGATTAGCGCCCTCTCAGCTGTCTTCGCGCCGAATGAATGACAGATAGCATGATAGTGATAAGATATGTAAACAATGGCAACGCCGGCTGCTGAAAAGGCAAAACCTAGGCCATTCCAGTCCTGCTGGACACAAGAGTTTGGTTTTGTGTTTGTGAAGGACCGTGCTGTGAAAAAATTTGCTGTGCTTTATGCTGTGAAAATGTTGTGTGCAGAACTTCAAGTGTTAAGCGTCATTTTGAGACGAAGCACGAGAAGACCTTCAAAGACCAATCAGACAAAGTAGAGTCAATTAAATGTGCTGTGTCCAGATATGGAAAACAAGCTAGCTCCTTCAGGGTTTTTACCACTGCTAAAAATCACGGGACAGAAGACTCTCTTGCAGCTCTCCCTCCCCCACACGAATAAACAAAGCCCACCCCAGGCCCCTGCTGTTATAAGTCATTACCTAAATTTGCAAATCAATACATGCAAATGTTAGCAGCCAACCTATCCTTCTTTTCAAAACAGGGGCCAATTTCGCTTGGGTTTGCTAGTGTTAAAACTAAGCAGACATTCATCAGCCAACTCCATTATATTTGTAAAACACGGAGAAAGAAAGTTTCCCACCCATCATACATTTGTATTAGCAATATCGTTTTACAAGTTTACTACAGTCTAGCAACTATTCATTTCAACCTTCGGCACAACACGCCAAAACACGCATGAAATTCAAGATTTGGACAACAATAAACATGTTCACACTCTGGCATCATGTTTAAAAAAATTAATTTGCGCATCAGAAAATGTCTAACGGAAACACGCAAACTTCGAATCATATATATAATAAGCCTCTGAATTTATTCTTTTAAATAATGTTGTTATAACACTCACCATTAATGCGACTTCTGGTGCTGGACTGTAAAAAATACAACTCAAAATTGTTCACCTTACTAAGATTTTTGCATTCACTGACAATAAAATTGCCAGTTGGAACTTATGAACAATAGAAGGCCATGGCCTGTATAGTAGTACAAAAACAAGATAAAATAGAAGTACAAGACACACAATGTTCTTTGATTGTATATCTGCTACGATTCTGTATCCGTTGTTTTAGCTGACTGACGCCAATATATCCAATATATAATGTTTCCCTGTTTATTGTTCTGCCTGAATCTACCACCTGTTGTGAATAAACTTCCAGGTTGCTCTGGTGTGCAAAGATCCCTGCCTATGCGTCTGATTTTCGACACTCACTTTCTGAAGTTTCTGATGAAAAGTTCATCTTATTTGATATATTAAGTTGATTTGACTTTTAAAGGCACACACCGTGTAACTCTTGGCCACTAGGGGCGCTAGACCTGCAACTTTCACGTTTAGCGCCCCTAGTGGCCACAAGCAACTCAGCACTGTCGCAAAAGTCAACAAACAGTCAGCCGGTGTCTTTTGAGTGTGTATTCAGACAGCATGCACTGGTGTGTGTGTTCAAACTGTAGAGACATGCCTACAGATATTGAGAGACTCTGCTGTGGTCAGCCTCCAGACCGCTGCATTAGTAATCTACCACACATGGACTTCTATATCCTGGATGAGGGAGTTCTGCGTCTAGCTCGTGCTGCGTGGAATGACATCTTTGCAGTCGATGACATCCAGGAACCAGGTGAAGAGCAGCGCTCATACAGACATGCAGCTTACAGCACGATCCCTTTCGCGTTTCCTCTTTTTAGCCTCCTCCGAAGGTTTAAAATTTTTCCTTGCCTCAGCCATGACCAGGAGTCGAGCAGGTGAAAAATGAGTAGCAAAAGCCTTAGCTCCATGAGTATATCAGCGCCTGTAGCCGTAAAGCAAGTCTTTCTTCCAAGTCACGTGACCTGGTGGCAGACGGTCCGTCTGCTCGAAACTTACATGGGCGGTATTTCAAGAGGGCAGCCCCGCTCGGAGCATTGCAAGTGTCAAGCGCTGTATATTGGCCCAAGTATTCATATAAAATAACTCATATGTGTCAACTCTTTAGGTCACAAAGTCCGCGGTGTGCCTTTAAGTTGTAGTGAACTTCTGAAAGTTCAAGTGGCTCACAAGATAGTTCCAGTTCCAACTGGAAATTTTATTGTCAGTGAATGCAAAAATCTGAGTAAGGTGAACAATTTTGAGTTGTCGTTTTTACAGTTCACCGAGCTATAGTGAGGTCAACTTATCTGCGTTTGCTCATTTAAATATGTGTTATGGCAACCAGCTGCATTCAACATTTTGAACAAACTAATTTGACCAAAAAAATCACTGTATTTATTTTTACCAACCGTAATCGACAGGGCCAAGCCAAAGTAGCCCTTTATATTCTCTGGGTCAGTCTTAGAAACATTAAGTTTCCCCTCTGGTTCACAGTGTGTGAGGCACGGTGGCTGAGTGGATAGCACTCTCGCTTCTTGACACGAAGGTCCTGGGTTCGAATCCCGGTCGGGACAGGGCCTTTCTGTGTGGAATTGGCATGTTCTCTGTGTCTGCATAGGTTTCCTATGCAGATCACTTCCCCTACCCAAGTGACCTTGGTCCATGAAATGCGCTATATAAATAAACATCATGATCTTTTAATGTGGGGGCTAATTTAAACTCAAAATAGTAAGTTATTGTAGGGGACAGTAATCTGAACTTAAAAAAGTAAGTTTTTACAGACTTGAAATTTCCAGTAACTTGAATTTAAACACTTAGTTGGCAGAACTTGGAAAACTTAACTGACACAACTTAATAAGTGTAGTTCTTCAAAACTTGAAGAATTAAGTTAATGCCTTCAACTCAAAAATCCTTCGCAGCTGGTTGCTTTGAAATTTTGAGTTGAACTAACTTTATCTTTTTTACAGTGTGCATGGACCAGAAGTCCAATTAAAATAATGGACAATTGCTCCTGCAGCCCTGAACAGGACATGCGAGGTGCGCGGGTCGGCCCGAAACCCGCAGTCAACCCGCGGGTCCCGCGGTTTCGGGCGGGTTGGATGCCTCAAAAATATGAGTCATGTCAGGTGCGGGTGGGTCGGGTCAGAAAGCTCCTGATCCCTATATAATATTATATATGTGAGCCACGGTATGGGAGTCCCTTGAGTACATTTGCAATCGCGCAGGGAGGCTGTTAAACAAAAAAATCATGCTGACAAACAGGATCGCTCCTTCCTGACTCCCCGCTTAAAGCCTCAGAACACTCCAGCCCGAGGACAGACGTGTGATCTCACAGAGGCACCGAGACTGATGACGGTGTGGGCCTCACAGCAGAGGCCTAAAGCAGGGGCCTCATTACTTTAATACTTACAGTCTGTGGTAAATACACGGGCTACATGTGGTACACGTGCTTAGACTATATTAATATTGTATGTGTAACATTCAAAATAGATTGAGTGAATATTCCCTTTTCCTCATTTAGTGATTTGCGGAGGAGAGGAGAGGAGCAGCGAGAGAAGTTTGGCAGTTAAAATAAATGAATTACAGCTTGCTAAATTATTTGAAAGCATCTTCATTATGATTGTTATATTTATGTATTTATTATAAATGTTAGAGATGCCAGAGAAAAGGCGTCTGCTTTTTTTCTGAGTGGGAGGAGACACCAGCGGAGCTGTTTGAGTCAGATAACGTTCAGCGTTATATTACCAATAGTTTCTCTTTCCATAACGATATTCTCTCTTTTTGGAAAGATCACCAACGTGATGCAAAAGTTTACGTTATATGCAGTAGTTTTAATGTCTGCGGGTTATTCCAGAGACTGGCCTGCTACAAGGAGTTGCCCGTTTTAACCATTGTTGATTGATTGTGCGCGGGGCAGAAACTCGCCAATGTAACCCTGCTCACAAGTGCCACCTGGTGGTTGTTTTGGTCATTGCAACGTCACTGGGAGGGGGGAAAATAAAAGACGCGTGAATCACACGTGAGTCTCGTGTGATTCACGCGTGAAAGGCGACAAAACGGAATGGGACCTACTGTATACTGTACAATATTAAGTATAGAGTCAGATAAAAAAGCTTGCCTGGGTTTATTTTGGCTCTTCTTTGCTGCAGCTGCTTCACTGGCTTTGATTGGCTCCGGAAGTTTTGTGGGAAGTGGGGAATTCTGGAGGAGGATGAAAAAACAGACTGTTACATCACGGATGCTGATAAATTAGTAAAAATGTGGAGAGAGAGAGAGGAAACAGAATGTATTCACCTTAGAATTCTGTATGGGACAGGTCTTCTGTGCGAGTTTAAAAGCAAAGTGGGAGACCTGATAGATGTCTGGTCTGTGGTCTGGATCCGGTTCCAGCATGTACCCTGGAAACCACAGAACAGTTAAACCAGCGACAGAGAGGCTTCTCCACACAACTGTCAAAGGAACAGGACTGACTAATGAGGCAGTGCAGGTCGTAGGAGTAACGGGAGTTATCTGGGATGGTGAAGCTGCCGTCACAGATGGCCACCTGGCTTTCCCCAAAGGGCAGAGTAAAGAAGCACAGCTTGTAGAGCAGGCAGCCCAGAGCCTGAAGACCACCACCACCGAAACACCAGGAGAAGGAAAGAGACGGGGACAGTCAGAGAGGCAGAACAACTCAGGTCAGACCAGAGAAAGAGAGAGAGCTCACCCAGATGTCAGCTTTGGTAGTGATAATTTTGTTGTTGTAGAGATTGACCATTTCAGGAGCTCGGTACGAGAGGGTGGTGTACCTGAACACAACACAAATATCATTTATGTCACACTCCTTTTATCACCCATTCTAAGGTCTCCAGGTTAAAAGACCAAAGAGAGAGACCAGAGAGACCGACCAGAGAGAACCTGACCTATGAGAGAGACCAGAGAGAACCTGACCTAAGAGAGAGACCAGAGAGAACCTGACCAAAGAGAGAAACCAGAGAGAGAGAGAATAACCAGAGAGAGACCAGAGAGTGTGGCTCAAGGTTTTCATTCCAACCAAGCAGGGCCACACCAGTCTCCTCTGCTCTTGATTGGTTGGAATGAAAACCAGCAGCCACACAGCCCTTTGAGGAGTAGTTCAAAGACCCCTGATGCACACACTTTTTAATCTCCTCCTCGACGGCTGCAACACCTTCCGTTTGTGGACTCTGGAACTTGTTGGTGGCGCTGCCGAAGTCACACAACACATAGTGGCCTTTGTCGTGGAGGAGGATGTTCTCCACCTGCGTAATCATAATCACACACAGTCACACAAAAACACAATCACACATAACCACTCACACTTCAGGATCCTGACCCACACACTGGAAAGCGGTAACTCCTTCAGCTTTGCTAATTATATGACTATAATTATTATCATTGCTAATTGGTTATTTTGTTTCATTATACTTAGTGAAATACATGTGTTAGTAGTATAGTCACCCCCATGATGTCTGATCAGGGAGCTTACATGTGTGTCTTGTCCAGAGACACAGACAGACACAGACACAGAGAGAGAGAGAGAGAGAGAGAGAAAGAGAGAGAGTGAGAAAGAGAGAGAGAGAGAGAGATCAGTTTGGTTGTGTCATGTTCTCGGCCCCTCACCTTCAGATCTCGGTGGACGATCGGAGTTTTGCGCTGATGCAGACAAGAGACAGCTTCACTGGTGTCACAGAAGATCTGCAGCACTTCAGCCTGAGAGAAGCCGGTCTGCAGCCGCTGGTTCATCAAGTTCACCACCTGACCCCCTGAGAAAGAGAGGTCAGAGGTCAGAGAGAGAGAAACTCGTGCCATATTTGCTTCAGGACACACAAACCTTTGCAGTAGTCCATAAGTATAAAGACTTCCCAAACGTCTCTGGATCCCATGGCAGTCACGCTGGAGTCCAGATAACCAACGATGTTCTTGTGGCCAACGAGGTCTTTCTATAAACACACAAACCATATTCAGGAGAAGATCCTGTCAGTAAGACCACATCAGGAAGTTACAACACCGACAGTTTCAGGAACGTTCTCTGTGAACTCTGAGTTACTCTTTGTTTCCACATGAATGAAGACAAACAGTACACTCCAGGCCTTTTACAGAAGATTTTACTGTAATAGCTACTCTCCTTCTTCTTCTCCTTCGCCCCTCTCTCTGGGCTCTCTCCTCTCTCGCTGCACCTCTTTGCTCCTCTCCACTTCTCTTCCCTTCTTTCCCAAAATCTTTAAGATTTTTAATGAATGCCAAGGGACATCTGATGGAAGAGCTATCCTGTCTGCAGAATGTGCAAGGAAATAAAGCTTCTGCGATGGCTCCACTGCATGATCCTCACCCACAACTCTGGCCACTACAGCCAATGCTAACTCTATAGCCAATGCTAGGTAAGAAAACACTACCGTTTCAGCTGAAACAGATGATGCAGGGGGACTTCGGGTTGAGAGAGAATGCAACGATTTGTCTGGTTATCCTTATGTCAATATTATCGCAGCTGCAGCCTAGCTCCATCGAGCTGCCTGTTAGCAGCTAATATGCTAAGCAAAACAGTGATAGATGAAACGGTGAAATGAAAACACAGGATTATTGAGTGCTAGTTGAAGGCACAATAACAACTATCTCAGTTTGTAAAGAACTATCAATGCTTTCTGAAAATATTCACTGAACTTAAAAAAAAAAATACAGCAATAAAACCAAAAACCGGGATCATTTGTCACAATAACAGTGAAGTTACATTTTCATACCGTGACACCCTGAGTGTGTCTTAGTGTGGACAGGGCCTAAATTTAGAAACTATTCCGGGAGTAAAGTGAAGGAAACAAAACAAAACCTCCAAAACCCCTGACTCACCATGATCTGGATCTCCCGCTTGCACACCTGCAGGTCGTGCTCGTTGTTAACGTACATCCTCTTCAGAGCACAGCGCAGGCTTTGATTCGTCCGAACAAGAAACACAATGGCAAACCCACCTGCGGAGAACAGACCGAATTTTAATGCGTGACATCACCAACACTGAGGAGTGGCTTTGAGGATTCAGGTTGAACCAAAGAGAACCAAGACTGGACATTAATGACACAAACAGTTAAAGAGATACACACAGAGACACAGAGACAAGCTCAAAGACAAACACACACAGACAATATGTGACAATCAAATCCAGAACATTCCACATAAGAGCGAGCACAGGCTGAGAGCACATGAAGATGATGGACTGATGCATTAGTCATGTCTGTGCTGCAGGCTTCACATAGAGGCCTACATAAGCCATGTTTACACCAGCTCTGCTCTACATTACACTTTGGTATCTGGTACCGTATCCTAGCAACCGACCCACAATAAATCAACATTTGAAGTTCCTTGGTATCCATGGCTTCCAGGAGCACTCTGGCCAATCATTGTCAGTTGGAACATTGTTTTGTACCAGACCCATGAGAGACTAAAGAACTGGTACTGGTGAAAACAGAGTAGAGAAGAGTAGAGTCAAAAGAGGTGCTCACCGTCTGTGGCATCTGAGTTAAGTCATATTTTATAATGTAATGTTTGTTTATGGGTTATGTAATGTGGCGCTACCTGCAGATGAAAGCCAGATCCTGGCAAATCTCTGAAAATAAGCAATGCAGGGCCTGGTTAGTACTGCGCCCCAGGGCAGCTGCGGCTCCAGTAGTAATTTATCACCACCGTGTTTGGAGTGAATGAATAACGCTGTGAAGAGACTTCGAGTGTCCAGCGGTGTACAAAACCCATGCATTATTATTATTGTTATTATTAATATGACCAAACAGGACCATTGTAATAACATTATAAGTTCATCACAATAATCAGATGTTGTACAGCCTGCTGGCTGTACAACATCTGATTATTGTGATGAAAAGTAATTTCAGGTTTTTGTGCAGTTGCAAAATGATTGCTTAACAAAACAAGCTGAGGTTTGCCGCATGGAGAGAAAATGCGTGTGAGAGAAATGCACAGTGACCCTGAATCTAACAACCATTCAATAGATCTTTGAACAAGACAGAACAAGATGATTGGATTAAGAGACTTCTCCATCCTGGTCGGTACAGAGCTCACTCCTCCTGTATTCTTGTCTGTAGCCAAACAAATGTTATGGAAGATCTAAGTAATGATGAGTGATAATCCAGGACACTTTACATTCAACAACCCCGATAGACATTTATGGACAGTGGTCATGTGCCCCTTAGAGACCAATGGTTCTTTGTCTTCTTGTATTATTGCAATTCCTATTTTTAAACTGTTTGATTATCTGATCGGTGTTAACGTATTGACAGCTTTGTTAAGTCCTCTAAGATAACTACTGTTGGGATTTTGTGATTTACAAAAATGAATTTAATTGAATTATGGCTTTATAAATGTGCCTTCTTCCTACACTGCCTTGAGCCCTGGTTCTGGGCCTCAGCCGCCCAACTCTCACCTTTAAGTTTCCAGAATATAAACAGACAGAATCATCACAGAGGAGGAGACAGTCTCTCTTTACCTTCAGCGATGATCTCCTCCACAGTTACCTGGTACCGACCCACGGTGATCCCTCGCCCAATGAAGTTGCCCCCTGCCAGGCTGGATCCAGAGCTCCCACCACCTCCAGAACCAGGCCCGGAGTTCACCAACTCACGCCGGGAATCAAAGAACTTCCTCATGCTGGAATACTGACAAGGACAGGGTTTACTCAGCGGTCAGTCCTTCCAGGCTGGTGGGCTCGGCAGGGTCAGGGCCGTCTCTGGTGTGTGTTCAGTGGCTGCAGGATTGTCTCTGGTGTGTTGGATGGACGCAAACCCAGCCGTGGCGTTACTCCCATTCGCCAGCACCGTGGAGTATAGCAGCTAGCTGTTATGTAAGTGAATTAGACCAAGTAGAAAGCTAAAGCATCTCCGGAGAAACAGGCTCTCTGTGTGTCTATCCACCCAGCTGTTTACAGACGGGTGCTGAACATGATGATGTCAGGGTGAGGTCCAGTCCCATCTCATCCACAGCAGACCCAGCTAGCCCCAGTGCTAGCTACTTAGATGCTATGACATTTCGTAAGGTTACCCAGGTTATCCTCGGAAGATGTCTTCGAGTGCGCGATGCTCCTGTGGTTTAACTCCAGATTAAACCCTCTTTGGAGAAATGTTTCCATACTCAGTCACACGCAGCCGTCATCCTGCGCCACACAGCTGGGAATAACGCAATAGAAGGTTTTACATTTGCGATAAATGAGATTTTTCTGAGCTAGCGTTAGCTCCGGACAGTCTTTCTCCTGCAGCGGCCACAGAGACACACGCACAGCCCACAGAACCGACTCCGAACCCAGGGCTTCACATCCGCAGCTCAGAGCCAGAGTCCGGGAGATGTCACATCCACAGATATCAGGTAGAGGATCCAGCTAATCTCTGCAGCCACAGCGAACAGGCAACATCCGAGCTGCGCTGTGGAGGCGCGCAAGGCATTCTGGGGGCTGTAGTGTTTAAGACAAGGCAAGGTTATTATAAAGTCTATGGTTATTACACAGTTCATGCATAAAGGAAACTAAAAATGATTAACAAAACATGAAAATTAAGATTAAAATTACAAACTAATAATTATGATAATCACAGAAATACAGACATTCGACCCCATTAATGCTGTTGGTTGAACTACCATCATGTTACATTCACAGATTGGTTTGTTTATTATATTGGTTGTGTCTGCATATTTGCATTAGTGTCATACACTAACGTACTATTGTCCAATAAAAAAAAAAAACAATGCTGTATTTCTAATAAATGAATCTTTTAATTATGAAAAGTGAGTAATCATTATCTACATAGGTCTGGTGTGTACATGAATGGTTAGTGGTGGCACATACTGGTTGCTTCGCTTCTGTCAGTGTGCCCCAGGGCAGCTGTAGCTACAGTAGTAGTTTAACCATCCTGTTTGGAGTGAAAGACAAATGTCCAAAAAAACGCATTATTATTATTTTTATTATCATTATTACTATTATTACTACTACTATTATTATTATTATTGTTATTATTATTATTATTGTTATTATTATCATTATCATTATTACTATTATTATTATTATTGTTATTATTATTGTTATTGTTATTATTATCATTATCATTATTACTATTATTATTACAGTTATTATTATTATTATTATTATTATTATTAGATTTGAGAGCGGGGTCGGTTGTCTAAGCGGTAGGGTAAATCAGAGCACATGGAGGAAACCATATGGGAAAGTTCACACAGAAAGGCCTGGAGGTGGACTCGAACCCTCCCTCTCACTCTTTTTTCTCTTGGAGCTATTGTCCATTATTAGATTCGTGTTCTGATCTTGTTCAGTTCTTATGTTTTGTTGAGTTGAGTTGAAATTCAGCCCCAGAAGTTTGGTTTTCCATCATATTTATAAAAAAAAGTTATTACTAAGAGCCAAAACCGGTGAATATGACATGAAGTACATAAAACATACATTTGAAAGGCTAATGCTAAAGGGAAAATGCTAACCGCTTTCACGTAAACAATGTGTTGCTATGGTAACCAGCACTGGCACCTCGCTGGCGGAAAACAAGCTGGACAAGAAATCCTATCGTTCCAAAAACAAAAAAATATTTCATACAAAAAATGACATAGAAAAAAAACTACATTTATAAACACAAAAATTCACCATATGCACATTTTTGTATGAAGACAAAATGGTGCAAATGAGTATAAATCACGAACTAGAACTAGACGCTTAAGCTGTGAACATGGCTGTGGTGGGAGGTGGTGTGTTTTTACTTAGATCCATGGTTTTTACCAATGTTTTTTACTTTGAGAGAGACTGTCACATGTTTACCATTTGTTTGGACTATAAACTAAAATAGACTTTTTGTTTTCGTTTCCACTGTGTGAAGGCGACATGACGAGCGCCTGCAGTTGCTGTTCTGGTTTAAGTTATGGTTAAGGAAAAATCGCCACCACTACATGTTCAGAGTCAACATAAATATGCATGATTGTAATAATTAATATGACCACAGACCGGCGTGCGTGGTGCGTGCGTGAGTCTGCTGAGGGAGGAGGACCGTGTGCAGCATCTGGGGGAGGGACGTGTGGCCGTGACTGTTGTCTCCATAAAGTCCTGTTCCCTGGTCTCTCTCTGCGTCTCTGTGCGTCTCTCTGCGTCTCTGTCTCTGCACACGTCTCTCCCGCAGGTAAGAAATGGACTGGGTGTGTGTGGCGTGTGCCTGTGCGTGAGGGTGAGGGTCTCTGCGTGAGGGTGAGGGTTCGTTTGGGTGCGCCCTCTGCTCTCAGCCAAGTTTGTCTGCACTTCCTCACTCCCCTCTCCGCTGCCATACAGCCTCAGACTCTGGTTCAAAGCAGAAGTGCAAAGTCCTGGTTCCAGACTTGTATAGAGAAACTGTACGTGCTGAAGTCTCAACTTTCTGTGTTTTGTTATTCTCTCCGGAACTTTGTAGAAGTCTCATCAGCGCATGTCTCGTTATTTCAATGTATTTGTTTGTTTCGCCCTAACTCACTACAGTCATTTCTGAGTACTTTGTGAGTAAGTTGTGGATTCAAGAATAACAGATCAGAGAATCAAAAGGTTCCAACACAGTCATTGGTCCATAGGGAGCGGGATTACTCTTCTGTGTACATTCAAACACACAACACCATTGTAATAACCAAGGATTAGTGTGTGTGTGTGTGAGTGTCTTTGTCTAATGTGTGTGTGTGTGCCACGCTGATTACATATAAAAAGTCATTCTTAGTCTCTGTATATTTCTATAACGTGTCTCACACCTTCCACACAACTACATCTTAAATCTTCTTTTCCAAGTCCAAGCCCATTCATTCACTGTGTGTGTGTGCGTGTGCGTGTGTGTGTTCACATCTTCCTCTCCTCACCATCACATGACACGGTCCACACCACTCCAACCAAATACATAACTCTAAAATCTGCAGTATTGCAGACAAACGAACCCTACATCCACCTCTGCGGCTGTGACTTAAAGTGCTGTTGCATTTTTATATGGTTTTTACTTTTAGATTTATCTGTTTGTGTGGATGGATGTGTTTCTGCTCTATTGGCTCAAACATGACATTACTGAGAGACTGTGGAAATATCTGCGACACACAAACACCTGAAATGTATTGCCAACGGTGTGAGGACGTCTGGTATGTTAACGTTGTAAAGACTAACGTCGTTATGTCCAACACTGCGTCTGTGTCTCGCCCTGAATGGAAAGGACTCTACAGTGGTGATGATCCAGGACACACAACATTCAACAACTTTTACGGACATTGGTCATCTGTCCCTTATGGCTCTATGTGTGTGTGTGTGTGTGTGTGTGTGTTTTTTTTTAAATCATTGCATTTTGTGTGTTTGAACTATTTGATTCTCTGATCTGTATTGGCGAATTAAACAGTTGTGTAAAGTGTAGGACTTTTGTTGGGATTTAGGGCTATACAGGAATACATTTAATGGAATTTAATTGAAATGAATCACAGGACTGAGGCTGTAGATCCAGGACCGAGGCCGTAGACCCAGGACTGAGGCTGTAGACCCAGGACCGAGGCTGTAGACCCAGGACCAAGGCTGTAGACCCAGGACCAAGGCTGTAGACCCAGGACTGAGGCTGTAGACCCAGGACTGAGGCAGTAGATCCAGGACTGAGGCTGTAGACCCAGGACTGAGGCAGTAGATCCAGGACTGAGGCTGTAGACCCAGGGCCGAGGCTGTAGGTCTCCAGGTGAACAGGTGTGGGCTGTGTGACCAGGAGCAGGAGGAGTCCATACAATATTGATGAAGGCAAATACTTTAGTCTCATTGTTCTTGTTGTGTTTGTCTTTCAGCTCTTTTCCTTTGGATCCACTTCTCTGACAATGGCAGCAGTAAGACTTCATTTATTATTATTCATTTTCAAGATATTCACATCACTACTACTGGAAATATTATCTACATTTGGTCATGTTTCAAATGGTAGTGATTGTGAATCATTACATGCTTGTTACCATAGCAACACTGTCAGCAGTTAGCATTTAGCCTATAAACAAACTGTTTCTGTGTGTCCAGTGTTGGCTCAGAGTAAAAGTAAAAACAGATGGAAAACTAAACATTTCTGGGGGTATTTCTCCATTGTTTTGAATGGGAGCAGTCAAAATGACGGCTCTGGGAGTTAGTGTGGGTCGCTGTACTAGTGACCAACAGTTAGCGCTTGATTTATTTAGGACATTTATATTAAAAAGATGCTCCAGATGTAGAGCCATGCTCTGCTCCATCTGCAGTGCCTGGCACTGACTCATGTGTTTATATACACACACATATATATAAATATATAATATAATGTTACTGTCTGTCATAAAACACATCTTTGTAACTGTTTTATTACTGAATTATTCATCTTCACATTTTCTTGTAATAAACCTTAAACAGATCGGAAACCGTGGCACCGTGACCGAAGCTCCTGGATTCAATGCAGAGCAGGACGTCCAGAAGCTGCGGGAGGCCATGAAGGGAGCTGGTGAGAGACAGAGACTGTAGACCCAGGACTGAGGCTGTAGACCCTGGACTGAGACTGTAGACCCAGGACTGAGGCTGTAGACCCAGGACTGAGGCTGTAGACCCAGGACTGAGGCTGTAGACCCAGGACTGAGGCTGTAGACCCAGGACTGAGGCTGTAGACCCAGGACTGAGGCTGTAGACCCAGGATTGAGACTGTAGACCCAGGATTGAGACTGTAGACCCTGGACAGAGGCTGATACATTCTTATTTCCCATCAGGCACTAAAGAGGCGGCCATCATTGAGGTCTTGGCCCGCCGGACCATCACCCAGAGGCAGCGCATCAAAGAGGCGTACAAACAGTCCGTGGGGAAGGTGCACAAACTTCATTCTCTTCATGAATCTGTCAAACATTAACCCAGAGATACAGAGAGGCTTTATGACTCTATCCGCTCCGTGATCTGCTGATTATCTGCTTTAATATGTCACTAAGCAAAAGGGAAGCTACGTTATATGAGCCTTCTCTGATTCAGGGAGAAAGGGAGAAGAAGTGGAAACGTGTGGAAGTAGAAAGAGTGAGTCACGTTGCAAATATAAACGCCCTCATGTGGTTAGCGCCTCCCTGCCCTCTGGTGGACACACTGTGGAACTGCATAAGGATTGGGAAATCAACTTGGGATTTTCCAACATGAGAAACAGATTTATGACGTGTCTTAAAGCAGAGTGAGAGAACCAAGAGTACTGAGGAGAACAGACATCTTTAAAGCTGCGGTGCCTAAACCTGGACCATGTAGGGTCTGGGAACGCCTCAGGACTCCCCCAGATGAGCTGGAGGAGGTGTGTGTGGAGAGGGAAGTCTGTGTCTCCTCAGACTGCTGCCCCCTCGACCCGGCAAGGGATAAAGCGGAAGAGAATGGATGGATGGGAAAAGGTGCTGCGGTTTCTTATGTGTGTTGTCAGTTTATGGATATACAGCAGACTCTTTATACGACACCTGCAGATAAAAGCCAGATCCCGTTACACTGCCGAAGCTAAGCAGGGCAGGGTCTGGTTAGTACTGTGATGGGAGACCTCCAGGAGTATACCTCTGTAACTGTGGTTGTGTGCTTAGGCAAGGCACTTCACCCACATTGGAATGAGTCAGTTGTGTGTGTGAATTGGTGGGGGGGGGGAGGGGCCTAATGTAAAGATGAGACGAGGTTGTTAGGAAACTACTCTCTCCAACTTCGCACCACAACTTAAAGACATTGTTGTATCAATGTTTTAAATGTTGTGTGTTTATTGTTGTTTTGTTGTGTTTCTCAGGATCTGGCAGACGACCTCTCCTCGGAGCTCAGTGGAAACTTCCGCAGTGTGGTCCTGGGTCTGCTGATGCTGGCCCCTGTGTACGACGCTTACGAACTGAGGAACGCTATCAAGGTGAAGTTTGAAAGAGAGAGACCAGAGAGAGAGAGACCCAAGAGAGAGAGACCAGAGAGAGAGACCTGAGAGAGAGAGACCCAAGAGAGAGAGACCAGAGAGAGATCTGAGAGAGTGAGAACTGAGAGAGAGACCCAAGAGAGAGAGACCAGAGAGAGAGACCTGAGAGAGAGAGACCCAAGAGAGAGAGACCAGAGAGAGAGACCTGAGAGAGAGAGACCTGAGAGAGAGAGACCCAAGAGAGAGAGACCAGAGAGAGAGACCTGAGAGAGAGAGACCAGAGAGAGATACCCGAGGGAGAGAGACCTGAGAGCCCTCTGAAAGGGCCGTGAGCTGCCTGTTCTGGAGGTTCTTTATGAAGCCAGACTCTTAAATCCAGCTCTTAGATTTAGATTAATGCATGATTCTTCTGGCCCCTGATTGTTCAAGCTTCTTCCCTCTGGCAGAATATATTGTTGGCTGAGATGCAGGATAAGCTAACAAGAAGGTGTTAGCTTCTTCAGATGTCTAAACAAAGCACTTGATCTTTCACTTTTGTTTTTGTGGATTGGTTTCACAGTGATGATTGTTTTTGTTCTTTTTAGCTTGTTTTATTCCTGTACTTGTCTGGTGCACACTGGGGACACTTGCACATGTATTCCAATGTGGTTTTACTGCAGATGGAGAATAAGACAGTGTCAGTCGTTGTGTTTGGTGATGTTTTCAATGTCTGTCGTGTTGTTATATTTACATACATTTTAATGTTACTGAGTATGTAAATCCAAAAACACAGGATCCACAAACATAGACTATGGGACGAGACAATCATTTAAATTTCTCTCTCTCTCTCTCGCTCACTCTACTCTACTCTGCTCTGCTCTGCTCTACTCTTCTGTACTCTACTCTACTACTGTACTCTACTCTGTGTAACCAGGACCAGAGGACACACTCAGGGGAGAGTAGAGTAGAGTAGATACCTGTCCACAGCGATAGGAGTGAGAGTGAACACAGAGACGTACTTCTTTAGTCCCTCTTGGACCTGGTTCTCTTTAGCCTGGCCTTATCCATCCGTACACTCCGCTCAATCATCATTTCACTGCATGTAACGTCTGGGTCTAGTCCCTATGTTAGCGATTACAATCGGTTGAATTTCGACCGACCATTCAGCGAGCGCGGGAGGCGGGTGTTGTAGTTAGATGTGGGTGACGTCAAGAGTTTGCGTCGAACAGACAGGTTGTAGTTTGGCGAAGGATGTGATAGTAAAGTATTCCGTTCTGGTTCAATCAAGAAATTGATGCCGGAGCAAGAGGAATGTTTAGCAAATGTAATTGCTGCAAAGATTGTGGTGCTACTCCCCACGGGCTCTGTTAGCGGCAAAGGAGATGGCTAAAGCTAGGCTAAATGCTAACGACTTACTCAGGCGCATTGCATACGTCACGGTAAACTCAGATCTAACCGATTCAATCTGCAGAGTTAACCCTTCCCACCTGTAAACGGAGCTCAATGGAGCACCTCCAGACCTCAGTACGAGATGTCATTTGTACTATGGTGTGGTACGACTAGGCTAGGTTCTCTTGAGCTCGTCCTGAAATGTTCTAACTAACAGTGATTGGTCAAAGTGATGTTTGTGGTGGGTAGGTTGCTAGGAGACAGTGCCAGATCCTAAAGTGTAATGGAAACACAGGCAGAGAGAGTAGAGTAGATGTGTTTCTCACTCTGTGCTTCTGTCCTCAGGGCGCAGGGACAGAAGAGGCTTGTCTTATTGACATCCTGTCCTCAAGGTCCAACGAAGAAATAAAAACCGTCAACGCTTTCTACAAGAAAGGTAGTGTTTCTGTTCAAGTTTGTTGAAGTAGTGTGGTAGTGTTTCTTTTTCAAGATGGCGCCTCGTACGGTCGACATGGCTCTTTGCTGCTCTCTTTTTCTTTTGTTTTTACTTTTTAACTGTGCATCTGGCTGTTCCTACACCCGTGAGGAACTTATGAACATCCGACCCACCGTTCCCATGGACCTATTGCCTGTTTTCTTGGCATCTGCGGCTGATTTAGTTCATGTTCTAGCCAAAAAAGTGTGGGCCCGTAAAAGGGGAAAGCGCGGAGGCCTGCTCGTGCGTCTTAGGAGGAGAGGAGCGCGCACGGCTCTCCCCGGCATTTTTCTCTCCAACGTACGCTCACTGGGCAATAAGATGGACGAACTCAGCCTGCTCATGAGAAGAAACAAGGACTTCGCCACATCCTGTGTCCTCTGCTTCACTGAGACCTGAGAATGAGCGGATCCCGGACAGTGCTCTGGAGCTGCAGGGCTTTGGGCTGTTCCGCGCGGATCGCCATTGTGCGCTCTCAGGGAAGAGCAGAGGCGGAGGGCTGTGTTTCTACGTCAATACGAACTGGTGTAACGATGTGACAGTGATCTCCAAGCACTGCTCTCCTGCTCTGGAATATCTTTTCATTCATTGTAAACCATATTACTCCCCGCGGGAAATTGTTTCATTCATTCTTGCCTCTGTTTACATACCGCCATGCGCGGACGCGCGCGAGGCTCAGCGCGCACTCGCAGAGCAAGTACTGTGTATGGAACGCTTATACCCGGACTCTCTGATTATTATCCTGGGGGATTTTAATAAGGGAAACTTGAGCCAGGAATTACCCAAATACAGACAGTTTATCAAATGCCCGACCAGAGAGGAGAACACTCTGGATCACTGTTACACCACCGTGCGCGGAGCTTTTCGCGCTGTTCCCAAGCCAGCCCTCGGCTTCTCAGATCACTCCATGATACATCTGGTTCCTGCTTACAGACAGAGACTAAAGCTCTCGAAACCTGCAGTGAGGAGCTCCAAAGTGTGGTCTGATGAAGCTGTGGAAGAGCTGCGCGCATGCATGGAATCTACAGACTGGGACCTTTTCAGAGCTGCCACAGACAGCTTGGATGAATACACGGACACTGTGACGTCATACATTCACTTCTGTGAGGATAGCATCATTCCAACAAGGACCAGGGTCATCTATAACAACGACAAACCCTGGTTCACTGCTAAACTCCGGCAGCTCAGGAAAGCAAAGGAGTCTGCTTTCAGGGAGGGGGACCGCAGCGGCTACAAAGCAGCTAAATATCAGTTCAGGAAAGAACTGAAAGCAGCCAAGTCCCGGCACAGAGAACGACTACAGGAGCAGTTTGGTAACAACGATACTGCTTCTGTCTGGAGGGGCCTACGGGAGATCACCAACTACAAACCCAAAGCCCCCCCCTGTGCTGATGACCACAAGCTAGCTGACGATCTGAACTTATTTTTCAGTCGCTTTGATGCTGCCCCTGACACCTCTCCCTCCCCCACCCCCCACTACTCTAACGACCCACCATCAGCCCTGCCCCCAGCCTAACAATAGCCGCTAAAGAGATTAAACAACTCTTCCTGAGGCTGCACCCCCGCAAAGCTCCTGGCCCGGACCACGTGTCTCCGGCCACTCTGAGACACTGCGCCAGTGAGCTTACTCCTGTGTTCACGGACATTTTCAACACCTCTCTGCAGTCCTGCCATGTCCCGGCCTGCTTCAAATCCTCCATCATTATCCCCGTCCCGAAGAAGCCCAGGATCACAGGACTCAATGACTACAGACCTGTAGCACTTACGTCTGTCGTCATGAAGTCATTTGAACGCCTGGTTCTCTCCCATCTCAAGTCCCTCACCTCCCCCCTCCTGGACCCCCTGCAGTTCGCCTACAGAGCCAACAGATCTGTAGACGACGCCATTAACCTGGCCCTCCACCACATCCTACAGCACCTGGACTCCCCGGGGACCTACGCCAGGGTCCTGTTCGTGGACTTCAGCTCTGCCTTCAACACAATCCTGCCATCCCTGCTCCAGGACAAGCTCTCCCAGCTCAACGTGCCCGATTCCACCTGCAGGTGGATCACTGACTTCCTGACGGACAGGAAGCAGCGAGTGCGTCTGGGGAAGAATGTCTCGGACTCTCGGATTATAAATACAGGAGCCCCACAGGGCTGTGTTCTTTCTCCCCTGCTCTTCTCCCTGTACACCAACCACTGCACCTCCAGCCACGACTCCGTGAAGCTGATCAAGTTCGCGGACGACACCACCCTCATTGGACTCATCTCCAACAACGATGAGTCCGCCTACAGGAGGGAGGTGGACCGGCTGGTGTCCTGGTGCAGTGGTAACAACCTGGAGCTGAACGCCCAGAAGACAATGGAGATGATTGTGGACTTCAGGAAGAGCACTGTCCCCCCGCCCCCACCCTCCGTGATGGACTCCCCCATCACCTCTGTGGAGTCCTTCCGTTTCCTGGGCACCACCATCACCCAGGACCTCAAGTGGGAGCCGACCATCAGCTCCCTCATCAAGAAGGCCCAGCAGAGGATGTACTTCCTGCGGCAGCTCAGGAAAGCCAAGCTGCCTGCACAGATGTTGGTGCAGTTCTACACGGCCATCATCGAGTCCATCCTCACCTCCTCCATCACCGTGTGGTTCGCTGGAGCCACAGTCAGGGACAAACAGAGACTACAGCGCATTGTGCGCTCTGCAGAGGAAGTGATCGGCCGCAGCCTTCCATCGCTGCAGGACCTGTACGTCGCCCGAGCTCGAGGCCGGGCTGGTCGTATCACAGCCGACCCCTCTCACCCTGCACATGGACTATTCCAACCACTCCCCTCAGGCAGGAGGCTGCGGTCCATCAGGACTAGAACCTCCCGCCACAAGAACAGTTTCTTCCCCTCTGCTGTTGGACTCTTGAACACTTCTTAACCTGTCCCCCCGCCCTTTTAAAGTCACTTTACTGCCCATCATACGTCACTTTACTTCACTGTACTGCTGTCACCTTACATTGTGTGCACCATGTGCACTTGTATATTGTAAATAGTAACTGTAACTCTATTTTAAATTTTAAATTTATTCTTTAGAAGTGTTTTTTATTCTTATTTTTATTATCTCTTTTTGACTGTTGCACTGAGCCAAAGCAATTTCCAAGTCTGTGACCTCCTGTTACTTACGTTGGCAATAAAAATGATTCTGATTCTGATTCTGATTCTGAAGTTGTGGATTCACCAACAACAGATCAGAGAATCAAACAGTTCCAATACAGGAAATGCAAACACAGAAGAGCCGTTGTTCTAGGACTGAGGCTGGAGATGTAAATATAAATGTAAATGTCCCTATAGGGAACGATGCATTTGACCCATCCTAGAGCCACGAGGGCCTCTGGAGCTGGAGCATTTATCTATTGTGCATATTTTACAAAGGCCATGTTTCGACTGGGATTCAAAACTAGGACCTTCTTACTGAGTGGATAGCCCCCACTCTCTCTCTCTGGTTTCTACAGTATCTCTGGTCTCTGGTCTCTGACTCTGGTCTCTCTCTCTGGTCTCTCTCTGGTCTCTCTCCGGTCTCTCTCTCTGGTCTCTCTCTCTGGTCTCTCTTTCTGGTCTCTGGTTTTTCTCTCTGGTCTCTCTATCTGGTCTCTCATTCTGGTCTCTCTGGTCTCTCTCCCTGGTCTCTCTCTGGTCTCTCTCTGGTCATTCAGATTGAGTTACAAGACTTCTCCAGCAGGGGGCTCCATATACAGCGTGACTGACTGTTGTATTTCCATATAGGAGCTTGCAACGCTCTACCTCCAACTTCACTTTTGGACTCTTTAGGGCCCAACAGGAGTCTGGTGATTTGTAAATGCAGTGAGAGAGTCCCATGGATCTATTATAATAAGGAGAGTCCTTCCCAGGGTGTGCTTCCCTCAGGAGCGACATGTGAGATGGTGTCAGGGTCATTATCGGGTCAAATGCTCTAAATATTTAATGAAACGTGTTGATGTTGTGCATTTGTGGTTTTGTTTTTCATGTCTTTGGTTTTAATGGCGGAACGTGATACTTTTTGACCATTAGTGATGGTTCATGGTGCACCTAGTGCCCAGGGTAATTAATGCTATGGGACTGTAACTTCTCATGCTGCCACCAGAGGGAGCATCGTCTGCAGTCAGAGCTTCTTGCAACTCCCTATGCTACCACCATAGCAAAATAGTGTTCTCTCTCTGGTCCCTCTCTAGTCACTCTTTCTGGTCCCTCTCTAGTCACTCTTTCTGGTCTCCCCCTGTCCCTCTCTAGTCTCTCTATTTGGTCTCTCTGCTCCCTCTCTAGTCTCTATCTGGTCCCTTTCTGGTCTATCTCTCTGGTCCCTCTCTCTCACGTCTCTCTCACGTCTCTCTCTGGTCTCTCTCTTGTCCCTCTCTAAGTCTCTCTCTCTGGTCCCTCTTTCTCTGGTCTCTCTATTTCTGCTCTCTCTTTGGTCTCTTTCTAGTGCCTCCCTAGTCCCTCTCTCACGTCTCTCTCACGTCTCTCTCTGGTCTCTCTCTTGTCCCTCTCTAAGTCTCTCTCTCTGGTCCCTCTTTCTCTGGTCTCTCTATTTCTGCTCTCTCTTTGGTCTCTTTCTAGTGCCTCCCTAGTCCCTCTCTCTATTCTCTCTCGCTCTATTCTCTCTCTCTGGTCTTTCTTGCTGGTCTGTCTTTCTGGTCTCTCTAGTCTCTCTCTCTGGTGTCTGTCTGGTTTCTCTCTAGTCTCTCGCGCTGGTCTCTCTCTGGTCCCTCTCTAGTCTCTCTCTCTGGTCTCTGGAGCTACATGTTTGTGCAGGTGGAGTGGACAGAGCCAAACACATCTCCAGATTTCTGAGGAACACTGTTGTGTCTCGTTAAAAGCACAAACAGAACGTCTTCTTTTAATTTAAATTAAATTAAATTATTTGTTACAGATTCGTTTTATGTTTCAGAAAACGGGAAAACTCTGGAGGACGACGTCTGCGGCGACACGTCCGGAATGTTCCAGAGAGTTCTGGTCTCTCTGCTCACGGTAAGAACACATTATGAACAGCGTCAGAGTGGTTAGCACTTCACAGCAAGAAGGTCCTGGGTTTGACTCCACCTCTAAACAAGGCTTTTCTAGGAAGAGTAATCACGTTTTCCCCGTGTCTGTGTAGGGGAAACCGGAGCACCTGGAGAAAACCATGTAACACCCTTTCTGAACCCACTCTCAGCTTGTCTCTCTCCCTCTGGTCTCTCTCTGGTCTCTCTGGTCTCTTTCTGGTCTGTCTCTGGTCTCTCTCTGGTCTCTCTCTGGTCTCTCTCGGGTCTCTCTCTGGTCTCTCTCTGGTCTCTCTCTGGTCTCTCTCTGGTCTCTCTCTGGTCTCTCTCTGGTCTCTCTCTGGCCTCCCTCTGGTCTCTCTCTGGTCTCTCTCTGGTCTCTCTCTGGTCTCTCTCTGGTCTCTCTCTGGTCTCTTTCTGGTCTCTCTCTGGTCTCTCTCTGGTCTCTCTCTGGCCTCCCTCTGGTCTCTCTCTGGTCTCTCTCTGGTCTCTCTCTGGTCTCTCTCTGGTCTCTCTCTGGCCTCCCTCTGGTCTCTCTCTGGTCTCTCTCTGGTCTCTCTCTGGCCTCCCTCTGGTCTCTCTCTGGTCTCTCTCTGGTCTCTCTCTGGTCTCTCTCTGGTCTCTCTCATTATAAACATCTGTGTTTCAGGCCGGACGAGACGAGGGCAGCAGCGTGGACGATGCTCAGGCTGTGCAGGACGCAAAAGTCAGACTTTATTATGAAATATATACTTTTAATTTCATTCTTTAATTTAGGTAATTGTCTTTTAAAAATATTACTTTTAAAAATATTTGTATTTTTTAAATTTTAATTAGATTAATTCTTCACTGGATCTAATTCATGTATCCATCTTATGTTTAAAATGATGTTTTAATATATAGTTCTAGATTTTATTATGACTGGGACATGATAGTTCCATATTTTTTAGTTACAGAAACAGTTGCATGTATCGCTAATGCTAATGCTAATGCTAATGTTAATGCTAACGCTGTCTCTGGTTCGGCTGTTCCCTCCACAGACAGAGCTCTGACCTGTCGCCCTCTCAGACATCACTGACCTCTGCTGCTCTTGTGCTCTTGTGCAGGACATCTTTGAGGCTGGAGAGGCTCGATGGGGAACAGACGAGGTCAAGTTCCTCACCGTGCTCTGTGTGAGGAATCGGAACCATCTGCTCAAAGGTTTGACCCTTGACCTTTCTCTCCTGCAGTTGTACATAACCACAGCGCTGTGAGTTTGTTTCTGCTCCTGTCTGCAGTGTTTGAAGAATACAGGAAGGTTTCCGGGCGAGAGATCGAGGAGAGCATCAAGAGAGAGATGTCCGGCAGCCTGGAGGACGTCTTCCTCGCTATCGGTCTGAACAGGACACACTTTTAGAGCAGTCTGAATTAGGTTTTGAATAGGATTCTGAGGCATAAACACATAGTGACGATTGGACAGTTTTGAAAAATTTCTGCCATAATAATTCAATAATATTGTGATTCTTAACATATTCCGAGTATTGTCTTGTGATTCAAAATATTGCGATTCTTAACATGTCGCAATACAAACCAGTAATGTATTGTGATTCATGTCTCTTATATTATTCTAAGGCATTTTTTTTTTTTTTTAATGGAGGAAAATAAGACTTAACTCCTTATTATGGTCTGTACATGAACACACACACAGTGACACTGACACACACACACAGTGACACTGACACACACACGGAGAGACACTTACACACACACATTCACGCACACAAACATTCACTGTCACACACACGCACATTAACACACACACACACACTGTCTAACATGTGTGTATCTGTCCTACAGTGAAGTGCATCCGGAGTAAACCTGCGTTCTTTGCCGAGCGACTTTACAAATCCATGAAGGTGAGGACTTTAGTGTTTCGTTTTTGTGTGTCGCCCTGAGTCCCCACAATGTCGTCTGTTGGTTCAGCTACTTTACGGGGCCTGTGTCCGACAATGACGTCTGTTGGTTCAGCTGCTTTACGGGCCCTGAGTCCGAGGCCCGGGTTCCTGAGTGGTTCCTCTAATACAGGAGGGTCTGAGGACTAGTGACTAGTCATTTCCGGTCATTTTTTCGCAAGTCACAAGTTAGTCTCAATTCATTGCCCTCAAGTCCCGGGTCAAGTCCCGGGTCAAGTCCCGGGTCAAGTCCCAAGTCAAGTCCCGAGTCAAGTCCCAAGTCAAGTCCCAAGTCAAGTCCCGAGTCAAGTCCCGAGTCAAGACAGGCAAGTCCCGAGTCAAGACAGGCAAGTCACGAGTCAAGTCCCAAGTCAAGTCCCAAGTCAAGTCCCGAGTCAAGTCCCGAGTCAAGTCCCGAGTCAAGACAGGCAAGTCCCGAGTCAAGACAGGCAAGTCCCGAGGCAAGTCACGAGTCAAGTCCCGAGGCAAGTCACGAGTCAAGACCCGAGTCAAGACCCCAGTCAAGTCCCAAGTCAAGTCCTGAGTCAAGTCCCGAGTCCTACGGTTTGACATCCGAGTACCGAGTCTTGACTCTCATTCTTAACTTACCTTTCTTTATTCAACTCACAATGCCGGACAAAGTCAGTCGTTGTGGCTTCACGTCTTTTCTGCTGCCGCGTTCACGTTGCTTCTTCGGCTCATGGACCAACAGCGTGTTCCATCTGGTCGGTCGTTGTCAAATCAAAACAATCTTTGTGATTTGATTGCATGTTGTGCCGGATGCGGGCTCTCTGTTTACGTGTGTGTGCCTGTGCATGTGTGACAGAGATAAACCAGTCCGTGTCAACATTATATCTTTGGGGTTTTTATAGGAAGTAGCAAGACTATACAACTCTTATAACACAGTGGCTATAGTCCATGTGAGAAGACTGTGAGATTTATATACAGTATATTTTTTCATAAGAACACCTTGGTTTGCATTTAAACATGTACATGACAGCTCTTTCTCCCTGTTGCCTTGGTTACCACAATTGTATACCACTCAAGACTGCCGTGTTTATGGCAGATGCTACAAAGGCTAACCCATTTCTTCAGTTACTTTTAAGGCCTTTTCCTACAAATTGACACCCGTTAGAGAAACACATTTCAGCAAAAAAAGAGAGCCCATAAGTTCTCCACTTGATCCGAGCAGTCGTCACAGAAAAAGATCATATTAACTCAGGATCAGTGAATATTTACATTGTCATATTTACTCTACAAACTGAGCCATTTTTACAGTGGCTCAGTTGTTAGGGCATTGGTCTATAGGCCTGAAGGTCGTGGGTTTGGACTCCAGCTGCTCCCACTCATGTCAGCCTTGATCTTTCATTGCCTGAAGCCCCAACTGAAAGACCAAGGCTGTGCCACTGCCATCCTCTCGAGGACCCACCACGGATCAGCGAGGGACTGGCGCTATGAGCATTGGGTGCAGCTCTCATTGCCCCCACCCCGACCCAGAAATGGACAAATAAAGGGGAAGAAAATGAATGAAAAAATAATAAATAATTCTTTGGTTAAACTGGCCTGTAGGGGGCGAATGAGAAAAAATAACAGGACAATTTGCTGCGTTTCATTGGGGTGGCCTGCAGGGGGCGCTTATCTGGGAAAGCCTTGATCCACCTCGCCCGCCTCATTCCAGTGATTTTTTCAAAGTGTCCTTTTATATGAGACCACAGTTGAAACATGAATAAACTCTTGTCTCTCTCTCTCTATTTGTGCGGTTGCTACAAGCTACACCGCACAAAAAGATGGCATTTTGACAGGTCTTTCTTCTACTATATCTCCGTGTATAAACCCGTCAGACTGCACCGCCAGGATACGTCACGTCCGGTCCCACGTTTGTTATTCGCGCCACTGCCCTGACGTCATATGAAACTCAAGAATGAATGAATGGGGAGATTTACTTCCTGTCCCTCAGAGGACTTTCGCTGCGGTGACGTCAGATCCAACCCAGCAATGGATGTTAAAGTCCAAGTCTTTTTATGCATTTTTCAAGTCGAGTCTAAAGTCCTCAAAATCATGGCTCGAGTCCACACCTCTGGTTTGGACTGTTTGATTCTCTGATCTGTTGTTGGCGAATTTGCAACTTAGTAAGACGACAGCTTTGTGGTTTAGGGCGATGCACAAAAAAAAGGTACTGTGTCTGTAGCGGAGCCGAGTGTTCTGAAGTGTGTGTTGTGTTGTGTTGTGTGTGCAGGGCCTGGGCACCACAGACTCGGTCCTCATCAGAATCATGGTGTCTCGAGCTGAAATCGACATGTTGGACATAAAAGCAGAGTTCAAGAACATTTACAAGAAGACGCTCCACTCCTTCATTAAGGTAAAACCGTTCTGTTCCAAGTAAAGAAGTGTCAGGGTTATCAAGTTGTACTGTCGTGAGGCTAACTCTCTGTTTGTGTGTGTGTGTGTGTGTGTCTCTGTGGGACTGTGTTGGCGTGTGTTTGTGTGTGGGACTGGGTGTGTGTGTGTCTGTTGGACTGGGTGTGTGTGTGTCTGTTGGACTGTATGTGTGTATCCGTGGAACTGTGTGTGTGGGTGGCTCTATGGGACTGTGTGTGTGTGTATATGTGCGTGTCTGTGTGTGTGTGTGTATATGTGCGTGTTTGTGTGTGTGTCTGTGTGTGTGTGTGTGTGTGTGTGTATGTACAGGGCGACACATCTGGGGACTACCGGACGATCCTGTTGGAGCTCTGTGGCGGAGAGTGACATCTTTTTTTTCTTTTTGTACATTTCTTCACAGTTTACAGTTTGTAAAAGCAAATAAACCAAAGAGCAGTGTCCTTTTCCTCGTCTGAGTTTTAATCTTTGAAATAAATCTGAATTCTCTCTCGATGAGTACAGAACCAGAAGTCTTTGTTATTGCATTGTTCAATCAAAACCGTAGAATTCAGCGACACAGATCAGAGAAGACATTGATCCATGAATGTGGAGCGTCCGGGATCATCGCTGTCTGGTTCTTTCATTTGGTAAATTGATGGCGGCTGTTTATCTTCTTCTCATTACCCTGAGGACTCTATCTGGACCTGGACGCTGTAAAGTTCCAGAATCAATTCTGTCTTGGAGCTCAGACTTAACTGGCTCCTCCCCTGGGGAAAAGCTGTCAAAGCTGGAGACGAGGTGGAAACGGGAGGCAGAGTTTTGTTTAAATCTATCTCTCTGGTCTCTTTGGTCTCTCTCTGGTCTCTCTGGTCTCTCTCTGGTCTCTATACGGTCTCTATAGGGTCTCTCTCTGGTCTCTTTGGTCTCTGTCTAGTCTCTCTCTGGTCTCTATACGGTCTCTGTCTGGTTTCTTTGTTCTCTGTATACGATCTCTCTCTGGTCTCTATATTGTTTCTCTCTGGTCTCTCTCTGGTCACTCTCTGGTCTCTCTCGTAACAATGAGATCTGTGTTACTAATCCTTCCCCTAATGGGGCATTCACACCGGAGCATGTGTTGAGTTTCAATACAAAGTCAAAGGTGACGTACAGCGGTGCACATATAGTAAGACTCAATCCAGATATTATTCTAGATCCATGGCTAAAGCTCATTAGCCTCAAAGCCCGCCCACCACTTCCGCCCTGCGTTTTTCCCCATCATAGGACAGGGCAGATTTACTAAACTCATGCAGCTGAAATGTAGTGAAGGCACGTCCTTCTGTCTGTGGTGTTTAAATGATGCTGAGGTCGAGTCAGACCTGCTCCCAGTGTAATCCTCCTGGTCCAGGAGGAGAGGTCCTTCCTCAAGTGAAGTAGTTGCAGTAACTCTGCGTCTGCAGTCAGAGCTGTATCAAACTGTTGTGGTGAAGAGGGAGCAGCGTCTGCGGTCAGAGCTTCCTCCCCTCTGGTCATGATCATGGGGAAAAACTGAAAGAACGAGGATACAAGTGTTCCACATGAGTTTCCTCCAGAGTCTCCCTTAGAGAAGTGTCTCAGTCACACAGGAGGAAGCCTCCTGGAAGCTTCAGGATTCTCCCAGATGAGCTGGAGGACGTGTGTGAGAGGGAAGTCTGTCTCATAACTTAGTAGAAGGATTTTCCTGATAAATAACTTAAAGAACCCTTTTCACAGATCGCTCCTCAGCGATTCACTCACAAGATCAAAACAAGCAAAGGTCTGAATGTTGCCGTGACAACAGCATCCCTTCTCTGCGTGTGACACGTGTGGATGAAAGTATGTGAGAAACAGTGTAGGAGGACGAGTCCGCTCCACATGCAGGGGGGGAGGAGGGGGAGAGAAAGTGCATTCATTATAAGAACTTTTCATACAAATCAATATAATACCACAAGCTCAATGACCCAGATCCAGACCCAGACCCAGTAGGCCCAGACCCAGCAGACCCAGATCCAGCAGACCCAGATCCAGCAGATGAAGGTAAAGTAGAAGAGACAGAGAACAGTTACTGATCCTGTACTTTCTAGAACAAAGTGCGAGAGCTGTGCATTCAGTTTATCATTATTCACCAATACATACTTACACAATAAAACACACACAGGGGCGAGCGCATTCACACACACACACACACACACACACACAAGCACAATGTAGACGAGTAGGTTCAGTGTCTTGCCCATGGACACAGCAGCATTCAGTGGGAGATGATTTCTTTTCAACCTCAAGGACAGTGTGCAGACTGAGAGAGAGAGAGAGAAAGACAGGAGAGACAGAGAGAGAAATGTAGGAGGCAGAGGCAGAGAGAGGCGCTTTAGACGTTTTGACATCATCAGGTCCAGGGGCCTCATTGACTTACTGTCAGGAAGAGACTCAACCTCTCTCCTCCCCCTTCTCTCTCTTCTGTCTCTCATCTCCTCCCTCCCCTCCTCCCTCCACTCTCTCTCCTCCCTCAACTCTCTCTCTCTCCCCTCCCTTCCTCTGGATCATGCCTCAGTCAGACAGTAGAAGGAGCCCACCAGTCCTGTCCAGTCCAGTCCATCCCAGCCCAGTCCAGTCCAGTCCAGTCCAGTCTGCTCTTCTCTGCTCCGAGACAAACAGGTGAGTAGGCTTCATTTCACTTCTTTACTTTTGGCCGAATCCAAAACCGACGCTGTCTCCTGTGATGTCACACACTCTCTCTCCACACAAACATTTAGAAACATAATTAAATAAATGCCGTTCTGTGTGTGACTGTGTGTGTGTGTGTTTGTGTCTTATAATGGGCTGCACTTCTGTTGTAAAGGATAATTCTGTCTGAAATAAGTGATTATTTAATAACTGCGGACTGAGGCTGTAGACCCAGGACTGAGGCTGTAGATCCAGGACTGAGGCTGTAGATCCAGGACTGAGGCTGTAGACCCAGGACTGAGGCTGTAGACCCAGGATATAGTTCAGGCTGTGTTCTAACTGTTTGATTCTCTGATCTGCTGCTGTGATTCAGGGCGAGACACAATGACAGAGTTTAGAATCCGTCTCAGTCTCTTTCTTTCTGCTAACTGTTTGATCTTGACTCAGTGACTGCCGCTGCCGTATTTCTCTGAGACTGTGGATTTCTGTCAAAATGCTCTGTATTCACCGGGGATCACAGGAGGACAAAACTAGCAAGAAACAAACTCATTTTTGCTGATGAAAGTGGACAGTCCAGTGTCCACCAGTGACCAGTCCAAGGTCTGGTCATAAACACAGTCTCTGGTCTCTCTCTGGTCTCTCTCTGGTCTCTCTCTGGTCTCTCTCTGGTCTCTCTCTGGTCTTACTTGTCTCTCTCTGGTCTCTCTCTGGTCTCTCTCTGGTCTCTCTCTGGTCTCACAGACATGGACCAAACTTTCTGGTCTCCTCTGTTCTGATGCAGAGTCACTCATGGAGGCTAATCTCAGCGCAGCGGAAGTGACGCCCGCAGGTGACCGGGCGGAGGTGGAGGCCGCAGGTGACCCGGTGTTGGAGGTCCCGGTGTTGGAGGTCCCGGTGCAGAACCACAGCTCTCCGTTCGCAGACGTGGCGCTGCTGCAGAGCTACAAGCCGCTCATCATCCCTTGCTACGCCCTGGTGCTGCTGCTGGGCGTCTGCGGGAACTACCTGCTGATCTACGTCATCTGCCGCACACGGAAGATGCACACCGTCACCAACCTCTTCATCCTCAACCTGGCGCTGTCGGACCTGCTCATGTGCGTGACCTGCGTCCCCTTCACGCTCGCCTACGCTCTGAACCCGCGCGGCTGGACGTTCGGACGCTCCATGTGTTACGCCGTGTTCACGATACAACCTCTGACCGTCTACGTCTCTGTGTTCACTCTCACTGCTATCGCTGTGGACAGGTATGGTATGGTATGGTATGGTATCTACTCTACTCTACTCTACTCTACTCTACTCTACTCTACTCTACTCTACTCTACTCTACTCTACTCTACTCTACTCTACTCTACTCTACTCTACTCTACTCGACTAAACTAAAGTGTTCTAACTGACAGTGATTGAAGGCTGCTGTAAGCAGTAGAGTAGAGTAGAGTAGAGTAGAGTAAGGCTGCAGTTGTATTGACTCTGTGTTCCTGCTGCAGATACTCGGCCACAGTCCACCCTCTGAAGAAGCGCACCTCGGTCGCTGCGTGCGCCGCGGCCCTCGCTGGGATCTGGCTCGTGTCGTTCGCTCTGGTGGCTCCTGCCGTTCTTCACACGTACCATGTGGAGTTCAGGGACGAGGGCTTCACCATCTGTGAGGAGTTCTGGATTGAGGAGGAGACGCAGAGACGCGCCTACGCCTACGGCACGCTGCTGGTCACCTACGTGCTGCCGCTGTCCGCGCTCAGTGTGTCCTACGTCTGCATCACCCTCAAACTCAGGAAGTGCGTTGCTCCAGGGAGTAGAACCCTGAGGCAGAGCGCGCCGCAGCAGGCCCGCAGGAGGAGGATCTTCCGGCTGGTGGCGCTGCTGGTGTCTGCCTTCGCCGTGAGCTGGATGCCCATCCACGTGTTCAACGTCCTGCGCGACATCGACATCAACCTGATCAACAAGCGCCACTTCCTGCTGATCCAGCTGCTGTGCCACCTCTGCGCCATGACCTCCTCCTGCTGCAACCCGGTCCTCTACGCCTGGCTCCACCATCGCTTCAGGACAGAGCTCCGCAAGACGCTGAGCTGCAGGCGCCGCCGCGTGGGAGGGGCCAAGCACTGCGCCGCCACAGTCGTTCTGTGAGCGCGCCACAAGTCCCAAGAGCACGCCATAGTCCTGTGACGCCGCCACGGTCATCCTGTAAATAATGTAAACAGTACTTTATTATTAATATTTCAGAGACTGCCCACTAAACATCCGACGTCCACTCAACCTCCAGATCACGTCAATATCGCGTCGGTCGGTCGTGACCTTTTATTTACGTCCAAACGACGTCTGTGCAAGGTGCGCATCTGGACGTAAAACAATGACCTCCCATATACGTGGATATGACGTTCAATCCCGACCTCCCCTAGACGTCGAAAACAGGTCATCGGCCGACCGACGCAGTACGTCTTGATCTAGCAATACAATATATAGGCTGTGAAGCAATATAAGTGAACCTGACGGTAGTGTAGTGGTTTCCCTCTTGGAAACCGCTTTCTCACATCCAATATCATCCATTCAGTACAGTCTCACTCCACCTACAACTGACTATCTGCCTCCTCACCCCCCGTATCACCTCCTCACCGACCCAGCCCCAGCTCTCCCCCTCAGTCAATCCCTGTCATCTCCAGACCCCGACCCCACAGGACCTCCTCCAGAGAACTCTCCCTCCCCTGTCTCATCCCGGTTCCCCTTTGCTCCTCTACAGCCCTCACTCCGGACCCTGCACCTACAATCTTTGGACTTCTAAACATCAGATCCATCAACAATAAATCCTTCATCTGTCAGGACTTCATCACATACAACAACCTGGACTTCATGATTTTAACAGAAACATGGCAAGTGCAAGGCGACTGCACCCCCCTCATTGAAGCGACCCCCCCGGACTACACCTTCCTCCACCAACCAAGACTCTGCGGTAAGGGAGGGGGGGTTGCAGCCATCTTTAAGAACACTTTTAAATGCACTCCTGGATCACAAAATGTTTTTACTTCATTTGAACACCTGTCTCTTATCATTTCATGTAAAACCCCAGTGTTTGTTTTAATTATTTATAGACCCCCTAAACCCAGCACTGTTTTTATTCAAGAATTCTCTGATCTTTTATCCCAGTGTATGGCCCTCCACAACAAAGTTTTAATCTTAGGTGATTTTAACATTCATGTCTGCTGCCCACATAAACCACACCCTTTAACCTCTGATTTTATTGATCTAATTGAGTCTTTTAATCTTCTTCAAATTATAAATGCTCCGACCCATTCTAAGGGCCATACACTGGACCTGGTTTTAACGTTTGGTCTCAGCGCAGGAAATGTCATCACCAAGGATATCTGTGTGTCGGACCACTTAGCTATTTTATTCGACGTTATTTTAGCCCCTCAGTCTGCCTCCAATGGGTCATTTTATCACTCTCGTGTTTTTAACTCCACCTCTGCTCTTAAATTTTCCCAACTTTTTACTGCAGCCTCCTTGACTACTTTTAACCAACATTTTAGCCTGGAGGAGCAGGTCTCCTCCTTTTATCAAACATCACATAGGATTTTAGACACGATTGCACCTTTTAAACAAAGAAACCCCACCAGAACACCACAACCATGGCTCAATGAAAACACTCGAAAGCTCTTACAGTCATGCAGACAGCTCGAACGGAAATGGAAAAAATCACACCTTACAGCATTTCACCTCGCCTGGAAAGACAGTCTCAAACAATATCAACACGTAGTCAAGGAAGCAAGAACTTTATTTTATTCAAACACTATCACCCAAAACAAATCGAATCCCAGAGTTTTATTTAAAGTTTTAAACTCTATTATAAATCCCAGTCCCTGTGTTTTTAGTGATTCATCCACTGAACAGTGTGAATTATTTTTAAACCATTTTATTCAAAAGATAACAGATATCCGGACCCAAATATCTGCTCCTAGCCAAGCCACTGTTTTAAATAGAGAAACTCTGAATTTTAGTTGTTTTACAAATTTTATGCCTTTATCCCTTTCTCTTTTATCTGACATTTTATTCCGCATGAAACCAACCACGTGCAGCCTCGATGTCATCCCCACCAAATTTCTCAAAGATGTTTTTAATGTGGTTGGACCCTCCATTTTATCAATCCTTAATCAGTCCCTGGATCAAGGTCTTGTCCCATCCAGTTTTAAACATGCTGTGGTCCAACCACTTTTAAAGAAGCCTAATTTAAGCACTACAGATTTTAACAATTTTAGACCCATTTCTAAACTCCCGTTTTTATCTAAGGTTTTAGAGAAAATTGTTTCTATTCAGATTTTAGATTTTATTAACAATAACCACATCTTTGAGAAATTCCAATCCGGTTTTAAAGCACAACACAGTACTGAGACAGCTCTCCTTAGAGTTTTAAATGACCTTCTTTTAACCACGGACAGCGGAGAGTGCTCTATTTTAATTCTTTTAGATTTAAGCTCTGCCTTCGACACTATAGACCACGATATTTTATTGGATCGCCTCAAAACGTGGGTTGGCATCAGAGATACTGCACTTGGTTGGTTTCATTCTTATCTTTTAGAAAGAACCTTTGCGGTCACCATGGGTGATTTTACCTCCTCAACAGCCCCCATCACCTGTGGTGTGCCGCAAGGTTCTATTTTAGGCCCCATTTTATTCTCTATTTATATGCTCCCCCTAGGACACGTTATGGCCCGTCATAACGTGTTCTTCCACTGCTATGCGGACGACACACAGATCTACCTCCCGCTGAGACCAAACGACCCTGGAAGTCTGGCTGCTGTGGTCGACTGTTTTAATGATGTGAACCGTTGGATGGCCCATAACTTCCTTCAACTCAACACCTCCAAATCAGAAGTCCTCCTCATCAACCCGCCTCCATCCATATCCCACATCCAAACCCACCTCGGCCCCCTGTCCTCAAACATCACTCCCTCCGCCCGTAACCTCGGTGTCATTTTTGATTCTCACCTCACCTTCCGCTCCCACATCAATAAAACCACCCAAACCTGCTTCTATCACCTCCGCACCATCTCTAAGATTAAAAACATTCTCACTCCTCCCGATCTCCATAAAGTCGTCAACGCCCTCATCTTCTCCCGCCTCGATTACTGTAACTCCCTCCTCTCCGGTCTTGATGCTAAATCCCTCTCCCGCCTCCAACTGGTTCAGAACGCAGCAGCCAGACTTCTCACTGGTTTTAACAGAAGGGAGCACATCACCCCTGTTTTAGCGTCCCTCCACTGGCTCCCTGTGCGATTTAGAATTGATTTTAAGATTTTACTGATTACTTTTAAAGCTCGTTTAGGTCTGGCACCAAGCTATATTTATGAACTTTTAACCCCCTACGAGCCCCCCCGCAGCCTTAGATCCTCGGGCAGGTCCTTGCTGACCATTCCAAGGTCGAGGCTCCGGACGAAAGGTGATCGAGCCTTTTCTGTCCGGGCTCCTCGGCTTTGGAACGACCTGCCCGAGGAGATAAGGCTAGCACCATCAGTATCCTCTTTTAAATCTCTTCTTAAAACCCACTTTTATAAAACAGCTTTTAATTGTCAGCTTTAAACTTATAATGTTGTATTTTACTGTCTGTCCTGTCTGTTTTGTGGTCTTGTGTTTCCTCTGTTTGTCTTGTCTTCTTGCATTCATTCTTATTGTTTTAACTTTGTATTATGACTGATGTATTGATTATTATGCTGTGCAGCACTTTGTAAACATTGTTTTTGAAAAGTGCTTTATAAATAAAGATTTATTATTATTATTATTATTATTAAGCAAACGTGTGCAGTCTTGGTTACGTGGGTTCGAGCCCACGTGTGTGCATTATTATCTTTATATATTTGTTTTGATTTTTAACGAACAATTTTTTCCTGTTTGGTTAAAGACTAATAAACACTCAACATAGGATTACGTAGTGGCTAATAATAAAACTTGTGAATGTATGCATTTGTTGTGCTAACAATCTCAAGTTTGCAAATAAGGGGTGAGCACTTGAGATTTTATGCAAATGCATGGGTTCACAAGTTTTATTATTAGCCACTACATAATCTTATGTTGAGTGTTTATTCGTTTTTAACCAAACAGAAACATTGTTCGCTAAAAAGTGAAAAGTCAAAATTTTTCCGACGGGGATTTGAACCCGCGTCGTTGCGACTGAAGTCTCATTACGCAACCGCTACACCACGGCCAGGCATTTCTTCTGACTGCCGTGAAAAAATAATAGATAACACCCTAAACAACCGACGCACACTTATGCGCCGCGCGAGTATAACTTGGGCTTTACAGCCTGACATGTGAGTCGCTCGGTCGAGGACCTGTTTTCCACGTCTAAACGACGTAAGGTGTGCATCTGGACGTAAAGCAATGTCTTCCCAGACGTTGATATGACGTTGAATCTGTACCTCTGTCGCTGCCCTGCTTTATTTACTTGGAATCATCCTCTCTAGTAAGTACACAGTCTGCACAGTTTTTAGATATAGATGTATCATTTCCACATTGAAAAGAGTTGGAGACAGAAAGTAAGTTGTTTTCTCACGTATACGTGGATTTTGTTAAGTATATTTTGTATATTATCTGTATTTTGAATTGCCAGTGCATGAATCTATAATAATAACGGCTGGCACTGCTCAGCTGAAAGGGAGACACCTTTTTTTAGTTTTTAAGTTAAAGTTTAAAATATGATATTGTTTTTCATATTTCAAACTATTTTTAACACATTAGAATTCTTAGGTTAGACTGTCCAACAAAGTATGTGTTAAAAAAGGTTAAGATTCTTGAGTTTTAAAATAATAATTCAATTCTAAAATGTAAAGTTACTGTATATTTCACAATGGTTTATAAACTGCAAAAAGACAACAGTACTTAGTAAACTAAGTTTAAAAACAGGGAGATCAGCTTTACTATTTGGGACACTCCCATCATTTAGACACCTGTGATGTCATCAGTTGGAGTTGAGTTCAGGTGTGGGACCATGTGGGACCATAGGAGCACACAGATGTTACCTGCTGCAGAAAGAGAGTTTAATGTTCGTGTATTGCTTTGTTTAATAAATTGATTTAATGTCTTCCCAGGTCTTCAATGTCAGAGACTTTCACTTCTTCTCACTGTGGCTGTTTAAATGAGCCACTACAGTTGTTATTTTTGTTATTGTTAGCTGCAAATATTAAATATCCATTCATCTGCTGGTAGCAAGCTAACTAGCGCTTGCAACTCTATTCAATTTCTTACTTTTTCTTATAAACTTTAAAACCAGCCATATGTTAATTAAAATACATTTACCTTTGCTAAAGCAGTCAATTATTGTGAAATCCATAGAGTATAATTTCATGATTGTTGCAATAACTAATGTTCTATGTGTATTCCTAATGTGTCATGTGTGTTTGAGTTTTACAGGTGTCAGACTGTGTTGAAGGTGTTCAAAGGTAAGAATCACACTCTCACACATTGATTGTTGTTCTGTATTAATATGTTGTTTTTAGAATAAACCATTATTTGGTGTATTCTCTTTGAAAACATCTATCTTTTTCTCAGATTGTTCAGCAACTCACTCAAGATGAGGGAAAAGAGCAACAAGGGGAAAATGCCCCCTCGGAAATGCAACATGTGTAGAGTAATACAGGGTAAGTAGCTTTCAGGGCTCATTTGTGTCCATGTGCAAAACAAATGCACATTTGCAATTGTTTTTTACATGGAATTACTCCAATGACCAAAGCCTTATCCCAAGTTTCTCAGACTGAGTGTCTTCCAGTGTCTCGAGCTAGTGCAGTGCCAAGGTTTGTATCACATGGTGATGGATCGAGTGGTTTGAGGCATTAATAGAAAGTTATGTGTTGTTATATCACTTTGCCACATTATGTTGAAACTAAACATGTTCCACATTTTCAGGTGCTGTGCTTGGACCTTATGAGACTGAAGACCAAGAGAGGACACATGTTGGAACCTCAACATTCAATAAATGCATTCTTCTGCCTTTCAGATTGTGTTTTTACATCTGGGGAACCTAGAGTGTAGCTTGTGCCTGTTTTAATACTGATCCAAACATAGGCACTACAATCATGTTTTTTTACTTTGGCATGAACTGTTCAGTACAGTAGTGTTCATAACACTGTGCCCTGTGTGGTTTAACTTGTACTTTGATGTAGAGAAACATGATTTTTAATGCAGCTCCATTTGCAATAATGACTGATATCCTTCTACTACAGTTATTCTAATGATTTTTGAATGCTGTGTTTATCGTTTATTGCCCAGAGTCAGAACTAAACATGATAAAGCTGCATTTCAGATTCACAAGGCTAAAATCTGGAACGGTCTTCCTGGAAATGTGAGACAGGCTTCTTCTTTGACAATGTTAAAATCCAGGTTTAAAACACTTCTGTTTCTGCTTCAACTGAGAGATTTTATGAGAGATTTTATTTGTTTCTTTTTAATTTACAGTCAATATTTATAATTGTAATGCCTTGTTTGATTGTTTCTATCTTTTGTTCAGTGCTTTGAGTTTCCTTTTGTTTTGACTGTGCTATACAAATAAACTTGCCTTGCCTATTGCAAAAAGTATGTCTCGACCAGTGAGTGATTCTGCAGAGGTCAATAGGACTGTAAATGGACGTCATATAAACGTCAATATTTTGGTCATATAAGACGTCGAGAGGACGTCGGACCCGACCGGTTCTGTACCACATTGCAACCTTGAATGAAGTGGCCGCGATGTCATTTGAACGTCCAGATAACGTCCAGATAATGTTGAAATGACATAGTTTTGACATCTGCTTGCTTAGTGGGAACGACTGAAAACGAACGTCATATAAACGTCAATATTTTGGTCATATGAGACGTTGATAGGACGTCAGACCCGACCGGTTCCGTACCACATTCAAACCTTGAATTGACGTGCCATCAACGTAACATTTGGAGGTTGAAGTGACGTCGGGAAACGACGTCGAGAAAACTTTCATTCTGCACCCACCAGTGACCTCTATTCTACGTCGGACAACGACGTTCAAATTACGTTGATTCAACGTCGGCTTGCTTAGTGGGTGAGAACAACATCAGAAAGGTCATTTCTTCCAGTCTCAACTGTCAGGTCTTGTTCTCAGTGAGGGACTGTCGTGGTCAAGAAGGAGCAGCGTCTGCAGTCAGAGCTCTCCGTCCCCTCCCTCACCTTTGGTCATGAGCCTTGGGCAATCCCTCAGTGATAAAGTGGGACCTCAGTGTGACAAAGCAGGTTCCTTTGTCCCTTTTTAATGCCATTTTTATTGCATGTATTACCTGTTGAAGAGGGTGTGTCTCGGACAGCCATTTTGTTTTGTAGGCAAACCCTTGTGGGCGGAACTACAATGATAAAACCTCACAGGTGAACCTCGTCAGGAGGAGTCACACCCAAGGGACAGGACTGTTTATTGTGCTTGTGCAAAAATAAATTTGTTTCATCAATATTATTTTAATATGCGTTCTGCCGTCTCATTTTGACTCTCGGGCCAGCTTCCCCACATATGGTGGCAGTGGTGGGATCCAGGCCAGTGAGAGGCAGAAGGAGAACAGGAGAGACAACACAACACCCCAAATGGAAGTCAACACAATGAGGAAAGAAACATGGAGGAAGATTTTGATCACCAGCCAGAGGTGCGGAAAGTAGTGAAGAGTTTGCAGAGATGACCCCTGCTGAGAGGATGGCATCTTGTGTGGAGCTCTACTGTGGAAGGATCTGGAGCTGTTTTGGCTTGCAGAACCTATTTTTGAGTTTGGCCGGTTGAGGCTGAAGATTGCAGCGGATTCCGGTGGTTGCAATGAGCGGCTGGATTGAAGCTGTGGAGCGGTGTTCCAGTACAAGTGTGTGCAGATGGAATCACCTGAGGAGTTCGGACAGTGTTCCGGATTGAGGACCCCGCTGTGGGGTAATGTTCAAGAGGCCGGAATTGTTGGGTCTGCTTGAGACTGTGCTGGGTAGAATTCTTCCAAGAACTGAGGTACTGTCAGTGGAGACCATGCTCTTGACAAGAGGAGCATTTGGGACTTTTGAATGTACCTTCATTATTTAAAAATGTTAATTATTTCATGTGTATCGTAAATGTATTAACTTCTGTGACTCTGGGGAGTAACAGTTATAAGAGGGGGGGTGTGTGACAAAGCAGGTTCCTTTGTCCCTTTTTAATGCCATTTTTATTGCATGTATTACCTGTTGAAGAGGGTGTGTCTCGGACAGCCATTTTGTTTTGTAGGCAAACCCTTGTGGGCGGAACTACAATGATAAAACCTCACAGGTGAACCTCGTCAGGAGGAGTCACACCCAAGGGACAGGACTGTTTATTGTGCTTGTGCAAAAATAAATTTGTTTCATCAATATTATTTTAATATGCGTTCTGCCGTCTCATTTTGACTCTCGGGCCAGCTTCCCCACACTCAGTCATTCAGAGTGGAGCCGCTGGAGACCAGGGGATCCCCAGGACACAGAGGGACTGTGTCTCAGCTGAACGCCTCAGGATTCCCCCAGATGAGCTGGAGAAGTGTGTGAGAGGGAAGCCTGTGCCTCTGCTCAGACAGCTGCCCAGGGAAACAGATGAAAGGAAATAAAAAATGTGCGTCAGAAGTGGACGACCTTTGTCCCAGATCTTCTTTTCCAGCGACCTCCATTTGAAGGTCTTGTGTAAAGTGCTTTTGAACACAACTCTCACTAGAGTCAAATAAATATTGACTCGACTTTGTCTGAGTTTGGTTTCCTCCTCAGCTCCAACATAGTAGAACTATTCATTGATATATGAATATCCATCCATCCATTTTCTTCCACTTCATCCATTGCCAGGTCTCGGGGACAGCAGTCTAACCAGAGACGCCCAGACTTCCCTCTCACACACTTCCTCCAGGCTCCATCCCAGACCAGAGAGAGTCCCTCTGTGTCCTGGGTCTTCCCCGAGGTCTCCTCCCGGTGGAACGTGCCTGGAACACCTGGTCTCCCTCTGGTCTCCCTCTGGTCTCTCTCTGGTCTCCCTCTGGTCTCCCTCTGGTCTCTCTCTGGTCTCTCTCTGGTCTCTCTCTGGTCTCTCTCTGGTCTCTCTGAGGTCCTTATCTGGTGTACACAGGGACACAGTCCAGTAAACAGTTTTATGGTCCTTTAGAGTCAACAGTTTCCGGAGGCTCATCCCGCTTTGAGGCACATTTATGGCGTTTACAATATTACTGATGATTTTACACATGTTTAGAGAAACATGAAGTGTAAATATAAATGTGTAGAAGTCACAGCTGCCTGGATCAGAGCGATGTGACTGAGAGAAGGAGCTGGTCTAGAAGTATCAACATCAAATCAATATTTAGTATTTAATTAAATTCAAGGTTTTTGTGTCTCGCCCTAAATCGCTTCTGAGGACGATACAAAGTTGTGGATTCACCAACAACAGATCAGAGAATCAACTGTTGTTCTGACACAGGAAATGTAGTGATAACAAACACATAGAAGCCATTGGTTTATAGGGAGCGGGATGGTGACCCAGGACTGAGGCTGTAGACCCAGGACTGAGGCTGTAAGTAGATACTATAGACACTGCTATTGAGCAAGTGGTGAAAAGGTGGTACTGCACCCTGAACTCCTCAGAATAGAGACGGCGCTATTGAGCAAGTGGTGAAAGGTGTTACTGCACTGTATTTTCCAAGAGGTGTCACTTTGAATGTTTAATGAGTTGCCCTCTGTTGACCCCAGTGTGTAAGTGTGCTTCACAGTTGTCTAAAGTGATTTATTGAACAGAGCTTAGCGTAACACCTGCGTAGGGTCACACCAAGCTTATTCTAAAACAAACAGTGATGCCCTGGTTAGGGAAGAAGTGTTAATAGGTAATCAAGCTGCAGGGGAGGACCAGCCCCCCAGACCTATCAACCTACAGCAAACAGTGTAAGCGAATCATGATGAAGGGGTGGGAGGGTGTACTAACAGCGAATCATGATGAAGGGGTTGGAGGGAGGATGGACCTACTACGTCCAATCAGGGTGATACATGTAGTACCATGTGATGAAAAGGTGGTATGGCGCCCTATTTTCCAATAGGTAACACTTGAGTGAAGCAGATCCCTTTCTCAAACTATGGGTCTCCCTGAGGTTTCGCACTTTTTTCATATGAGTTTTTCCTTGCTGATGCAGGATGGGTTTGTTGCACAGTTAGTGAGAAACTAGAAGGACTGTGGTGATGATCCAGGACACTTTAATATTCTACAACATGTACGGGCATGTGGTCTATATTCTTTATGTGTTTTAACTGTTTTAACTTAACGGGCGGCACGGTGGCTGAGTGGATAGCACTCTCGCCTCTCAGCAAAAAGGTCCTGGGTTCGAATCCCGGTCGGACCAGGGCCTTTCTGAGTGGAGTTTGCATGTTCTCCCCGTGTCTGCGTTGGTTTCCTCCGTACTCCGGTTTCCCCTACCACTAAAAATATGTCCAATAGTTCTGGCATGTGCCTCCTGTACTGGCGACCCCACTCCCATCTCTGTGTGGAGTGAGAGACAAATGCCCAAAAATTAACAATTGTAAACCGCTTTGAGACTCAGATCTGCAGTGAAAAGGCGGTATATAAATAAAAACTTACTTACTTACTTACTTACTTACTGTTGATTCTCCGATCTGTGTTGGTGATTTTCAGTAGTTTTTTGGTAAGTCCTCTGAGATGACTCCAGTTGTGATTTAGGGCTATACAAGAATAAATTGTATTGTATTGTATAGGTGTTTTTTTTTTATTTTTCTACAACAAGTGGTACTGCACCCGAACTCTGAAAGAGCGACACTTAGGTGTGTGTGATAGCCTTATCATGTGGCCCTGAGTGTTGCACTAAAACAATAGGGGGATAGTTGTTATTTTTTCACGGAGATGGGCGCAGGGTTCCAACTGGTACACCAGTATGAACAATCCGTCTGAAACTCACCTGATGACAAAGGTTCCGTGGAGCAAAAACACATATATTTTTAGTGGTGTTTATCAATCGTAATTAATGCGTTATAATCCTAACCCTAATCATAAGGTAGCAGTCTCTATATCAATTTAATTGTCCAATACAATAAAAATAAGAACCCTATATACATATATGTACACAGTTTGAAACAGAGTAGGTAGATGTGAAACTAGGGTCCTTGGTACAGGTTTTCTTTTTACAGGAGATCAAATGATTTAAAGGCGTACATCTCTCAGATATACAATTGACACTCGTTACCATAAATAGTCATCTTAAAGACTGATTAAACACCATATTACATACCTTAAACATTATGTGCAACATTTTACCAAAACAGAAACCATTAATTAAACATTATGTACAACATTTTACCAAAACACAAACCATTAATTAAAATCCAGATTTTCTTATTATGTAAAACTCTCATATTTATTGAGTATAGTAGTTTTGTTGTTTCTTAAAAACCATGATTTTTTATTTTGACTCTTTAATGTCTTTATTAAGTTCCACAAGTTGATTCCTTTCCACTGAGACCATTCTTCCCATGACAATTTAGTGCATATATTAGTGCAACAGTCTCCTACAATCCAAGTGGCTCCTGAGAACGAATGAGACATCAGAAAAATGGAATAGTTATAATGGAAATGTACCTGATGTATGAACTAGGTGTTAAAAAGAGTAAATGTACTGATGTATGTACTAGGTGTTAAAAAGAGTAAATGTACTGATGTATGTACTAGGTGTTAAAAAGAGTAAATGTACTGATGTATGTACTAGGTGTTAAAAGAGTAAATGTACTGATGTATGTACTAGGTGTTAAAAGAGTAAATGTACTGATGTATGTACTAGGTGTTAAAAGGAGTAAATGTACTGATGTATGTACTAGGTGTTAAAAGAGTAAATGTACTGATGTATGTACTAGGTGTTAAAAGGAGTAAATGTACTGATGTATGTACTAGGTGTTAAAAGAGTAAATGTACTGATGTATGTACTAGGTGTTAAAAGGAGTAAATGTACTGATGTATGTACTAGGTGTTAAAGGGAGTAAATGTACCTGATGTATGTACAGTAGGTCCCATTCCGTTTTGTCGCCTTTCACGCGTGAATCACACGAGAATCACGTGTGATTCACGCGTCTTTTATTTTCCCCCCTCCCAGTGACGTTGCAATGACCAAAAAAACCACCCGGTGGCACTTGTGAGCAGGGTTACATTGGCGAGTTTCTGCCCCGCGCACATCGACAATCTGGTTTAAACGGGCAACTCCTTGTAGCAGGCCAGTCTCTGGAATAACCCGCAGACATTAAAACTACTGCATATAACGTAAACTTTTGCATCACGTTGGTGATCTTTCCAAAAAGAGAGAATATCGTTATGGAAAGAGAAACTATTGGTAATATAACGCTGAACGTTATTTGACTCAAACAGCTCCGCTGGTGTCTCCTCCCACTCAGAAAAAAAGCAGACGCCTTTTCTCTGGCATCTCTAACATTTATAATAAATACATAAATATAACAATCATAATAATGAAGATGCTTTCAAATAATTTAGCAAGCTGTAATTCATTTATTTCAACTGCCAAACTTCTCTCGCTGCTCCTCTCCTCTCCTCCGCAAATCACTAAATGAGGAAAAGGGAATATTCACTCAATCTATTTTGAATGTTACACATACAATATTAATATAGTCTAAGCACGTGTACCACATGTAGCCCGTGTATTTACCACAGACTGTAAGTATTAAAGTAATGAGGCCCCTGCTTTAGGCCTCTGCTGTGAGGCCCACACCGTCATCAGTCTCGGTGCCTCTGTGTAGATCACACGTCTGTCCTCGGGCTGGAGTGTTCTGAGGTGTTAAGCATATTTGATATAATAAGCAAAGCCATGTTAAATAGTGTACGTGGTGATGTCATGTGCCTGCGTGCACTAGTTTGTTATTGTGCGCATGCGCAATAAAATATAGTGCCGTGAGTTTGTGCACCAGAGTGATGATGGCGTCTTGTTTTCTCCCGTGAATAGAAAGTGCTAACTGACCACATTGGTGACTGGTAAAGCGTTAGACTGCTGCAGAAATGGCAAACGCTACAGGTTATGGGCCCAGTCATCCAGGCCAACGGTGGTTTAGACTTTTATTCGACGGAGATGAGAAAAACTACGAACTCTGGGAAACGCGGTTTCTCGCACACATGGAGTTACGCGGACTAAGAGACATTATCTTGGAAGACCCGCTAATAGATGAGCACGACGATGCTGCTCTCGCGGAAGATGAGGCAAAGAACGGTGAGGCATATGCAGAGCTTGTGCAATGTCTGGACAACAAGAGTTTGTCATTGATAATGAGAGACGCAAGACGTAATGGAAGAGCAGCGCTGGAGATTCTTCGTGAGCACTACGCGGGAAAGGACAAACCCCGCGTTGTGAGTTTGTACTGTGAACTTTCCTCGCTCCATAAAGCAAGAAATGAAACGGTCACTGACTACATTATTCGAGCAGAGACTATATTCACGTCATTAAGAAGAGCAGACGAACAGATAAGTGATGGGCTTCAGATAGCCATGGTAGTAAAGGGGCTACCTGACTCATACAAGCCATTCGTCGTGCACGTAACCCAGACAAATGACACTTTAACGTTCAGCGAGTTTAAAACGAAACTGCGCAGTTATGAGAGTACAGAGAAATATGGGAAGACTGATGTGGATGCAGAAGAAGATAATGTGATGAGAGCTAGCGGGGCAACGAGATCACGAGGAAGAGGAAAGAAAGTGGACCTGGCAAATATCGAGTGTTACATGTGTGGGAAAAAGGGACACATGGCCAGGACATGTCCTGATGAATCCCAAACAAGAAGAGAGGATCGGAAATGGGACACACTACATCGAGGAAGAGGACGCGGGCGAGGACGAGGCCGTGACCATATAAAGAAAGCCAATGGGGAGGCAGATGGTTACACAGAACCTACATCTTTCTGTTTCTTCAAGTTAAGTGACTGTCCTCCACAAAAAGGAAACAAGAAGGGCCTCATGGTTGACTGTGGCGCCACAACACACCTAATAAATGACGCCACAAAGTTCAAGACAGTTGATGAGAGCTTCAGACCTGAGGACCACATGATTGAACTTGCCGATGGGACCAAGGTGAGCGGGATGGCGAAGATGAGAGGAGACGCCGAAGTTTGCTTGCTGGACAGCGAGGGACGTCGAGTCAAGACAAGGCTCAAGCAAGCGCTCTTCATTCCGTCGTTTCCACAAAACATTTTTTCCGTCAAATCAACAACAGCCAACGGAGCAGAGCTACACTTCAAAGACGGTAATAACTGGCTGGTTCACCAGGATGGTACAAAGTTCAAAATGGATGTGTATAGTAGACTGTATTATCTTAGCACAATGGAAGATGAAAATGTTGATGAGGTGTATGGATGTCATGACATTCAAACATGGCATAGGATTCTTGGTCATTGTAATTTTGATGATATTACAAGATTAGAAAAGGTGGTTGAAGGGATGTCAATTAAAGGGAAACATGACAAGTCCAACCAAAACTGTGAAATATGCACACAGGGAAAATTCACACAAAACAGAAACAAACAAGCAGACGCTAAGGCTACAGCTGTATTGCAGCTAGTGCACACAGACCTGTGCGGCCCTATAGAGCCAGCCGATAAAGATGGACACAGATATGCAATAGCATTTACTGATGATTATAGTGGGATGATTTTTACATACTTCATCAAATCAAAGAGTGACACAACAAAAGCCGCAGAGAAATTCATAGCAGATGTCGCTCCATATGGAACAATAAAGTGCATAAGGTCAGATAACGGTACAGAGTTTACCGGGCAGGCGTTCCAGACTCTAGTTAGGAGTAACGGGATAAGGCACGAGACTAGTGCACCCTACTCGCCTCACCAGAATGGAACTGCCGAAAGAGGTTGGAGAACCTTATTTGAGATGGCACGATGCATGCTATTGGAGAGTAACCTCCCAAAGCAATTGTGGACATACGCTGTACAGACAGCAGCTCAAATCCGCAATAGGTGTTACAGTAAGCGTCTAGAGCAGACACCTTATTATGTTTTCACTGGAAAAATACCTGACCTCTCTAAAATGGAGATTTTTGGCTCCGAATGCTATGTATATAAGCAGGATAAGAAGAAGCTGGATTCTAGGTGTGAAAAGGGGGTGTTTGTAGGCTATGACAAGTATAGTCCAGCATTAACTGTGTATTATCCTGAGACGGGAAAAATCCTAAAACATAGGCTGGTAAAGTTCATCACTAAAGGTAATGCAGATAGCCAGACTCAGACAGATTGTGATATGGGGGATGACATTGAGAGTTATGGAGATGCTCGACCAAAGATAGTCAACCCTTATCTGGGACAGCCTGATGAGAGTGAAGAGTCCAGTATTCAGGATACTGCTGAAGCAGAGCCGCCCCAGACAGATAGTTCTCACAGAGAGAGAAGGTATCCTATAAGAGAAAAGAGAGCTCCAGGATACTTAAAAGAGTATCAGTGTAAAGCTGAGTGTAATGTTTATGGAAGCGAAAATGTAGATTATTTCTACAGAGTGGCATATGATGTACCTAAAACATTCACAGAGGCTATGGACTCCAAGAAGTCAAAAATGTGGGCTGACGCAATGAAAGAGGAGATGAACTCTTTGACAGAAAATGAGACTTTCACTCTGACTCCACTGCCAAGAGACAAACAAGCAGTGGGAGGTCGCTGGGTATACACAGTGAAAGAGAGCCCTGATGGATCGGAGACTTATAAAGCAAGATACGTTGCAAAGGGTTATGGTCAAGCGAAAGGAATTGACTATAAAGAGACCTTTTCACCGACAGCAAACATGACCTCTGTCCGAGCTTTAATGCAGGTGGCGGTACAGGAGGACCTTACCCTTCACCAAATGGACGTAAAGACCGCTTACCTCCATGCTCCGATGGACTGTGAGGTATATATGCAACAGCCGGAAGGTTTTGAGGTGAAGTCAAAAACTGGAGAACACTTAGTGTGCAAACTAAATAAGTCATTGTATGGTTTGAAACAGTCCGGGCGTAATTGGAACTTGTTACTGCATAATCACCTTACAGAGAATGGGTTTGTTCAAAATGATGCTGATCATTGTGTTTACAGCAGGGAATCAGAGAGTGGGAAAGTGATTCTGCTAGTATGGGTGGATGACTTAATCATAGCGGCGAATAGTAACACTTTACTCAGTGATGTTAAACAAATGTTGCAGAAAAGGTTTAAGATGAAGGATTTGGGTCCACTTAAACACTTCCTGGGTATTGATTTCAGACAAAGTGAAGGAAAGATCCAAATGACGCAAAAGAGACACATAGAGAAAATTTTAGCAAAGTTTGGAATGTCAGAATGCAAGCCAAGATCCACTCCATGCGAGCAAAAGTTACATTTTGACAGTGAGGGTGAAGTTATCGATTCAACTGGTTACAGAGAGATTGTAGGTAGCTTCATATACATTATGACATGTACAAGACCTGACTTGAGCTGGGTTGTGAGTAAACTATCACAACACCTATCAGAACCTAAGCAACAGCATTGGACTACAGCAAAGCACCTTCTCAGGTACTTAAAGGGCACTGCAGACCAAGAGCTCCACTTCCAGAAAAGTGAGAAAAGCCTTAAGCTTGAGGGATATAGTGATGCTGATTGGGCAGCTGATAAAAATGATAGGAGGAGCACAACAGGATATTGTTTCAGCTTAACTGAGAATGGTCCAGTTATTTCGTGGAAGAGCAGGAAACAGCCTACAGTGGCTCTCTCCACCTGTGAAGCGGAGTATATGGCCCTAGCAGCCACTGCTCAAGAGAGTATGTACCTTGTGCAACTTCTTAAAGGTGTAGATGCTAGTAATAAGCATTTACCAGTCAAAATATATGAAGACAACCAGGGGGCAATAGCTCTATCTAAAAACCCTGTATGCAGACAAAGGAGCAAACATGTAGATATTAAATACCATTTTGTTCGGTCTGCACACACAGAGGGGAACATTTCCATTGAATACTGTCCTACTTCAGACATGGTAGCTGATGTTCTTACCAAGCCAGTGACAAAGGCAAGATTTGAGAAATTCAAAGAGTATTTGTTTGGAGAGTAATGTTAACTGGCCGATGTAAATGTGTTTTTGAAGTTTTAACACTGCCAGTATGCCAAATGTTTTGATTTTGGAGTTATGCTTTTGTTTGTTTTTGTACATCACTATTGAGAGTTGCAAACATGTCTTTGAGTGGGAGTGTTAAGCATATTTGATATAATAAGCAAAGCCATGTTAAATAGTGTACGTGGTGATGTCATGTGCCTGCGTGCACTAGTTTGTTATTGTGCGCATGCGCAATAAAATATAGTGCCGTGAGTTTGTGCACCAGAGTGATGATGGCGTCTTGTTTTCTCCCGTGAATAGAAAGTGCTAACTGACCACATTGGTGACTGGTAAAGCGTTAGACTGCTGCAGAAATGGCAAACGCTACATGAGGCTTTAAGCGGGGAGTCAGGAAGGAGCGATCCTGTTTGTCAGCATGATTTTTTTGTTTAACAGCCTCCCTGCGCGATTGCAAATGTACTCAAGGGACTCCCATACCGTGGCTCACATATATAATATTATATAGGGATCAGGAGCTTTCTGACCCGACCCACCCGCACCTGACATGACTCATATTTTTGAGGCATCCAACCCGCCCGAAACCGCGGGACCCGCGGGTTAACTGCGGGTTTCGGGCCGACCCGCGCATCTCGCATGTCCTGTTCAGGGCTGCAGGAGCAATTGTCCATTATTTTAATTGGACTTCTGGTCCATGCACACTGTAAAAAAGATAAAGTTAGTTCAACTCAAAATTTCAAAGCAACCAGCTGCGAAGGATTTTTGAGTTGAAGGCATTAACTTAATTCTTCAAGTTTTGAAGAACTACACTTATTAAGTTGTGTCAGTTAAGTTTTCCAAGTTCTGCCAACTAAGTGTTTAAATTCAAGTTACTGGAAATTTCAAGTCTGTAAAAACTTACTTTTTTAAGTTCAGATTACTGTCCCCTACAATAACTTACTATTTTGAGTTTAAATTAGCCCCCACATAAAAAAATCATGATGTTTATTTATATAGCGCATTTCATGGACCAAGGTCACTTGGGTAGGGGAAACCGGAGCACCCGGAGGAAACCTATGCAGACACAGAGAACATGCCAATTCCACACAGAAAGGCCCTGTTCCGACCGGGATTCGAACCCAAGACCTTTGTGTCAAGAAGCGAGAGTGCTATCCACTCAGCCACCGTGCCGCACACACTGTGAACCAGAGGGGAAAGTTAATGTTTCTAAGACTGACCCAGACAATATAAAGGGCTACTTTGGCTTGGCCCTGTCGATTACGGTTGGTAAAAATAAATACAGTGATTTTTTTGGTCAAATTAGTTTGTTCAAAATGTTGAATGCAGCTGGTTGCCATAACACATATTTAAATGAGCAAACGCAGATAAGTTGACCTCACTATAGCTCGGTGAACTGTAAAAACGACAACTCAAAATTGTTCACCTTACTCAGATTTTTGCATTCACTGACAATAAAATTTCCAGTTGGAACTGGAACTATCTTGTGAGCCACTTGAACTTTCAGAAGTTCACTACAACTTAAAAGTCAAATCAACTTAATATATCAAATAAGATGAACTTTTCATCAGAAACTTCAGAAAGTGAGTGTCGAAAATCAGACGCATAGGCAGGGATCTTTGCACACCAGAGCAACCTGGAAGTTTATTCACAACAGGTGGTAGATTCAGGCAGAACAATAAACAGGGAAACATTATATATTGGATATATTGGCGTCAGTCAGCTAAAACAACGGATACAGAATCGTAGCAGATATACAATCAAAGAACATTGTGTGTCTTGTACTTCTATTTTATCTTGTTTTTGTACTACTATACAGGCCATGGCCTTCTATTGTTCATAAGTTCCAACTGGCAATTTTATTGTCAGTGAATGCAAAAATCTTAGTAAGGTGAACAATTTTGAGTTGTATTTTTTACAGTCCAGCACCAGAAGTCGCATTAATGGTGAGTGTTATAACAACATTATTTAAAAGAATAAATTCAGAGGCTTATTATATATATGATTCGAAGTTTGCGTGTTGGCCCCTGTTTTGAAAAGAAGGATAGGTTGGCTGCTAACATTTGCATGTATTGATTTGCAAATGTAGGTAATGACTTATAACAGCAGGGGCCTGGGGTGGGCTTTGTTTATTCGTGTGGGGGAGGGAGAGCTGCAAGAGAGTCTTCTGTCCCGTGATTTTTAGCAGTGGTAAAAACCCTGAAGGAGCTAGCTTGTTTTCCATATCTGGACACAGCACATTTAATTGACTCTACTTTGTCTGATTGGTCTTTGAAGGTCTTCTCGTGCTTCGTCTCAAAATGACGCAAAATGACACAACATTTTCACAGCATAAAGTGCACACAGCACGGTCCTTCACAAACACAAAACCAAACTCTTGTGTCCAGCAGGACTGGAATGGCCTAGGTTTTGCCTTTTCAGCAGCCGGCGTTGCCATTGTTTACATATCTTATCACTATCATGCTATCTGTCATTCATTCGGCGCGAAGACAGCTGAGAGGGCGCTAATCCACGTAGTGGTCCTAGTGCCGGCAGTTAAAGCGCACAGACAGAGGCAGATGCTTTTAATAGCCATAAAATGGCCACATCAACATTTCAAAGACTGAAAAACAGCTAGCCTACACATTTAAACTAAAACAAGTGTAGGTTGAGGCAACATCAAATGATCAGATGCATATAGCAGACAGACAGTGACGTGCGGTGAGGATTGTGATTGGGGAGGCACTGACTTTAAATGTCAGATTTACTATCATTATTAAAATAAAATAGCATTTAATCACCGATGCAATAACATTCACAAACTTCCCATGCTGTAAAGATGAGAGAACTAGCTTCTTTTAATAATCTCACAACCAATCTAGTTGCTGACTCTCTGCTCCGCATCAAACAACATCTTTAAGAAGAACAGGTGCGAGAGACGCGAGCAGAGAGAGAGAGACGTGAGCAGAGAGAGACGCGAGCAGAGAGAGAGAGACGTGAGCAGAGAGAGAGAGACGTGAGCAGAGAGAGAGAGACGCGAGCAGAGAGAGAGAGACGCGAGCAGAGAGAGAGAGACGTGAGCAGAGAGAGAGAGACGTGAGCAGAGAGAGACGTGAGCAGAGAGAGAGAGACGCGAGCAGAGAGAGAGAGAGAGAGGTGAGCAGAGAGAGAGAGACGTGAGCAGAGAGAGACGTGAGCAGAGAGAGAGAGACGCGAGCAGAGAGAGAGAGAGAGAGGTGAGCAGAGAGAGAGAGAGAGAGGTGAGCAGAGAGAGAGAGACGCGAGCAGAGAGAGAGAGACGTGAGCAGAGAGAGAGAGACGTGAGCAGAGAGAGAGACGCGAGCAGAGAGAGAGAGAGAGAGGTGAGCAGAGAGAGAGAGAGAGAGGTGAGCAGAGAGAGAGAGACGCGAGCAGAGAGAGAGAGACGTGAGCAGAGAGAGAGAGACGTGAGCAGAGAGAGAGAGACGCGAGCAGAGAGAGAGAGAGAGAGGTGAGCAGAGAGAGAGAGAGAGAGGTGAGCAGAGAGAGAGAGACGTGAGCAGAGAGAGACGTGAGCAGAGAGAGAGAGACGCGAGCAGAGAGAGAGAGACGTGAGCAGAGAGAGACGCGAGCAGAGAGAGAGAGACGTGAGCAGAGAGAGAGAGACGTGAGCAGAGAGAGAGAGACGCGAGCAGAGAGAGAGAGACGCGAGCAGAGAGAGAGAGACGTGAGCAGAGAGAGAGAGACGTGAGCAGAGAGAGACGTGAGCAGAGAGAGAGAGACGCGAGCAGAGAGAGACGTGAGCAGAGAGAGAGAGACGTGAGCAGAGAGAGACGTGAGCAGAGAGAGAGAGACGCGAGCAGAGAGAGAGAGAGAGAGGTGAGCAGAGAGAGAGAGACGTGAGCAGAGAGAGACGTGAGCAGAGAGAGAGAGACGCGAGCAGAGAGAGAGAGAGAGGTGAGCAGAGAGAGAGAGAGAGAGGTGAGCAGAGAGAGAGAGACGCGAGCAGAGAGAGAGAGACGTGAGCAGAGAGAGAGAGACGTGAGCAGAGAGAGAGACGCGAGCAGAGAGAGAGAGAGAGAGGTGAGCAGAGAGAGAGAGAGAGAGGTGAGCAGAGAGAGAGAGACGCGAGCAGAGAGAGAGAGACGTGAGCAGAGAGAGAGAGACGTGAGCAGAGAGAGAGAGACGCGAGCAGAGAGAGAGAAAGAGAGGTGAGCAGAGAGAGAGAGAGAGAGGTGAGCAGAGAGAGAGAGACGTGAGCAGAGAGAGGCGTGAGCAGAGAGAGAGAGACGCGAGCAGAGAGAGAGAGAGAGGTGAGCAGAGAGAGAGAGAGAGAGGTGAGCAGAGAGAGAGAGACGCGAGCAGAGAGAGAGAGACGTGAGCAGAGAGAGAGAGACGTGAGCAGAGAGAGAGAGACGCGAGCAGAGAGAGAGAGACGTGAGCAGAGGGAGAGAGACGTGAGCAGAGAGAGAGAGACGTGAGCAGAGAGAGAGAGAGAGAGGTGAGCAGAGAGAGACGTGAGCAGAGAGAGAGAGACGCGAGCAGAGAGAGAGAGCAGAGAGAGAGAGACGCGAGCAGAGAGAGAGAGACGTGAGCAGAGAGAGAGAGACGCGAGCAGAGAGAGACGTGAGCAGAGAGAGAGAGACGTGAGCAGAGAGAGACGTGAGCAGAGAGAGAGAGGCGTGAGCAGAGAGAGAGAGACGTGAGCAGAGAGAGACGTGAGCAGAGAGAGAGAGAAGTGAGCAGAGAGAGACGTGAGCAGAGAGAGAGAGAAGTGAGCAGAGAGAGACGTGAGCAGAGAGAGACGTGAGCAGAGAGAGACGTGAGCAGAGAGAGAGAGGCGTGAGCAGAGAGAGAGAGAGAGAGGTGAGCAGAGAGAGACGTGAGCAGAGAGAGAGAGACGCGAGCAGAGAGAGAGCAGAGAGAGACGTGAGCAGAGAGAGAGAGACGCGAGCAGAGAGAGAGAGCAGAGAGAGACGTGAGCAGAGAGAGAGAGACGCGAGCAGAGAGAGACGTGAGCAGAGAGAGAGAGACGTGAGCAGAGAGAGAGAGAGACGTGAGCAGAGAGAGACGTGAGCAGAGAGAGAGCAGAGAGAGACGTGAGCAGAGAGAGAGAGAGACGCGAGCAGAGAGAGACGTGAGCAGAGAGAGAGAGACGTGAGCAGAGAGAGAGAGAGACGTGAGCAGAGAGAGAGAGAGGTAAGCAGAGAGAGAGAGAGAGAGGTGAGCAGAGAGAGACGTGAGCAGAGAGAGATAGACGCGAGCAGAGAGAGAGATGCGAGCAGAGAGAGACGTGAGCAGAGAGAGAGAGACATGAGCAGAAAGAGAGAGACGCGAGCAGAGAGAGAGAGGCGTGAGCAGAGAGAGAGAGAGAGAGGTGAGCAGAGAGAGAGAGAGAGAGGTGAGCAGAGAGAGACGTGAGCAGAGAGAGACGTGAGCAGAGAGAGACGAGAGCAGAGAGAGACGTGAGCAGAGAGAGAGAGACGTGAGCAGAAAGAGAGAGACGTGAGCAGAGAGAGAGAGGCGTGAGCAGAGAGAGAGAGAGGTGAGCAGAGAGAGAGAGAGCGAGGTGAGCAGAGAGAGAGAGACGCGAGCAGAGAGAGAGACACAAGCAGAGAGAGAGAGAGGTGAGCAGAGAGAGAGAGACGCGAGCAGAGAGAGAGAGACGCGAGCAGAGAGAGAGAGACGCGAGCAGAGAGAGAGAGACGTGAGTCCGCGTGTCTATGGTCCGCGCTCGGAGCCCAGACGGCAGTGCGTTCACTGAGCTGTCAGAGCGGGGGTCACAGCAGCTGCTCTCGGGGCCAGAGCGGAGGATGTAACGTAACGTTTGGTTTATCAAAACATATCACAATATTTAACGTATAACACTAGTGAATTTCACCTAGATTTTTTCAGACATTAAAGACAAGATGTTATATAATAATTGTTTAATGAAAAAACAATTTTGCCACAAGCAACCAAAAGATGTGCCTCAGACAAGAATCGAACCTGGGTTCTCCAGGTCCCTGTATTTAATGCTAACCATTCGGCCAACATAGCACCTCTGGAGTTAGACAGGTTTGCACGCAGTCTTATACCTGAGCGTCTAAGTCGCTGGCAGAGCTAAAGCGGACTTAGCCTGCCACCTTGTGGCGATAAGATGTACTATTTTTCACGCAGCTGCGTGATTCCCGAGAAGCGTGAATGAAGACGACAAAACGGAATGGGACCTACTGTACTAGGTGTTAAAGGGACATTGCTCCACTGTGTGTGGGGGTGTACTGAGGTTAAAGGAAAAAATATAATAATCACCGAAACTGCAACCTAAAAAACTACAACGGTTGTGCACACGGAATTGCCGTACCACGTTTGCTACTCAGATATGCCCAAACTTTAACACTTTGCAGTAAATAAAAACACTTAATGGTGCCTAACAATGTGCTTGTGAGATTAAAAAAACTTACAAAAAGATTATAGTTTGCCCACGCGGTCAACACATGATACAAAGATTGTACAAAGAATATACCAAACAAGAGCGCTTACTCTGCTCGACCCATGAAACGGATGTCTTACTACTATTTTTCCCCTTAATATTTTGCACAACAAACAACTATAGCTTATTATCACAACTATGGGCTGAAGACGGCGCTGCGGGCCCAAACAACGCTGGGCCCCTTCTCTGTTAAGACTTTTCTCAGAGTGTCTCGGATTTCACCTGTCCTTTCATACCCATGGAAAAGGGAATCTGTTGTTTTTAAATGTAACTTCTTACATTAGCATTTAAGAACGTGTTGCATTTTTAACTTATAAATGATTGCATTATGTCTTTAAAAAACTTGTAAAACATGACACCTCTATTACAAATAATCTTATTTGCTGGTGCCACAGAGCATTATTTTTGTGTGGAAAAATGTTGGAGAGTTTTATCAAAATGTATAAACAAAGAATGCTTGTCAAATAAAAATCTGGTTGGTTCAAATGACTTTGTTTCTAAGAACAAAGAAAAAAAGAATACATACTATTCAATGCTAAAAGAAAAAAAATCTTAAATAGTGGATCGATAAGACTAGACGGGGAAATTCAAAAGGTAAAAAGAAACAACATTTTTGGATCATCATCGTTAGGATCTGATTGTAAATTCTCACAGAACACTGTACAATAAGGAAACATTAGCCAAATCATCACTTGGTGTTTTTACCCTTTCCAACCACTCAGCATTACTGACCTTTAGATAATACACTGATTATACCCCGACCTCTCCTATTTTGTCAACATTTGAGAGACCACGACCAGAAGGAAAATATATCGGGATTCATCAAATCCTGTTTTTGAGTGCTTGGTGTTAAAATTGTATGTTATAATGGATTATACTATTTATCATACATTGTATAAGGTAAATTGCAAAACATTAGCAGAAAACATCTAAGAGAACTTTGGAAAAAAAAAGGCAATGTCGATACAATCTGTAAGTAACTGACATCTTTAATAAAAACCTAGATTCAGAACTAAAGTCATGGGAAGAATGGTCTCAGTGGAAAGGAATCAACTTGTGGAACTTAATAAAGACATTAAAGAGTCAAAATAAAAAATCATGGTTTTTAAGAAACAACAAAACTACTATACTCAATAAATATGAGAGTTTTACATAATAAGAAAATCTGGATTTTAATTAATGGTTTGTGTTTTGGTAAAATGTTGTACATAATGTTTAATTAATGGTTTCTGTTTTGGTAAAATGTTGCACATAATGTTTAAGGTATGTAATATGGTGTTTAATCAGTCTTTAAGATGACTATTTATGGTAACGAGTGTCAATTGTATATCTGAGAGATGTACGCCTTTAAATCATTTGATCTCCAGTAAAAAGAAAACCTGTACCAAGGACCCTAGTTTCACATCTACCTACTCAAACTGTTTCAAACTGTGTACATATATGTATATAGGGTTCTTATTTTTATTGTATTGGACAATTAAATTGATATAGAGACTGCTACCTTATGATTAGGGTTAGGATTATAACGCATTAATTACGATTGATAAACACCACTAAAAATATATGTGTTTTTGCTCCACGGAACCTTTGTCATCAGGTGAGTTTCAGACGGATCGTTCATACTGGTGTACCAGTTGGAACCCTGCGCCCATCTCCGTGAAAAAATAACAACTATCCCCCTATTGTTTTAGTGCAACACTCAGGGCCACATGATAAGGCTATCACACACACCTAAGTGTCGCTCTTTCAGAGTTCGGGTGCATTACCGCTTGTTGCAGAAAAATAAAAAAAAAACACCTATACAATACAATACAATTTATTCTTGTATAGCCCTAAATCACAACTGGAGTCATCTCAGAGGACTTACCAAAAAACTACTGAAAATCACCAACACAGATCGGAGAATCAACAGTAAGTAAGTAAGTAAGTTTTTATTTATATACCGCCTTTTCACTGCAGATCTGAGTCTCAAAGCGGTTTACAATTGTTAATTTTTGGGCATTTGTCTCTCACTCCACACAGAGATGGGAGTGGGGTCGCCAGTACAGGAGGCACATGCCAGAACTATTGGACATATTTTTAGTGGTAGGGGAAACCGGAGTACCCGGAGGAAACCAACGCAGACACGGGGAGAACATGCAAACTCCACTCAGAAAGGCCCTGGTCCGACCGGGATTCGAACCCAGGACCTTTTTGCTGAGAGGCGAGAGTGCTATCCACTCAGCCACCGTGCCGCCCGTTAAGTTAAAACAGTTAAAACACATAAAGAATATAGACCACATGCCCGTACATGTTGTAGAATATTAAAGTGTCCTGGATCATCACCACAGTCCTTCTAGTTTCTCACTAACTGTGCAACAAACCCATCCTGCATCAGCAAGGAAAAACTCATATGAAAAAAGTGCGAAACCTCAGGGAGACCCATAGTTTGAGAAAGGGATCTGCTTCACTCAAGTGTTACCTATTGGAAAATAGGGCGCCATACCACCTTTTCATCACATGGTACTACATGTATCACCCTGATTGGACGTAGTAGGTCCATCCTCCCTCCAACCTCTTCATCATGATTCGCTGTTAGTACACCCTCCCACCCCTTCATCATGATTCGCTTACACTGTTTGCTGTAGGTTGATAGGTCTGGGGGGCTGGTCCTCCCCTGCAGCTTGATTACCTATTAACACTTCTTCCCTAACCAGGGCATCACTGTTTGTTTTAGAATAAGCTTGGTGTGACCCTACGCAGGTGTTACGCTAAGCTCTGTTCTATAAATCACTTTAGACAACTGTGAAGCACACTTACACACTGGGGTCAACAGAGGGCAACTCATTAAACATTCAAAGTGACACCTCTTGGAAAATACAGTGCAGTAACACCTTTCACCACTTGCTCAATAGCGCCGTCTCTATTCTGAGGAGTTCAGGGTGCAGTACCACCTTTTCACCACTTGCTCAATAGCAGTGTCTATAGTATCTACTGCTGTAGACCCAGGACTGAGGCTGTAGACCCAGGACTGAGGCTGTAGACCCTTCTCTCGGTTTCTGTCTCAGCACCAAACATATTTTCCAAAGCAGTGTGTCTCTTCTTTCACATCTGGGTCACAGCGATTGGGGTTTTTTCTCCAGACGAGACTCAGACGAGACTCAGAGAGCGAGTTCCTCGAGAACACTCAATAATGAAGTGTTCTTGACAGTTTTGTGTCTCGCGACTAAACGGTCGTCACGGCGATGTTTCATCACAGACGAGACCGAGACGAGATGTGTTTGTGTTTCTCAGAACCTTCGATAAACAATGACTCTGAATCTGAAATCTGTCAAAACAATATCTTTATCTTCATGAACTTTTGTCTCTGTCGCTTCTTTGGGTCAACTTTATCAGTGGAAAAGACGACCCTGCTCTCTCAGCCAATCACAGACCTGAGGCTGTGTTGAGCCTCCGACACTCATTAGTATTCTCCAAACAGAAGGGCTTCCCCTACACCCCCCCCCCCCCCTTACCCTCCCCCCTCACCGCAGCAGTTTGGTCTGAGTTTACCACAGGGACAGTGTTCAATAAGGTTGTAGCTGATGTCTCTGATCAGATCAGGTCTGAAAATACTGCAGAATGAGAATTTGGAACGTTTTTATTTTTGTGGTTTTGATAAAAAACATTCAAGGTTTTTGTGTATTGCTCTAAACCAGAGCAGCTGCAGTTTCAGAGGAGACTAAAGATCAGAGGCTGTAGACCCAGGACTGAGGCTGTAGATCCAGGACTGAGGCTGTAGACCCAAGACTGAGGCTGTAGATCTAAGACTAAGACTGTAGACCCAGGACTGAGGCTGTAGATCCAGGACTGAGGCTGTAGACCCAAAACTGAGACTGCAGACCCAGGACTGAGGCTGTAGATCCAGGACTGAGGCTGTAGACCCAAGACTGAGGCTGTAGACCCAGGACTGAGGCTGTTGTGATTGTGGGCGGATTCAAACCTTCAACCTTCAGCTCCGAGGACACACAGATTGTTCGTCTGAGTTGGAGGTTGTGGAGAGAAAAACCTGAGTCGTAAATGTCTTGTAAATTTTAAGAATAAAATATATTTAAATGAGTTTTCTCCTGGAAATCTTGAAAAAGTGCTCTCTCATCAGACTGCTGCAGGTGAAGTTTTATCACCAATTACACAAATGGATGTTGGAGGCGAGTCTGCGTCAGAACTGGAGCCAAAGTTTGACATAATTAAAACATTTCATCTCATTATTTTGAAACAACAACAACAAGAGGAGCGTGAAGGACTTTGGAAAAAACTCTCAAAACAGAGGCCAGGGAGAGACCAGAGAGAGACCAGAGAGAGACCAGAGAGAGACCAGAGAGAGACCAGAGAGAGACCAGAGAGAGACCAGAGAGAGACCGGAGAGAGACCAGAGAGAGACCAGAGAGAGACCAGAGAGAGACCAGAGAGAGACCAGAGAGAGACCATAGAGAGACCGGAGAGAGACCAGAAGAGAGACCAGAGAGAGACCAGAGAGAGACCAGAGAGAGACTAGAGAGACCAGAGAGAGACCAGAGAGAGACCAGAGAGAGACCGGAGAGAGACCAGAGAGTGACCAGAGAGAGACCAGAGAGAGACCAGAGAGAGACCAGAGAGAGACCAGAGAGAGACCAGAGAGAGACCAGAGAGAGACCAGAGAGAGACCGGAGAGAGACCAGAAGAGAGACCAGAGAGAGACCAGAGAGAGACCAGAGAGAGACCAGAGAGAGACCAGAGAGAGACCGGAGAGAGACCAGAAGAGAGACCAGAGAGAGACACCAGAGAGAGACCAGAGAGAGACCAGAGAGAGACCGGAGAGAGAGAGACCAAAGGGAGAGACCAGAGAGAGACCAGAGAGAGACCAGAGAGAGACCAGAGAGAGACCAGAGAGAGACCAGAAGAGAGACCAGAGAGAGACCAGAGAGAGACCAGAGAGAGACCGGAGAGAGACCAAAGGGAGAGACCAGAGAGAGACCAGAAGAGAGACCAGAGAGAGACCAGAGAGAGACCAAAGGGAGACACCAGAGAGAGACCAGAGAGAGACCAGAAGAGAGACCAGAGAGAGACCAGAAGAGAGACCAGAGAGAGACCAAAGGGAGAGACCAGAGAGAGACCAAAGGGAGAGACCAAAGGGAGAGACCAGAGAGAGACCAGAGAGAGACCGGAAAGGGATCTAAGGGAAAGACTAGAGAGAGACCCGAGAGAGGAAGAGACCAAAGTGAGGGAGAGACCAAAGGGAGAGAGTAAGACAAGAAAGAGACTGGAGAGAGCAACCAGAAAGAGACCAGAAAAATAAACCAGAGAGAGAGAAGAGAAGAGAGAGATGAGAAAAGGACCAGAGAGTTCAGTGAGAGACCGGAGAGAAACCACAGAGAGAAGAGAGATGAGAAAAGGACCAGAGAGAGAGTCCAGTCTCCTCTGAGTATCTTTACAGCCACATCTGAGAGCTGCATTAAAGTCTTCACTCTGATTGAAAGCTCTTTAGTGAAATGTAATGTATTTGAATCAATAATCCTGTAAAACCTGTTTCCAAATCTGTGGAGAGAACATCTGCTCAACACAATGTGACCTGTTTAACATTGATCATCTGTTTACCTGCCTTTGGTCTCCCTCTGGTCCCTATCTGGGCTCTCTTTGTGGTTTTTCTCTAGTCTCCCTCTGGTCCTTCTCTGTGGTTTTTCTCTGGTCTCTCTCTGGTCTCTCCCTGGTCCTTCTCTGGTCTCTCTCTGTGGTTTTTCTCTGGTCCTTCACTGGTCTCTCTCTCTCTGGTCTCTCTGTGGTCTCTCTCAGGTCCTTCTCTGGTCTCTCCGAGTCATCACAGGTTGATGTTTAAAACAGAATAATAAATAAGATTCTCGTCCACCTTCTGCTCTAAAAACCCTGGTGTTTCCTCCTGATTCTGAGATTTATTGATGTCGGATTCAAAATGTCTAAGATCCAAGAGAGAGAGAGACTAGAAAGAGAGAGTTAGCAGAGAGAGAGAGACACCGGAGAAATAACAGGAGCGATACTTGAAAAAGAGACTCGAGAGAGGAGCCTGATGACTGCTGCTGAAATTTTATTCAGTTACAAATTAATGTTGTGAACAGGGATAAATAAACAAATAATCATAAAAAAAAAAAAAAAACAATAAATAAATTTGACCTGGTGGATTCAGAGCGGCTGCAGTTCATCAGTTCACTCCGGACTGTTTTTTTACAGAGAAGCACAGATCTCCCTTTAACCTCCTCCAGAGCTCAACTCACTCAAAAACCATTTCTCACTTGGGCGCCCCCTGGTGGACAAAGAGCTTACTGCGTCAGAGTCCAGAATAATTGAAATAAAAAATCATGAACTTTTAAACTTTTTAGTACAACAAAAAACACAGACTGTTGAGGAGAGAGAGACCAGAGAGACCAGTGAGAGAGAGACCAGTGAGAGAGACCAGAGCAAGAAACAGAGAGAGACCAGAGAGAGAGAGAGACAGAGAGACCAGAGAGAGGCCAAGGAGAGATACCAGAGAGAGAGACCATAAAGCGAGAGACTAGAGAGAGAGACCATAAAGCGAGAGACCAGAGAACGAAAGAGAGAGAGAGGGCCAGAGCAAGAAACAGAGAGAGACCAGGGAGAGACCAGAGAGACAGACCAGAGTGACAGAAAGAGAGACAAAGAAAAGCCAGAGAGAGAGACCAGAGAGAGAGACCAGAGAGAGAGACCAGAGAGAGACCAGAGAGAGACCAGAGAGAGACCAGAGAGAGAGAGACCAAAGAGAGACCAGTCCAAACGCTGAAGAATCACACGTTGTCCTTCTCGGTGGAGATGAGTTTCTGAGCGGCTACAAAGTCTCGAACTTCTCGAGGAGTTCTTATGTAGGAGTCAATCTCGCTGTCAGAGATGTCCTCGTCCCCCGTCACGTCTGTCCTGCTGCTTGGCGTCCTCTTCCGTTTCCGAGGGCGACCCACACAGGGAGGGGCGAACAGCACGCCCTTCCCCCAGTCTGCCCCAGCCTCCGACCGCTCTGAAGGTGAGAGTCCTGGGTCTTCTGCTGTGTCTGAGATCACAGAGAGAGAGAGATCAGAGAGGGAGAGAGAAAGAGAGAGAGAGAGACAAAAGAGAGAGAGAGAGCGAGAGAGACAAAAGAGAGAGAGAGAAAGAAAAGAGCGATCAGAGAGAGAGACCAGAGAGAGACCAGAGAGAGGAAGACACAAAAGAGAGACCAGAGAGAGGAAGAGACAAAAGAGAGACCAGAGAGAGAGAGATCAGAGAGAGAGAGACCAGAGAGAGAGAAGACAGACAAAAGAGAGATCAGAGAGAGAGATCAGAGAGAGAGAAAAAAGAGAGACCAGAGAGAAATCACAGAGAGAGAGAGACCAGAGAGAGAGAGAAACAAAAGAGAGACCAGAGAGAGAGAGAGAGACAAAAGAGAGACCAGAGAGAGAGATCAGAGAGAGAGAACAGAGAGAGAGACCAGAGAAAGAGAGAGAGAGACCAGAGAGAGAGAGATCAGAGAGAGAGATCAGAGAGCGAGACAAAAGAGAGATGAGAAAGATAGAAGGATCAGACAGGGACCAGAAAGAGAGAGGGATCAGAGAGAGAGACAATAGAGAGTCCAAAGAGAGAGATCAGAGCGGGAGTGGGAGAGAGAGACCAGAAAGAAAGAGTGTAGAGAGAGACCAGGGAGAGAAACCACTACGCAACAAGCGAGAGAGACTAGAGAGAGACCAGGGAGAGAGAGACCTGAACATTAGACCACAGAGAGAACAGAGAAAGAGAGAGACCTCGGACTTCCCGCTCCAGTGGTGAGTCCCTCTGGTCTCCTTCTGGGTCTGGTGCTTTCTCTGCTTCCGTCTGGAGCGACTCCTCGAAACTCCTCAGTGCTTTCCTCATCAGTGCAAACCTATGGTCCAGGATGTCCTCCACCTGCGGCATCACGTTGTCGGGGGTCACTTCCTGTTTCTCCCATGGGATCGCGTTCCCCAGTTTGCACAGCATCTCTCGGAGCTCCGTGACCCGCATCAGGGCGTACTTGCTCTTGGGCACGCCGCCGATCTGGCAGAACTTCCCCAGACCGGTCTTCAACCTCAGTGGCGAGGGATGCAGCGACTGCCAGGACAGGTACATGGCGGCGGTCAGGAGGGGGGCGGGGCGGCGACCGGTCACAATCCACGACTCTGCGGCGAGCTCCACCAACGCCACGGTCCGTCGAGTCAGAGCTCGGAGGTCCACCGCCAGCTCTGAGGGAACGTGCTCAGGAGAGAGTCTGTATCTGAGAGAGAGACCTCAGGTTAGAAGGAGGAGTAGCAACAGCAGCAGGAGTAGAAGGAGAAGTAGTCGTGTTTGCAGGAGTAGTATTAGTAGAAGCAGTAGTAGCAGTAGCAGAAGTATTAGTAGTACTACTAGTACCAGTAGTAGTAGCAGTTGTAGTAACAGTAGCAGTAGTAGTAGTAGTAGCAGTAGTAGCAGTAGTAGCAGTAGTAGCAGTCGCAGAAGTAGTAGCAGTTGTAGTAGCAGTAGTAGTAGCAGTAGCAGTAGTAGCAGTAGCAGTAGTAGCAGTCGCAGAAGTAGTAGCAGTTGTAGTAGCAGTAGTAGTAGCAGTAGCAGCAGCAGTAGCAGTAGCAGTAGTAGCAGTAGCAGTAGCAGCAGTAGCAGTAGCAGTAGTAGCAGTTGCAGAAGTAGTAGCAGTTGTAGTAGCAGTAGTAGTAGCAGTAGCAGCAGCAGTAGCAGTAGCAGTAGCAGCAGTACTCACTGCTGACAGTGCGCCTCGATGATGTCACAGATGTTCGCCGCTGGGACCTGGACGTTAAGGATCCTCAGAGCGTCCTGGTACACGCTCCCCATTGCCGCGGCGTCCGTCTCCAGCAGGAAGGCCACGGTCGCCATGGTGACCGGCCAGCCGTGGGTCCTGCAGCTGGCCAGCAGGCAGCACCCGGCCAGCACCTCCTTCTTCTCCAGACTCACACAGAGGAAGCGCTCATGGACGTAGGCTCGCTCAAAGTACGACAGCGTCAGAGTCTCTATGTCACTGTTCACTCTGAGGACGCGACAGAGAGAGCGGGCCCTCTGCAGGCCTGGGGGGGAGAGGGACAGGGAGAGAGGGGGAGGGGGGGGCAGGTGGAGAGAAGTGAGGGGGGTGAGAGGGAAGAGGAAGGGAGAGGGACAGGGGAGAGAGGAGAGAGGGGGAGGGGGAGGGGGAAAGGGGAGAGAGAGGAGAGGGGAGAGGGGAGAAGGGAGAGTAGAGGGAGGGGAGGGGGGATATGGGGGGAGATGGGAGAGGAGAGAGGGGGAGAGCAGGGAGAGGAGGGAGAGGAAGGAGAGAGGTGGGGAGAGAGGAGGAGAGAGAGAAAGGAGAGAGACTATTTTAATTCTAGACAGTGATTATCCCGTTCCCTATGACCCAATGGCTGTATGTTTTTTATTATTGCATATTCTGTGTTTGAACATTTGATTCTCTGATCTGTGTTGGCGAATCAACAACTTTGAAATTTCCTCTGAGGCGACTGCTGCTGAGATCTATACATGTTGTGAGGGATAAAAAAATACATTGAATTAAATTGAAAAAAATGAATTAGAGGAAAGAATGGAGGACAGAGGAGAAAGATGACATTTCCAAATTCCATTGATTTGAATGGGAGCAGGTTTCTATGGCAACATGTCAGGAGACTCATCCCGGCGAATATAAGGGGGGTTTCTCTCCCAGTGCTCGTCTGCATTACAGTCTTCAACTCTTTCTTCTGATAATAACTTTAGCGCTGACCTTTGATCAGGTTTGGACACGGCCTTTTGGACTTCTGTGTGGAGAAGCTGTAGCTGACATCTGTGGAAACAAAACAATAAATATCACAGCAGTCAATGCACATCAGAACAGTGTCAGCTGCTGTCAGAACAATCATGTCTGACTCCTCTGTTTTCTATCAATAACAATCAACAACATCAGAAAGGAACATGGATCTACATCCTCAGTCCCGGATCTAAGTCCCGGGTCTACAGCCTCAGACCTGGATCTACAGTCTAAGTCTTCAGGGTCTACAGCCTCAGTCCTTCCAAAGTCCTGGATCTACCGCCTCAGTCCTGGGTCTACAGGTCTCTGTAGGGTCTCTCTCACCTGTGCCTCCCACTGGGTCCGGGGCGAGAGATCCTTCCCGCACCACGGAGCCGCAGTCCACGCACACGGACTGGGACTGACCGTACAGATCATCCTCCACCACGTCCACCGAGCCACACTGTGGACATTTCAGGCCAGACATTGCCTCTCACCGCTGGTTTAAATCACGGAAAACCAGTAGTAGCATGAATAGTAGTCAAGTAGACGAACAACTTTTGTTATGTACGGGGGTCAAATATGTCCGGGTAAAACTCCAAATTCTGTCCATAGTTCCGCCCAGCTCAAAAACTCTATTACTGCTCTTGGGTGAATCCACTGTGATTAGCCTGAAAAAAAAAATCTTCATACTTTTATTCGAGGCTTTTGTTACTTGATGTTGTTGCTTTATGAAAAGATAAAACACTTCCACATTTTATTTCCCCATTCTTTATCTTAACTTAGTACATTGAATGTGATGTATATGACTCTTTGAATTACACTCATTCATGTTTAACCAGGTGTTTGTGTTTTTTTTACCAACTCCCTTTCTCCAACCATATTGTGCTTTTAGAGATTATAAAATTAAGTGAAAATATTTTATACATGCTTCTTTATAACCACACACACACGCCATTTGCAGTAAAACCAGATTGGACAAACTGTGCGAGACTCCCTCAGTACTTCACAAAGACCGTTGGAGACACACGTTACGTCTGAACAAGACACTCGACACTTTTCCTTTTGGACAATAAACTCGGACTGCACTGCCAAATATGGGCGGCCAGAGCAGGGTGTGGGTCTCTCGCTCTCTGGTCTCTCGCTCTCTGGTCTCTCGCTCTCTGGTCTCTCGCTCTCTGGTCTCTCGCTCTCTGGTCTCTCGCTCTCTGGTCTCTCGCTCTCTGGTCTCTCGCTCTCTGGTCTCTCGCTCTCTGGTCTCTCGCTCTCTGGTCTCTCGCTCTCTGGTCTCTCGCATTCTCTGGTCTAAACATGTATGGTCTTCTCCACTGTGGGGTTCCAGGGCTGGGTCCGAGATTTGTTTTGAAGAGTCCTGGAATCGACTTTAGCCTTGGCTTCTGGAATGTGAAAGATCAGGAGCCGAGCCACAGGAGAAAAAATAATGTGCCAAAATGGGGAAAAGAATGTTAAACAATTTAGCAGATCCTAAATTGGATCTTAGAACATTTAATCAGTCTTTAATCTTGAACTTGAACAAAGCACTTTAAGGATGTAACGTCTCCTCTTCTCTCCAAAACAGAAAAGTCGTAGTGTAAAAATCTTTATTAGTGCATCAGAACTTTTGGTGAATCAACAAATTGTACAAAAAAATAATACTGGAAACTGGAGCAGGAAGAACCAGGAAAACAATGGAAATATACACAATATAGACACAAAAAACAGCAAAACGGCAAAAGGGCAACAGTGAAGGACCAATGGAGAGGACAATACATGTTTAGACCAGAGAGAGACCAGAGAGAGACCAGAGGGACCAGAGAGAGACCAGAGGGACCAGAGAGAGAGAGAGACCAGAGGGAGAGACCAGAGAGAGAGACCAGAGAGAGAGACCAGAGGGAGAGCAGAGAGTCCAGAGAAAGAGACGAGAGAGAAAGATCAGAAAGAGACCAGAGGGAGATCAGAGAGAGAGACCAAAGAGAAATCAGTGAAACAGCGAGAGGAGAACAGTAAGGACCAGTGGAGAAGACCATAAACGCTCAGATCAGTGCTACTTGAGGGGAGTCATGGTCATCAGGATGTGGGGAGCCTCCTCGATGACCTTCACCAGCAGCTGATCGATGTAAAGTTCTAACTCGGAAACTTTTCTGCTCTTCTCCGACAGCTGCGTCTGCTGCTTCAGAACCACGGACAGCAGCTCCTCCCGGGTCAGCAGAGAGAACCCCCCACCGTCTGTGACCTGAGAGAAGCCCCCTCCGTCTGTGACCTGAGAGAAGCCCCCTTCGTCTGTGACCTGAGGGAACAGGAGAATCACCAACTCTGCTTTAAGACCAAACAAGCTATCTGTGTCTAATACTGCTACAATAGAGAGAGAGCAGAGAGAGAGAGCAAAGAGAGAGCGCAAAGAGAGAGAGAGAGCAGAGAGAGAGAGCAGAGAGAGAGAGTATAGAGAGAGAGAGAGAGCAAAGAGGGAGAGAGAGAAAGCAGACAGAGAGCACAGAGAGCGAGAAAGAAGAGAGAGAGCAGAGAGAGCGAGAGAGAAGAGAGAGAGAGCAGAGAGAGCGAGAGAGAAGAGAGAGAGAGCAGAGAGGGCGCGAGAGCGAGAGAGAAGGGAGGGAGAGCAAAAAGAGAGAGCAGAGAGAGCGCGGAGAGGAAGAGCAGAGAGAGGGAGAGAGAGACCAGAGAAAGGGAGAGACCAGATAGAACCTAGAGAGAGACCAGAAAAAGACCGTTCAGGCAGGAGGACGTCCCTTTGTTTTTGTCTCTGTAAAAGACTTCATCAGGAGATTATTATTGAGAGAGTAAAATACCTGTTCTGTGGCATTGATGGTGTCTCTGGAGGGTTTCTCATGTTTCTGCTCTTCAACACAGGGAGCAGGCGATGGATCCAAAGGACTGAGAGGTCTCACTGGGAGAAGTCTGCAAACAAACATGAGTGAGAGGAACTATAAGAACTGAGAGACCAGAGAGAGAGAGACCAGAGAAAGAGGCCAGAGAGAGAGACCAGAGAGAGAGACGAGAGAGTCACCAGAGAGAGAGACCAAAAAGAGAGAGCCCAAATACTAACCAGTGAGAAACCAGAAAGAGAGAGAGAGACCATAGAGCGAGACCAGAGAGAAACCAGAGAGAGAGAGGCTAGAGATAGACCAGAGAGAGACCAGAGAGAGACAGCAGCGAGAGAGAGAGAGAACAGAGAGAAACCAGAGAGAGAGAGACCAGACAGAGAGTAGAGAGAGAGAGAGACCAGAGAGAGAGAGACCAGAAAGAGAGTAGAGAGAGAGAGACCAGAGAGACTACATAGAGCTGGTTCAATAAAAGGTCAATAATACATATGGTTCTTTTGGATGCAGTGAGAACTTAAAACCGACACAGAGCAGGTCTCACCTCCGTGTGGGGACAGGGGGGGGAGCATCCTGCTGTACAGTCTCCTCTGCAGCCTCTGGTTGTGAGGGTCTCTGAGCAGGTGAACTGTGCTGTGATTGGTCGGCCTCTCCCCTGGTCCCCTCGGCCCCTCCCTCGGTGCCCGGGCCGGGGGAGGTGACTGCAGGAGGAGCGGGGGCAGGAGCAGTCTTTGGAGATCTGGTTTTGATGTGAGTCTGGTCCAGGATCTGCTCAGACTCATCGTCTTCGAACGGGTTCAAGCTGAGGCTGGTCCTTTGTGGCTTAACACCTGAAGAAAACATGGCTCTTAAGACATGTGTGTCCGTTTGTGAGTGTCTGTGTACATGTGCTTCTGTGTGAGTGCGTGTGTGCTTCTGCGTGTGTGCTTCTGTGTGTGTCTATGTGTGACTGTCTGTTTGTCTGTGTATCTCTGTGTGTGTGTGTGTGTGTCTCTGTGTCTCTGTGCGTGCGTGCGTGTCTGTGTGTGCGTGTGTGTATGTGTGTATAAGGGCTGGAAGGATCAAAAATGTGACGAGTCTATAGTATTGAAATAATATTGAAATCATGTGTCCCAAATATCGCAATTCTTAAAGTAACTATATGTAAGATTTTCATGTCCAGTCATCATTTAAGGGCCCTAATCTGTCCAAAAGTCATGAATATCTGCTCTGTTTAAATACTTCTTTAACTGATAACTGTAGGTCAGAGATATTTGGATTTCAAAATTAGTTTCACAGTCTGTAAATGTGTTATTGTGACACCAGCGAGAAGCAAGCTATAAGAAAAGGAACTGTGAGGAACCGCAGATGTATGCAGCTAAAATCTAGAACAGTCTTCTCAAAAATGTGAGACAGGCTTCTTCTCTGGCAAGTCTTTATGCACCGTCTGATTATTCAGGATTTAAATGCCTTTTTTTTTTCTTGTTTTACCCAAAATCCCAGCGTACCATGAAGCCTGAGACCATGGGAGCCCTCTGACGCGGGAACCTCCTCCTTCTTTGATCCCGGTCTCAGAGGGGCTGGTTTTCGTGGCGTGGTCCTGGACGGTTGTGGGACATTCTGGACCGGGACCGGCTCGGCTCGGCGAGGGCGGACGCTGGCGGTCTTGGCGTCTCGGTCTCGTGCTTCTCTCTCAGACGTCGCTGTGGGAGGTTTCGGAGCCTGACGCTTCTCTGGTTGTGCTGCACCAAAGTCCTTCCCCCCAGATGTTTCCACAGATAATTTACGCCTGCAAACAGTTGTTTTTTTTATATAAAGTCAAAAAAAACAAAAAGAAAAACTACAGCCATTGAAACATAACACAATTACATGCATTACATGTGTCACATGCACACAAATGTGCGCACACACACACACGCATAGTCTCACATTCGCACATAGTCTCACAAACGTGCACACACACACTTTCAGGGCAGTGTCAGATTCACACAGACTTGTCACTGATGCGTCACAGAAAACAGAAGCAGAGAAACTCGACGCTGATCAGAATCTCCTCTGGTCTGAACAAAGACCTGGACTCTGAAGGCCTGATCACAACAACAACAACCTCTGAGCTCAGGCCTAAAGACAACAACAACAACCTCTGAGCTCAGGCCTAAAGACAACAACAACAACCTCTGAGCTCAGGCCTAAAGACAACAACAACAACCTCTGAGCTCAGGCCTAAAGACAACAACAACAACCTCTGAGCTCAGGCCTAAAGACAACAAAAACAACAACACACCGGAAAAGTTAGAGACCTTCAGTTCATGTTAGAGTTTCACTGAAAGATGATTCATCAACAATGAAAACCTCAGGATATTACAATAAACGTGTGGTCGCCGCTCTGTTCTCGGTCTCGCTCGCTCTGGTCTCCCTCTCGCTCGCTCTGGTCTCGGTCTCGCTCGCTCACTCTGGTCTCCCTCTCGCTCACTCACTCTGGTCTCCCTCTCGCTCGCTCACTCTGGTCTCCCTCTCGCTCGCTCACTCTGGTCTCCCTCTCGCTCGCTCACTCTGGTCTCCCTCTCGCTCGCTCACTCTGGTCTCCCTCTCGCTCGCTCACTCTGGTCTCCCTCTTGCTCGCTCACTCTGGTCTCCCTCTTGCTCGCTCACTCGGGTCTCCCTCTCGCTCACTCTGGTCTCCCTCTCGCTCACGTCTCCCTCTCGCTCACTCTGGTCTCCCTCTCGCTCACTCTGGTCTCCCTCTCGCTCACTCTGGTCTCCCTCTCGCTCACTCTGGTCTCCCTCTCGCTCACTCTGGTCTCCCTCTCGCTCACTCTGGTCTCCCTCTCGCTCACTCTGGTCTCCCTCTCGCTCACTCTGGTCTCTCTCTCGCTCACTCTGGTCTCTCTCTCAAACCCAGAGCACAGGGCCTTCTCTGTGGTCTTAAACGTAGAGCAGTATGAACCCACCTTTGTCGTGCACTGGTCACTGTGATGCAGCCGTCATCTTCATCAAAAGGGTTTGTAGACGTCACCTCCTGATGCTCCTCCTTCCGTTTGTCCCGCCTCCTCTCCTCCTCCTCATCCTTCTGCAGTCTCTCCTCCCGTCTCCTTTCTTCCTCTGTTAATCTCTCTCGCTCCAATGCAGCCTCCTCTTCTCTCCTTAGTCCCTCAGCTTCCATCCTCCGGCTCTCCTCCTCTTCAGCTAATTTGGCTTTCTCCTGGCTTTCCACCTCCCTCCTAAGTCTCTCCTCCTCTCTCCTTTCCTCTTCGGCTAATCTCTCTAGCTCCCTCTTGAGTCTCTCCTCCTCCTCTGCTTGTCTCCTGTTGTCCCTTTCCTCCTCTGCTAACCTCTCCCTCTCCAATGTGGCCTCCTCCTCTCTCCTCCTTTCTCCTTCCATCCTCAGTCTGTCCTCATCCTCCTCTTTAGCTAATTTGGCTTCAAGTAATTCCACCTCCCTCCTCTGTCTCTCCTCCTCTCTCCTTTCCTCTTCTGCTAATCTCTCCTTCTCCAATGAGACCTCCTCCTGTCTCCTCTGTTCTGCTTCCATCCTCTGTCTCTCCTCCTCTTCTAGTCTCCTGATTTCTTCATTGCGCCTCCTTTCCTCCTGTGCAAATCGCTCTTTCTCCAGTCTCTCCTCCTCTCTCCTTTCTTCCTCTAACAATTTCTCTCTCTCCAACGCGGCCTCCTCCTCTCTCCTCTTTTCTGCTTCTATCCTCCTCTGTTTTGCCTCTTGTTCCAACCTTTCATTCTCCAGTCTCTCCTCCTCCTCCTCCTCAACCCGTCTCTTGATTTCTTCATTAAGTCTCCTCTCCTCTTGCGCTAGTCTTTCCTCCTCCTGCAGCATTTCTGATTCTCTCCTTCGTTTGTCCTCTTCCAGTTTCTTTTGTTCCATTTTTTGTCGCTCCCTCTCTTCCTCTTCTCTCCTCACCCTCTCCTCGTTCTCTCTCCTAACCCTCTCCTCTCTCAGCCTTCTCTTCTCTTCGTCATCCCGCTCCTTCTGAAGTCGCTTCTCCTCCTCTTCTCTCAGCCTCCTCTCCTCCTTGTCCCGCTCCTTCTGAAGTCTCTCCTCCTCTTCTCTCAGCCTCCTCTCCTCCTCCTCCCTCATCAACCTCTCATCCCGCTCCTTCTGAAGTCTCTCCTCCTCTTCTCTCAGCCTCCTCTCCTCCTCCTCCCTCATCAACCTCTCATCCTCCTCATCCCGCTCCTTCTGAAGTCTCTCCTCTTCTCTCAGCAGTCTCTCCTCCTCCTCTCTCATCACCCTCTCCTTATGTTCTTGCCTCAGCCTCTCCTCCTCCTCATCCCGCTCTTTCTGAAGTCTCTCCTCCTCCCTCTTCACCCTCTCCTTCTGTTCTTGCCTCACCCTCACCTCCTCCTCATTCCGCTCCTTCTGAAGTCTCTCCTCCTTTTCGATCCGACTCTCCTCCTCGGCTAGCTTCTCCAGCTCTCGTCTTCTGAATGCGTCTCCATCCATTTCTCCGGTCTCCTGCAGAGTCTCCTCCTCCTCCTGCTCCTCCTCGGTCCAGGGCGAGCTGTGGCGTACAGACCTCCTGGAGCCCACAGAGGGAGAGCTGTCTGGCACCTCCTCCATGGAGCCCACCCCGGAGCTGGCCAGACTGAAGTTGGAGCTTGCCCTGGAGGTCCGCGGCGCCGGCTCGTCGCAGTAAACATGGCTGCCGTTGATGCAAACGTTGCTTTGATCTGACAGTTTCTGATTCTTTTTGTCAGAGCTGCCGGAACGTCTGTGGCCCAAGAACTTAAACTTCTTTTTACCTGAAAAACAGTTTGAATGTTATTTATTTTCATACATGTATCACAAATTGACAACTGCAGTCCTTCACACAAGTTTTATCTTCTGAAAGTTCTCAGCAAAGTTAATCAACATAAATTCAATGAAAGTTAAAACATGAAGCTGTAAAGCACCATCTGAGGAGCCGTCTGCACCAGGAGCAGAGAGCTACCAGCAGCCACAGGGAACAACACATGACCCAGACGAGCCTCCAGTCCAGACCTCCACCACATCAGGTCCAGACCCCCACAGGATCCAGATCGAAATCAAAAAAATTAAAAAGAAGAAAAAATCAAGCACGGGTGAACATAGCTAGCTTACATTGTATCTGAAGAGACTTGTCTGTGGGAGAGACCTGCGGGACCGCCTCGGACTATCTACGCTCGGACTATCTACGCTCGGACTATCTACGCTCGGACTATCTACGCTCGGACTATCTACGCTCGGACTATCTACGCTCGGACTACATTTGGACGCGAAACTAGCGGTAGTCTTTCAGTTATATATTTTGTTAGCAGTGCGTTTCTTTTGTACCATTTAATCAGAGATTGTTGTACAGCTTACAAGAAGTTGCGCTCATGCTAATGTTAGCATACGTATCAGATCACAAATAAAACTAGATGGCTCAGTGGTATGAGAGCGTAGGGGAAATGAGAAGCCTGTGAGCGAGTTGGGGGCGGGGCTAAACATTCAAACCTTGCAGAAACGAGTATAGCTCCTTTAAAGCTGTAAACTCTATACTGGGGCCTCTAACCTCCATAAACTGTTGTAAGAAAGAGGTCATATATACTGTAAATAACTGTATATGAAAGTTCAGCAGATCCAGGGCCTGCTCGTCCTCACCGTCAGATGGATCCACGTTCAGTCCAGACGACACGCTGCCGCTGAGGGGGGAGTGTTTCCCCGGCAGGACGGACATGGACTGAGACAAACTCTTCTGGAGGTTGGTTCTGTGTGAAAACAGAGACGTCTTCTTCTTCTTGTCCTTGGTGTCTCTGTCCTTCTCTTCTTCCGCATCACTGCCCTCGCTCTCCGACAGCACCACAGAACCTCCTCCCTGCTCCTTCTTCTTTCCCTTCACTTTGTCTTTGAGCTTTCCGAGCCGGGACCGCGACAACCCCGCGGCTGACACGTCGAACAGGCTGCTCGTCAGGCTGTTTCTGGTGAACTGGACGTCCACGAGCACATCGCCCCGGTCCTTGTCTGACTTCCCAGCTTTGTCCAGCAGTTTGAACCATCTGAGAGAGAGAGACAAAGAGAGAAAGTATAAATGTACAGCGTGAACTATATGTATACATTAGTATAAAAGCTATACTAAAGCTAGGCTAAATGCCTCACTCACTCTGACGCATTACATACGTCACACTAAACTCAGATCCAATCTTAGGGTGTATTCAGACCAGAAAAGGCCTTTGGTCCGCTTGCTTGGTCCGAACCAAAAGCGGACTTTTGGTCCGGTTCATATTCAGACTGTACTTTTTGCAAGTGAACTTTTTTTATAAACATATCGACACGTGTGACGATTGGCGCTCCTATTGGACAGCGAGAGCTCATGTAGAATAAAATTGAGCTTGTACGTTCTGCACGTCTGCTCTGCCTATGTTTGCTACGTATTTTCCAGAAATCGGGTTATATGTGCCTCTGCCCAAATTTTAAGGAGGCACAGTGTCTCCTCATTGCTCCATGTCTGCCGAGATTGTTGTTGTGTGGCATTCGTTAGCAGCTGTGACGCATGGCTAATTCCTCACAGTTCCTGTCTGCGGCTTGTTAAGCCCAAAAAATGTGCACGTATCCTGGAGTTGTGTCGGATCAACACCGGTTGTATTCAGACCTGAATCGACTCGGACCAGAGTTTGTTTGGAAGCGGACCGAGACCACCTAAAAAAGTGGGTCTCGGTTCGGTTCTTTGGTCCGGACCAACATTCGTTTGTGTGTATTCACACCTGCATTAAAGCTCCGGATCAGAGTTCCAAACGAATCCTGGTCCGTTTAAAGTGGACCAAAAGTGCAGCTCTGAATACACCCTATTATTAACATGCAAAAGGAGTTAACCCAGACCTTTGTATGAAATGAAAGAGTACGATGGTGTGGCTTGCATTATACAAATCTATCTTCCTCCTTCAAAATCCTCAAATCTCAACTGTGTGAGCTGTGCTATATAAATAACCTTGTGTCTTATATGAAGATAACGTTCCTCAGACACATGTGTGTCTGTAAACAGCAGAAGTAACAGAGAGTCCTGGTTTCCTGATTGTGTTTCTGGTTCAAAGGCTAAAACATAAAAACTGTTGTAATCCTAAAGTGCGGCATCAGCAGAAGAAGAACCTCCCGTTTACAGGAAACATCTGTGTGAACACCAGAACAACAGAGCAGTCAATTTGACTGCTCTGTTGTTCTGGAAGTCTGATTACTTTTTTGTTGTTGAAAGATGCGCCTGGAAAAGCCTGCAAGTCCTAAGTAGCTCTAAAACAGTTGTTTTGTGCTTAATCAATTTCTATTTTTATTGCTTTTTTCTGCCTGAGATGTTGCTGCAGTACAGTGTTCATGGTTTTACACTGGTCCAGACCAGAGCAGAGAGGATTCATGGTCCGAACCAAGTGGATCAGGTGAAAATCCACAGGAGGAATGCTAACATTTTGAAAAATGCTATTGAAGCATTTAGCATTTTACTTTGGACTAGAGCAGAGAAAATAGTCCGAATCAAGCGGGTACTCCACCTTTTGACCAGTCCTGCTCCACCCAGAGGCTACTCCACCTCTGCTGCTGTGACCTTAAGGGCTGTTGCTGATTCTAAAAACATAATAGTAATAAAGATCAATTTTGTTTTCATTTTTGCTGCTACTGGACACCTCAATTTCTCCTACGGGGATCAATAAAGTATCTATCTACTCACCGCAGAACAGTCAAAGTTGTTACGCTTTCAATCTGTAGTTTAGCCCTCACTCATTTAGAGTCAGTTAGGAGTATAAATCACAGAGCACCAACCACTCACTGCTCCTCCTGCTCCTCCCGCAGGTGGTGAGTCCACAGGAGAATGGCTGCTTCGTCAGTGATGTCACAGCCTCGAGCCTACAACCTTCAAGGCCAATGCTCTTCTAACTGAGCGACTGTTACCCATAATTCATAGTTAATTATCTCTGAATTGGTGTTTATCAGGGACGCACTGACACAGCGCCTGAATGTTGGTATCGGCCGATGTTTGTCTTTTTACACCACACACTTTCCTGAGTAGAAGAAACAAAGATGGCGGCGGTCGTGTGGCGATAATTTATATCTTAGTGGGAGAAAACCGGAGCACTCGGAGGAAACCTATACGCAGACACGGGCAGACATGTAAACAGGAAGAACATACATTAATCAGCACTTCATTAGCTGTTCATTAGAGAGGGCGGAGTTACCAAAGTTTGTTTCTTTCACTATTTTCATATTTTATTTAAAAATGTGAGTTTTTGCATTTATTCATTCATTCATTCATTTTTTGCCTCTTTATTAGTCCATTTCTGAGTCGGGGCGTGGCAATGAGAGCTGCACCAATGCTCTCCCTCTGATCCTCTGCAGGTGGCGAGTCCACAGGAAGAGGTCTGCTACATCAGTGATGCCTTCAGGCAAAGTGGGGTTAATTGTCTTGCCCAAGGACACAACGACAGCAAACATTTGTGGGAGCAGTTGGAGTAGGTCCCGTGGTGGGTTCAAACCCACAACCTTCAGGCCCAAAGGCCAATGCTCTACCAGCTGAGCTACTGTCACCCCTCAGTTTATGCATTTAGACTTTCACCAAAACAGTTGAATATAAGTATAAATTAGGGGTGGGCAAAATATATCGTAGACAATAATATCGTGAAAGTCAATTTGAGGATCTGCTTTTTTGTATAATTGTCCTTTTTCTTTTTACATACATATTACAATTAGAGAAAGACAGATGCCCGTTCGTCTAATGTGTGCCTAAAAAGCCAATCACTGCTTTATTTGTACATGTCAGTAAATATTGAGCCTTTTTGGATGTGTTCTTTCTGTGTTTCTTGAATCTGATTTTTAATGTTAATATATGTTAGCGCATGTTTTGCAAAGATGTGTGAAGCACTTTACAGATAAAAAGCTTCCATTTTGATCTACACTGTGTCTATCTATAGATGCCCTGGCAAGAAACATTGCTCCTGGAGCTCTCGTGCACGTGTGAAACTACAGGGATGTGTCAGATCAGACTCTGGTTCAGACTCATTACAGCAGGAAATACCAGCTCCTGTCCCTGTAGAGTAGACTCTGAATCTAAAATGGCCGATACTTACAGCTCAAGGGCCTGGAGTGAAGTGGGTTAGGGTTAGGAAGTGTGACCAACTACAACAACAGTGAATACTTTTACCTTGTCAAGTCAGTTTACCCTCAGGATTGCAGACCTCGCTTCAGACCATAGACTGTAAACATTCACGGACATATGATGCCTATCTCCGCTGTTGAAACTAATGTACCCCCATCTTTTCCTTCTGTGGGCTTTCTCAAAATGTGAAAAAAAAGGGATTTGGGCATGCGTTAGCTGCACTAGCCCCATTCATTTGACGAGCGCATTCAAAAGTCAACAGCGGCTAAACTAGACTGGTCCAAAAAAAATATACCCCCCTCAGCATTGACAGCATCTGGAAGGTAGCTTTGGACCAAGAGCCACTTTTGGACCATACTGTAAAGCTGTTTTTGAGAGGAAAGAAGACACCATACAAAAGCACTGGGTAATCCCTATTCTGGGTAGTACACCAGTGGCCCGGAGTGGTATTGCAAGCATGTCTGCGCAAGTGCTCATGGACCTTTTGGAGCAGGGACTCGCTCATCTGTATACAGTCTATGTTAGCATTGTCCATCTGTATACAGTCTGTGTTAGCATTGTCCATCTGTATACAGTCTGTGTTAGCATTGTCCATCTGTATACAGTTTGATGTTGTAAATAGTATCCTATAGTTTATTGATTTACTGCTAAACCCGAAGCCAAAGCCTCATTCACCAAAGGAGAAGTTTCACAAGAGCCTGTGTCACAACTGCAGCTGAAAGAGGAATTAAAAGTGTTATTCCTCGACAGGAGGAAATTAGGAGGAAGTGCTGATGCAGAGAAAGGACATAGCGCCTGCTTCGTCCACAGTTCTCTTCAGTGACAGCTCCTCCTTCCTCCCACTGTCTCAGAGATAAGACACAGGCCACAGAGACTGGCCCTATCACATACTGCAGCTGTGAGGACCAGGAGGAGGAGGAGGGGAGGGGCGGAGGAGGTGATGAGGAGGAGGTGGGGAGGTGAGCAAGAGGTATCGAGGGAGGAGGTGGTGAGGAGAGGAGGGGAAAGGAGGAGGTGGGGAGGGGAGGAGGAGGTGGCGAAGGTAGAGGAGGAGGTGGCAAGGGGAGGAGATGGAGGAGGGGAGGTGAGAAGATGGAGATGAGGAAGAAGAAGAAGTGGTGGTGAGGGGAAGGAGGAGGAGAGGGAGGAGCAGAGCAGTGACGTAGATTGTTGGGGTTTTGTTGCAGTCCAGAGTCCGTCCTGTGAGACCAGTGACTCAGCTCCAGTTGGATCAAATGAACAGAGAAACATAAAACCACTGACCTGCCAGAGAGAGAGGGGGAGAGGCAGAGAGGGGGGAGAGAGAGGGAGAGCGGGGAAGAGAGAGGGAGAGCGGGGAAGAGAGAGGGAGAGCGGGGAAGAGAGAGGGAGAGCGGGGAAGAGAGAGGGAGAGCGGGGAAGAGAGAGGGAGAGCGGGGAAGAGAGAGGGGAGAGCGGGGAAGAGAGAGGGAGAGCGGGGAAGAGAGAGGGAGAGCGGGGAAGAGAGAGGGAGAGCGGGGAGGAGAGGGGGGGGGGGAGGGGAGGAGAGAGGGGGGGGAGGGATAGAGAGAGAGCAAGAGAGGGGAGAGAGGAAGAGATTGAGAGAGACAGAAAAAGAGGGGGGAGAGACAGAACGGAAGTTACGACTGGCATTCCCTGAGACACAGTCCTGGTCTCCTCCTGGTCTCCTCCTGGTCTCCTCCTGTGGGACCGGTCCAGAACACCTCCTCAGGGAGGAGACCAGGAGGCATCCCAAATAGATGCCAGAGCCACCTCCCACTGGCTCCTCTCCTTGTGGAGGAGCAGCGGCTCTACTCTGAGCTCCTCTTGTGTGTCTCAGGCAGCTCCACTATGGAGGAACTCGCGTGTTGCAACAGAAGGATTACTATTGCAACAACACATCATCAGTAAAACTCACCTGACGACGGTCTAAGCCCAGCTTAGGTTCCCTGTCAGTGAGAGAACGATCCAACGCTGGTGAATTCTGCTTCACACTGACAGGAAGAGCGACATCCAAGGATCAAAAAGCGACGTCGCTATGAACGCTTTTTGATCCTTGCACACACTGCTCCCTCATGACCAGAGGTGAGAGAGGGGAGCTCTGACTGCACACACTGCTCCCTCATGACCAGAGGTGAGAGAGGGGAGCCCTGACTGCACACACTGCTCCCTCATGACCAGAGGTGAGAGAGGGGAGCTCTGACTGCATACACTGCTCCCTCATGACCAGAGGGGAGAGAGGGGAGCTCTGACTGCATACACTGCTCCTTCATGACCAGAGGTGAGAGAGGGGAGCTCTGACTGCATACACTGCTCCTTCATGACCAGAGGTGAGAGAGGGGAGCTCTGACTGCATACACTGCTCCTTCATGACCAGAGGTGAGAGAGGGGAGCTCTGACTGCATACACTGCTCCTTCATGACCAGAGGTGAGAGAGGGGAGCTCTGACTGCATACACTGCTCCTTCATGACCAGAGGTGAGAGAGGGGAGCTCTGACTGCATACACTGCTCCTTCATGACCAGAGGTGAGAGAGGGGAGCTCTGACTGCATACACTGCTCCTTCATGACCAGAGGTGAGAGAGGGGAGCTCTAACTGCATACACTGCTTCCTCTGACAATCCCACATTAAAACATGTTGAATGAGAGTGTCTCACAACCAGCAGCAGGTTCAGAAGCTGCTCTCTCACATAAAGCTCCTGGATTCTGCACATTCCTTTTGGGATTTCAAATATTACACACGACTCAACCCAACAGTGGGAGTGACCTCCTTCTGTTTGTTTTTCACTGATAAACTCTGCAGGAATCTGAGATTAAACTGAAACTACAGAAACATACCAATGTTCAAGTCAAAACACTGGTCCTGGATTGACACAGCGGTGATGTGTGAGAGACCAGAGAGAGACCAGAGGAAGACCAGAGGAAGACCAGAGAGAGACCAGAGAGAGACCAGAGAGCTGGTGTTATATTATTCATTAACTTATGTAGTTCCACAAAGTGGATAAACTCTCCTCTGACAACAGTTTTAGTCCTGCACTTGGTACATGTACAGGCCAACACATGGTACATGTACAGTCCAACACATGGTACATGTACAGTCACACACATGGTACATGTACAGTCCTGCACATGGTACATGTACAGTCCTGCACATGGTACATGTACAGTCCTGCACATGGTACATGTACAGTCCAACACATGGTACATGTACAGTCCAGCACATGGTACATGTACAGTCCTGCACATGGTACATGTACAGTCCAACACATGGTTAATAATACTGACACAGTGTAGGAAGTGGTGTGGGTCAGTTCTGCTGTTTTAAACAGGAAACCAAGTTTACCATTGAGATGTTTACATTTAAATACTTTGGTTAACTCTGCAATAGTGCAATGCTTCATTTGTTACACAGGTTCAAAACTGTCGAGAACCAGAATTCATACAAAAAAAAACTGGAACAACAATAACTCGCAGTTTCCCTCTGCCTGAAGATACATCCTCAAAGCATTGAGACCACATCCCTCCTGTCCTCAAAGCACTGAGACCACATCCCCCCCCCTGTCCTCAAAGCATTGAGACCACATCCCTCCTGTCCTCAAAGCACTGAACCACATCCCCCCCCCCACCAATGACCCTCTGAAAGAAAGAACATCCCCCCAACCATAGTACACACCAACCCCACACGCCACGCCCATCCCCCCCTCCCGCAGCCTACCTACAATGACCCCCCCCACCCCCCCAACCCCCCGCCCCCATAACCACACCCCCCCGTTGCAAGAGAACTGCAGACTAAACCCCCCTACACCGAAACCCCGCTCCCAATAAGCCCTCAACCCAACCTCCGCACCCCGCCAACCACGCCACCCGACCCCCCCTAACTCACACCCCCGCATAACAGCCGCCCAACCCTTACCAACAACTAGACACCATCATCCCCGCCCCGCAACCAACTCCCAGACAAAACGAGACCTTTAACCTCAAACTAATCAGGCTAAAACCCCCGGTCCCTCAGCACCCCAAACCCCCCGACACGAGGTCCCCCCCACCCCAAGCCATACGACAAGCTGGGCCAGCCTCCCACCACCCAAGCCCTCCCCCTTCAAACAGAACGCCAACAAACACCACTCGACCCCCAAAAGCTGCCCTCAACAACTAGCCCGTAACACACCCACAACCCTCTCCCAGCGCACTTTAAGGCCCCACGAAAAAATCAAAATGTGCCGGCAATACACCCCACACAACCCAAAACACCCAACACTTCCTCCAGACCCCTACACATTCCCGCCAGAAAGACCACACCGGCCTCCAACCCGACCACCCAAACACCCCCGCCTATGAATTGCCACAACCAAACTCTCCCGTCACCAGCCCCCCCCATATCAACCCGATATCAAAAAAACGCTCAGAGTCCAAAACACCCAACCAAGAACCGAACCGCAAACGTCCCCCCCCCCCCCCAGCCAACGATGGCCAACACTAGGCCTAAATAACAATAACAGTCACTCCGCCCCCCAAACCAGACCAACAGCCAACTTCCCGCCACCCGCTCCAAATCAGCCGCTCTACGAACACCTAACAACCCACCTCAAACAGGCCCCGACACCATATAAGGATCCCCCTACCACTGCGCCACACACCAAAGATACACACAGACCAGCTGAACAACCCCGACAAACTGCCGGTCAGAACCACCACCCACAATCACCCGACACCCCCCCCCTCCAAGGGAACCATAACGTCCCCTCCACGACGCAACCAAACCACGCACTCCCCCGCCAACACAACGACACACACCATCCAAACTGGTCCCCCCCCCTCCATCATCACACCCCCCATCAGTCGGCCCCGCGCCCCCAACACCCCACGAATCTACTATACCCCCGCCCCTAACAACATCACAATAACACCGACCCTACTACCAGCACAGCCACCCCCCACGAAACCACCAGCCACCCACATCACACACACCAAGAGCCTCTGACCAACAACCAACTCGCACAACCCCAACCAATAGGCACCCACTCAAGAACCCCAACGCACGCACATAAACAAGCGCCACCCCACCGATCAAATCACCCCCGCCTGACCACCCCATACCAAACACCCCACAAACACCAGGATCCCCCCCCAACTAACTGGAACACCCTGACACTAAACATTGCCCCGTACAACCACCTCACCCCAGAACCGCCCGCCCAAAACCACCAACCCCATCCTCTCTAACACCCTCAGCCCCAACACCCAACCCACCCACCCCAACCGCGCCAACCAAAACACCCACCCACAGACCATACGGCCAACACGAAATATAAACTGCAACGCCTCAAGTCCACAACCAGGTCCATCACATAAGCCGCACACGAATCTGCCAACTCTAATCCCCCCCTCCACCACGCCCGCCCAGCCTGTCCCCGATCCTGCCGCACAGCCGCACTCCCCGCATACGTCCCTCACAAACCCCGAGGGGACACAAAACAACACCCCAACCACAAAACTAACAAAGAAGACGGATCCCCCTCCAAGGCACCACCCTCCCAAGCACGACCGACTCTCCCTACGCGTCACGAGCGACCCGCCCCCACCGCCATCTGACCACACTACCCCCACCCCTCCTAAAAACCTACACACCCCCCTCTCCGCGCCAGACCGACACCCCAACACCATCCCAACAAAGCACCGCAACTGCCCTAACCCCTTCAACATACCCCCACCCCTCCCACCAACAGCACCCACACACAATCACTACCCACCCTCGAACCCCCCCCACCAGACACTCAACCCCCCATGCAAGCACAATCACATACCCACCCCTGTCCTCAAAGCACTGAGACCACATCCCCCACCTGTCCTCAAAGCACTGAGACCAAATCCCCCCCCTGTCCTCAAAGCACTGAGACCACCATCCCCACCCCCCCTGTCCTCAAAGCACTGAGACCACATCCCCCCCCCTGTCCTCAAAGCACTGAGACCACATCCCCCCCCCTGTCCTCAAAGCACTGAGACCACATCCCCCCCCCCTGTCCTCAAAGCACTGAGACCACATCCCCCCTGTCCTCAAAGCACTGAGACCACATCCCCCCCCTGTCCTCAAAGCACTGTGATCACATCCCCCCTGTCCTCAAAGCACTGAGACCACATCCCCCCCCTGTCCTCAAAGCACTGAGACCACATCCCCCCCCTGTCCTCAAAGCACTAAAACCACATCCCCCCTGTCCTCAAAGCACTGTGATCACATCCCCCCTGTCCTCAAAGCACTGAGACCACATCCCCCCCCCTGTCCTCAAAGCACTGAGACCACATCCCCCCCCCCCCCCCCCCTGTCCTCAAAGCACTGAGACCACATCCCCCCCCCCTGTCCTCAAAGCACTGAGACCACATCCCCCCCCCCCCCCCCCCCCCTTTCCTCAAAGCACTGAGACCACATCCCCCCTGTCCTCAAAGCACTAAAGACCACATCCCCCCCCCCCCCCCTGTCCTCAAAGCACTAAGACCACATCCCCCCCCCCTGTCCTCAAAGCACTGAGACCACATCCCCCCTGTCCTCAAAGCACTGAGACCACATCCCCCCCCCCCCCTGTCCTCAAAGCACTGAGACCACACCCCCCCCCCTGTCCTCAAAGCACTGAGACCACATCCCCCTGTCCTCAAAGCACTAAGACCACATCCCCCCTCCACCCCTGTCCTCAAAGCACTGAGACCACATCCCCCCCTGTCCTCAAAGCACTGAGACCACATCCCCCCCCCCCCCCCCCCTGTCCTCAAAGCATTGAGACCACATCCCCCCTGTCCTCAAAGCACTGAGACCACATCCCCCCTGTCCTCAAAGCACTGAGACCACATCCCCCCTGTCCTCAAAGCACTGAGACCATGTGAGGAGGTTCCAAACGTGTGTACCAGGTGTCAGGCGTCAGTGGGTGATGGTACTCACTGAGTCTGGTCTCTGCTGGTGTCCTCCTGCAGCTGGTGCAGGTCGATAGAAACTTTTCCCAGTAGTTTGTCTGGACCCACCAGGGCGCGGTGCAGGACGCTGACGTGTAGGGTGCCCCCCGCTGAGGGCAGGTCAAAGGCGGCCTCCTCCCTCCACACCGGGGACACGCTCTTCTCCACCACTGACGTCTGGAACTTCTCTTTGCCCACGTGCATCACGGCGTACGCGTCATTCGTGCCGCTCTTCCCTTTGATCCGCAGCCCGCGCGCCTGAAGCACCGTGACCTGGACCCCCGTTGGAGCCCATTGTCCCCACGGACCCGAGAGAGACATGTCCTTTCCGGTGTCCCAGTCTCACACAGAGCGGTTCTCTGGTCTCCGTCACAGAGACACTCACGGGACTGTAGAGACGCAGGGAGTTCAGGGAGACAGCTGATGGGGCGTGGCCTTCTCAAGACACGCCCACAGATTACCAGGACTCAGTGGGACACTCATCGCCGTCAATTTGACTGCTGAAGAAGTGTGTGGAGGAGTAAGGACTTCAGCACAGAGAGCGTGAGGTCAGGCCCGTCCTAAGGGCTGTGCGACCTGTGCCATCGCACAGGGCCTCGCACCACACAGGGGCCTCGCAATCTTCCTTCCTTTTATTTTATTTTATAAATACACTAGTTCAAGGGTCCCCAAAGGGCAGACTGCACTCCAAATTTGGAACCCTAAACCCCTTTCTCTGGACCTCTTTGATTTCGTTTGATCAAAAGAACATTTTTACAAGTAAAGTCAAATTTTCACCAAAAGCGATTTGTAAACAGGCAGGCGCGCGGGCAGCTATGTATGCAACGGGTCCTCCGAAAAAACTGTCAGATAACTTTAGCGTCGGAGGAGGAGCAGTGAGACAGGTGTGAGCAGAGGAGCAGACCCCTTTGTGTGAGCAGAGGAGGAGGAGGAGGATCAGCGGTGTGACAGGTGTGTGAGCGCTGCTATTGCCAATGTTTAGTCCGAATATCCACATCAAAAACATATTTTTAAAAGCATTAGCAAACACACTGTATGTCTAGCTTTAGCTAGCTGGAGTGTTTTTGTTGTGGTCAGAGTGTGTGGAGGAGGAGGTGAAGAGTATTTTGTTGTTGTCAGCGTGGAGGAGGAGGAGTGTATGTTGTCAGAGTGTGTGGAGGCATGGCAAAAACGTTATTTGATGAGAAAAAAATAATATTGACTCCGCCTCATAGCCATTTTGGCGCATTTTGCCAAAATCTAACTATTAGAAGAAAAAGACTCCTTTTGGTTCAATCTTTTGAGTTGCTCTACCATTTTGCCACAGGACGAAAGAGACATGTCAGCTAAAAAGACCGCGACCAATATTGCACGTAGAGTGTGTGTGCGTGTGTACGTGCGCGCGCCAAACGCTGCATAGGAGCGAAGACACTCGGTTACACGCGTGCTGATCTCGTCAAGCACCGCGCGAGGTGGTGCTGAATTCATGTCAAAGATTATAACAGGAAAAACTTTCCTCAGATCTGGGAAAAAAGTGTCAGGGCAGGGCCTCGCGTTTCGAGTTCGCACAGGGCCTCGCACCCTCCTTGGGACGGGCCTGCGTGAGGTGTGTGGTCAGAGAATGTCTGGGCCTGTGTCCTGTCTGTGTGGATATAGTGAGAGCTACTCCTACTTCAAATATGGTAAACACACGAAGAAGAAGAAGAAGGCTGCTATTATTTACGTATAAAAAACGACTACAAAAATATGCTGTTTTAAAATAAAAAAAAGATTTGGAACCAATAGATCACCTGCAGCTATTAAGCAAAAAATAATACTATAATTACGATAATAAAAACATATTTAGACATTTAACATTTATATTTTAAATCTGTGCAAAATATTGTTAGTTTTTATATGTAAATCATACCTATATTTCTAACAGTTTATTCGTTATGCGTTGTTTTAAAGTTTAATTTTGAATAACATTTGAAACACTAATCGCACTTTCTACTACTACTACAATCACTGGAAAATCACCATAACAACATAATCTCCACCTGTTGCCTTTATTATAATGTACAACACCGCCCCCTGCTGGACAACACGGAAGAGCACAGAGATGGTCCAGTGAAACAGAACTGTTTTAACCTGGATTTGAACATTGTCAGAGAAGAATTCATTTGTTCCAGATTTTAGCTGCAACATAAAGTCAGTTCATGTGACTGTTCGGACCATGGCTCTACAGCCTCAGTCCTGGGTCTACAGCCTCAGTCCTGGGTCTACAGCCTCAGTCCTGGATCTACAGCCTCAGTCCTATGTGTCTGCAGCCTCAGTCCTGGATCTACAGCCTCCGTCTTGGGTCTTCAGCCTCAGTCTTGGATCTGCAGCCTCAGTCCTGGGTCTACAGCCTCAGTCTTGGATCTACAGCCTCAGTCCTGGATCTGCAGCCTCAGTCCTGGGTCCACAGCCTCAGTCTTGGATCTACAGCCTCAGTCCTGGATCTGCAGCCTCAGTCTTGGGTCTACAGCCTCAGTCTTGGATCTACAGCCTCAGTCCTGGATCTGCAGCCTCAGTCCTGGGTCCACAGCCTCAGTCTTGGATCTACAGCCTCAGTCCTGGATCTGCAGCCTCAGTCTTGGGTCTACAGCCTCAGTCTTGGATCTACAGCCTCAGTCCTGGATCTGCAGCCTCAGTCTTGGGTCTACAGCCTCAGTCTTGGATCTACAGCCTCAGTCTTGGGTCTACAGCCTCAGTCTTGGATCTACAGCCTCAGTCTTGGGTCTACAGCCTCAGTCTTGGATCTACAGCCTCAGTCCTGGGTCTACAGCCTCAGTCATTCCGCTCCCTATGAACCAACGTCTCCATGTGTTTATTGCAGTTCCTGTGTGTGGTTTTTCTAATCTGTTGTTGGTGAATCCACAACTTTATTAAGTCCATAAATACAATGGAGACTAAATGTTGTTTCTGTTTCTCAAGTCTCGATCGAACATGAGGACTTTGCTGTAAAGTTTTTGTTGCTCCTTCTTTAAATCATCCTTCACTTTCGATCGCTTTAATGCTCCATCCCTGAAACGGAAGAAGAAGATTAAGTAGAAAGAGGAGAAGAAGCAGGTGGAAGAGAAGAAGCAGAAGAAGGAGAAGAAAAAGAAACAGAAGCAGAAGAAGATGATGAATAAGAAGAAGCAGAAGAAGGAGAAGAAGAAGAAGAAGGAGGAGAAGAAGAAGGAGAAGAAGAAGAAGCAGAAGAAGAAGGAGAAGAAGAAGGAGAAGAAGAAGAAGAAGAAGGGGAAGAAGAAGGAGAAGAAGGGGGAAGAAGAAGAAGGAGGAGGAGGAGGAGAAGATACAGAAGAAGAAGAAGCAGAAGAAGAAGGAGGAGCAGAAGGAGACGGAGAAAAAGAAAAATGAGGAGAAGAAGGAGAAGGGGAAGGAGGAGAAGAAGTAGAAGCAGAAGAAGAAGAAGAAGCAAAAGAAGAAGCAGAAGAAGAAGGAAAAGAAGAAGAAGGAGAAGAAGAAGAAGAAGGAGAAGCAGAAGAAGAAGAAGAAGCAAAAGAAGATGCAGAAGAAGGAGAAGAAGAAGAAGGAGAAGACGAAGAAGAAGAAGGAGAAGCAGAAGGAGAAGCAGAAGAAGAAGAAGAAGAAGAAGGAGAAGCAGAAGAAGCAGAAGCAGAAGAAGAAAAAGAAGCAGAAGAAGAAGAAGGAGGAGAAGCAGTGATGTTGCTGCCAATGACTGAAGAAACCATTTCCAGAGTGCGGTCCTCACCAGACCAGGTCCACGAGGCCACCCTGAGCCGCGATGGCCGACTTCACCCGGTTTGAGAAGTCCACGGCGCTCTCCCCGTCCTCCACACACAGAAATGTCAGTGTTGCACAAAGATCTCACAACATCTCTACGTTTAGCATCACAAAGAAAAACACATTTAGATAGTAATACATCAGTTTTATATTGTGTTTTTTACAGCCGCAGCCGCCCCACTGTGGCACCTGGTGTTCCCAGAGGTCTCCCATCACAGTACTAACCGGGATCGGCCCTGCTTAGCTTCAGGGGTCTGAGGGATCTGGCTTTTGCATCCAAGTATGGACACGAAACTAATATAAGATCTCTAACTGCTGGGTCTACAGCCTCAGTCCTGGGTCTACAGCCTCAGTCCTGGGTCTACAGCCACAGTCCTGGGTCTACAGCCTCAGTCCAGGGTCTACAGCCTCAGTCCTGGATCTACAGCCTCAGTCCTGGGTCTACAGCCTCAGTCTTGGATCTACAGCCTCAGTCCCAGACCTACAGCCTCAGTCCCGGTTCTACAGCCTCAGTCCTGGGTCTACAGCCTCAGTCCTGGATCTACAGCCTCAGTCTTGGATATACAGCCTTAGTCCTGGATCTACAGCCTCTGTCCCGGACCTACAGCCTCAGTCCCGGACCTCAGTCCTGGATCTACAGCCTCAGTCCCGGTTCTACAGCCTCAGTCCTGGGTCTACAGCCTCAGTCTTGGGTCCACAGCCTCAGTCCTGGATCTACAGCCTCAGTCCCGGACCTACAGCCTCAGTCCCGGACCTCAGTCCTGGATCTACAGCCTCAGTCCCGGACCTACAGCCTCAGTCCCGGACCTACAGCCTCAGTCCCGGTTCTACAGCCTCGGTCCTGGGTCTACAGCCTCAGTCCTGGATCTACAGCCTCAGTCCCGGATCTAAAGCCTCAGTCCTGGATCTACAGCCTCAGTCCTGGATCTAAAGCCTCAGTCCCGGATCTAAAGCCTCAGTCCTGGATCTACAGCCTCAGTCCTGGATCTAAAGCCTCAGTCCTGGATCTACAGCCTCAGTCCTGGATCTACAGCCTCAGTCCTGGGTCTACAGCCTCAGTCTTGGATCTACAGCCTCAGTCCTGGGTCTACAGCCTCAGTCCTGGATCTACAGCCTCAGTCTGGGATCTACAGCCTCAGTCCTGGATCTACAGCCTCAGTCCCAGACCTACAGCCTCAGTCCTGGACCTCAGTCCTGGATCTACAGCCTCAGTCCTGGGTCTACAGCCTCAGTCCTGGATCTACAGCCTCAATCTTGGATCTACAGCCTCAGTCCCGGACTTACAGCCTCAGTCCTGGTTCTACAGCCTCAGTCCTGGGTCTACAACCTCAGTCTTGGGTCCACAGCCTCAGTCCCGGACCTACAGCCTCAGTCCCGGATCTACAGCCTCAGTCCCGGACCACAATCTTGGATCTACAGCCTCAGTCCCGGACTTACAGCCTCAGTCCTGGTTCTACAGCCTCAGTACTGGGTCTTCAACCTCAGTCTTGGGTCAACAGCCTCAGTCCCGGACCTACAGCCTCAGTCCCGGACCTACAGCCTCAGTCCTGGATCTACAGCCTCAGTCCTGGATCTACAGCCTCAGTCCTGGATCTACAGCCTCAGTCCTGGATCTACAGCCTCAGTCCCGGACCTACAGCCTCAGTCCCGGACCTACAGCCTCAGTCCCGGATCTACAGCCTCAGTCCTGGATCTACTGCCTCAGTCCTGGGTCTACAGCCTCAGTCCTGGATCTACAGCCTCAGTCCCGGACCTACAGCCTCAGTCTGGGATCTACAGCCTCAGTCCTGGACCTACAGCCTCAGTCTGGGATCTACAGCCTCAGTCCTGGACCTACAGCCTCAGTCTTGGATCTACAGCCTCAGTCCTGGATCTACAGCCTCAGTCCCGGACCTACAGCCTCAGTCTTGGACCTACAGCCTCAGTCCTGGATCTACAGCCTCAGTCCTGGATCTACAGCCTCATTCCTGGGTCTACTGCCTCATTCCTGGGTCTACAGCCTCAGTCCTGGATCTACAGCCTCAGTCCTGGATCTACAGCCTCAGTCCCGGACCTACAGCCTCAGTCCCGGACCTACAGCCTCAGTCCTGGGTCTACAGCCTCAGTCCTGGGTCTACAGCCTCAGTCCCGGACCTACAGCCTCAGTCCTGGGTCTACAGCCTCAGTCCTGGGTCTACAGCCTCAGTCCCGGACCTACAGCCTCAATCCTGGACCTACAGCCTCAGTCTTGGATCTACAGCCTCAGTCTTGGATCTACAGCCTCAGTCCTGGATCTACAGCCTCAGTCCCGGACCTACAGCCTCAGTCTTGGACCTACAGCCTCAGTCCTGGATCTACAGCCTCAGTCCCGGACCTACAGCCTCAGTCCTGGGTCTACAGCCTCAGTCCTGGGTCTACAGCCTCAGTCCCGGACCTACAGCCTCAGTCCCGGGTCTACAGCCTCAGTCCTGGGTCTACAGCCTCAGTCCTGGGTCTACAGCCTCAGTCCCGGACCTACAGCCTCAGTCCTGGGTCTACAGGCTCAGTCCTGGGTCTACAGCCTCAGTCCCGGACCTACAGCCTCAGTCCTGGGTCTACAGCCTCAGTCCCGGACCTACAGCCTCAGTCCTGGGCCTACAGCCTCAGTCCTGGGTCTCACCTCTCTCTTCATGGGGGGCAGGTACCACACGCTGCAGACGATGGCCCAGCTGCTCATGGTCCAGAGCAGGTAGCTGATGATCCCACACTTGCTGCTGTTCCAGAAGGCGTCTCCGAAGCGTGGGTCGTACTGGAGCAGACGCACAGATGTTATTCAGATTATTTACGAGAAGACCAAGAACCGTTGGAACCTCATGGACCTTGATGGCCACGGGGTACACGCTGCAGCCGACCTCAAAACTGCCTTTCTTGAACATCATCACTGAGGTGTTGTTGATGCAGGTCCCTGTGAAACAACGGATTCACTGATATCATAGTTGGAACTTTGCAAACTCGAGGTGAAACTCTGGGAAATCACAGCATCATAATAATAATAATAATAATACCATTTTATTATTATTATTATCATTATTTTGATTGAACACTACATACATAGACAAACAGAGTGAAAACATTAAGACACAGATTCTTTAATCCATAAAGCTATAATCCAGGGGTCCCCAATTTGTAGCTCGCCACCCCCTTCCAGGGTAGTAAGTAAGCAGTAAGTAAGTTCTCTTTATTAATATGCCGCTTTTCACAGACCAGAGTCACAAAGCGGTTTACAATTGTTATTTTTTGGGCATTTGTATCTGACGCCACACAGAGAGCTCGCCAAAGGATCTAGAAGTTAACAAACCAAATAATATACTTATAATATCACATAATAATTCAGATTGTCTTATTCATTCTCCTTATTTATTATCGTAACTGCACTTGCTCTGTCACTATAGCAACAAATATGTGAGTATGAGGGTTAGATAGCTATATGTCCAAGCAGGTGGACAACGCAACCCTCTACGCAGACTCTGATTGTGTATCCATGTGATGACTATGATATGCTCTGAGTGTCTTTCAATGTGTGACGTGACAATGACTACAAAACATGCCCTGTCTGAAAAAACTGAAAAAGCTGAATCAACTGCCATTTTGTGAATAAACGACCACGCTTTGATGCACAAGATCCCATTTGGTCTGAGTCTGATTCTTAACATGATGATAAATAATAACAGTACCCGATATCAGACAGTACACACCAATATTTCACCAATTTTGTTTCCCCCAGGGGCGCTTAAAGGAGTAGGTCTCAAAGGAGTAGCTCTCTGCCTTTGTTGTCCCGGGAAAGTAGCTCTCGGGTTGAAAAAGGTTGGAGACACCTCCTGTAATCTCCCATGGTAAATTCCACACAAGTTATAAAGTAAATTGACTTTAAAACATTATTCTTAAGTTTCTGAGTTTCTCTTAAATGGTAAAAATTAGCTTGACAAACCTTCTGGAAAAATGAGAATCGGAGGTTTGTTCTTGTCTGCAACATGGTCCCCGAGTCTAAGGAACACAACAACACTGAGACGTCTGACTTTATTAATGAGTGTATATATTAGTGTATATATTTGCAACTGCAGCTCTGTCCTAGTCTGGTCTTACCACACCATCGTACTCATTTCATTTCGCACTAAGGTCTGGATTTGCTGCATTGACTCCGTTAACAGGTGGGAGAGGTTTTGCAGATTAAAATGATTGGATCTGAGTTTACCGTGACGTATGTAATGAGTCCGAGTGAGTGGGTTTACAGATGGTAAGACCAGACTGGCTCCGATAGATCTAGTACCAGGCTAGTCTCACATCTACATTCTGTGTGTCTGCAGTCTACCTTTTGGCCACTAGATGTCGGTCTTTGGCTTCAGATCGTTCAAACCAGATGTGAGAGGAGGCTTTAACCAGAGCTCTCTGAAGAAGTCCCATCAACCCGCCGTGCACCTGTCCCACCAGCGAGTAGCAGCCGTCGTTGGCCAAGATGATGATGTCAATCGGTGTCGTGTGATTGGCTACACAGATGCCACCGTCCCGAGGCTTGTTCTCCCTGTGCAGAGGAGAAGGAAAGGCAAGTATAATGGTATAGCACAGTTCATACACAAGGCAACTACACAACTACAGTCCCTGTGCTCCTCAGAGTCCCAGCAGGAGGCCAGTCCCTGTGCTCCTCAGAGTCCCAGCAGGAGGCCAGTCCCTGTGCTCCTCAGAGTCCCAGCAGGAGGCCAGTCCCTGTGCTCCTCAGAGTCCCAGCAGGAGGCCAGTCCCTGTGCTCCTACATGTCATGAATAACCAGTTAAATTATGATAATGTTACTCACTGATGATGATAAGTGATGATCGCCGTCAAAGCTCTCACAAAGACGCCGTAACACACAATGTGCACCTTCTCACTGAGCCCAGAATGAAGTCTGAAACACACACATACACACACACATACACACACACACACACAAACACACACATAGTTCACGTACAAGTCCATTCTAAAAACAGAGACCAGAGGAAGAGAGACCAGAGAGAGAGAGACCAGAGAGAGAGAGAGAGAGACCAGAGACCAGAGAGAGAGACCAGAGAGAGAGAGAGAGACCAGAGAGAGAGAGAGAGAGAGACCAGAGACCAGAGAGAGAGACCAGAGAGAGAGAGAGAGACCAGAGAGAGAGAAAGAGACCAGAGAGAGAGAGAGAGCTGCCTGTACTTGAAGTAGTCCGGGGATTAGACTGCTACAAGATCTGGTCTTCTGTAAGCCACAGGGACTCTGATTGTGTCGCTGTTATAATTGTGTATATGTTATGATTGTGTATCTGCTATGATTGTGTATCTGTTATTGTGTATCTGTGTTATGACTCTAATATGTTCTGATTGTCTCTTGATGTGACATGTTTGTCCTTCCGTGTGTGACGTCACCGTGACTGTATAGAGCTTGTTCTAACTCTGTTCTGGGTGGTTCTGGTGCGTGACGATCCTGTCTCTGTGAGGTTGATTTTCCACAATAGTCACCTCCACAGACTTTAACATGAGCGGAGACTGGGCTCATTCCGATGACAAGGAGCAACAGCAGCATAAAGTACAGCTCCAGTGATGTATTTACCGTCTGTCCCAGAATCAATACTGTAAACATTAACAGTTTATATTTACTCTATAGGCACAAAGATAGACTGAGGCGCCATTATTCAAACACACAAATGTCCACACTCATGTTGTGTGTCTGTGCATCATGTTGTGTGTCTTTTCCTCATGTTGTGTGTCTGTTCCTCATGTTGTGTGTCTGTGCATCATGTTGTGTGTCTGTTCCTCATGTTGTGTGTCTGTTCCTCATGTTGTGTGTCTTGTGTCGTCTGAAGCAGAAACTCACGCTCCATCTGGTAAACATGAAACCAGGGGGGTCAGCACCAGGAGCAGAGGGACACCAGAGACGGCCAGGGCGACTCTGTCAACACAAGTGCATAAATAATCATAATACAATGGAGAGACCTGAGACCAGGACTAATGTGAGAGGACTTCAGGACTGAGACCTGAGACCAGGACTAATGTGAGAGGACTTCAGGACAGAGACCCGAGACCAGGACTCAGTTCTATATAATGTAACACCTACGAGGGGTAATTACAGGGTAAAAATTCCTATCAGTATCCTATGGACCAGAATCAATCAGCTAAGTTCGTCTACTGGAGTAAAAGTTGGATTACAGAACGTAAGACGCTAATAAAGAAGCCACAGACCAGTGAATAAGTTTAAATTGCCGGCTTATTATTGAAAAAATAGACAAAAGACAATGGACATACAATAAACATTAAATTCAAAACACTTTTTACTCAAATATCTTTAAACTCGTATCTCTTTCTTGTCTCCTTCTCTCCTTCTGCCCAGTGTTGCCAACTCCTCAGTAAGGAAAGTAGCTATTGGCTGTCCCAAAAGTCGCTAGAAGTCGCTAAATGACGTCATCGCCTAATTTGCATAATTTGCCATTTGCAAATAACTGTAACGGACGCTGTAGGAGAGAGGAATAAGGTCGTGGGAGAGACAAAAGTGAGTAAAAACACCCTAAATATGTTTAGAACTACAAATGTACAAAAATAATTTCAACATTAACAACATTTAATGATTTTAATGCTTTGTCTAGATCCACATTACACACATCAGTTTTGTCCTGTATTGTTAAATGTTATAACAGCAAATGTAATCAAAAGATTGTTATGTAGGGTGAAATTGCTAGCTCTACAACCAACCCTCCTCCTTTATCCGGGCTTGGGACCGGCAAAGTGACCCAAAAGACACACTCTGGCAGAGTTACTTAGGTTTATTTTTGTAAGTTTTTTAGTTTGGCATAACAAATGATTTAATGTGACCCACTACTGAGAGAAAACAGAGTCACGGACAGAGCTGCCGCGGATGGAGTGGGGGGTAGTGGGGGGTGGCGGTGGTAGGAGTGGCCGGGGAGCTTTGGATGTGTGGTGGTGGTGGAGCTGAAGTTCAGTCTGCAGCAGCCTGAAAACTCCCTGTGCTTTTGAGTCTCCTCTCTCTCTCTGCTCCGCCCATAGACTGTAGCTGGGACTGCTGCGCAAGGCTACTGTGAGACTGGCCGCCTGTAAGTGCTTTGGGACGGGGGAGGGGCTCACGTTGAGGACAGCAGAACAATACGTGCTTCACGACAGTGTTTTTCAACCTTTTTTGAGCCAAGGCACACTTTTTTCACTGAAAAAATCTTGCGGCACACCTCCAGGAGAAAATGTAAAAATGTATACAGTACTAATGTAAAAAAATATATACTGTACATACTCTGTGTGATATATAAAGTTTATCTTATCTTATAATGTATACAGTATACTCTGTAGCCTATATTCACAATATACAGTTATTCTCATCAAAATGCTTAAGTCCAGGCCTTGACATTAAGCTTTATTTAATATTTCTCGATACAATTAACAAGAGTTTGGGAATAAAGTGGCACTAACTGTGTGGAAAAAAACTAAGAAAATCCACTCTCTACCCAAATAGTCAAATAATAACTCACACAAAGAACATGCATTGTTAGTGCATGGGAAAAATTTAGGTATCCGAGCTTTAAATTCAGGAGTTTTGGATGAGGGACACGGGAGGTCCTGAACGCGAGTCCATGGTTCTGTCCGGTCCGCATGTCTGTGGTTCTGTCCACTCGACTATGGTCTGCGCTCGGTACCCAGTTCAGAAGTGCGTTCGCGAGAGCTGTTGTACAAAAATTGTACATTTCATATTTAAACCACTACAACGCGGCCACAGCTGCCCCGGGGCAGAGCGGAGGATGTTAATCCTGTTCAGAAACGGCATAATTCATTTTCAAAAACGTCTCTATCACTTTCACTTCTCACTCGCCACAAAGCTCTTGTCTCGCTCCCTCACACATTTGTTGGTCGCATCCAATTTTACCTTTCTCGCCACAATGCTGACCTGTAGCCAGTGGTCGCATCCAATTTTTCAGTTTCAAAGTACTTAGCTATCTGCTGCCATCTACTGATTTGAAAAAGTATTACATGGTTACTCCACAGTTCAAAACAAGTCACCGCTCGTCAACAGCGAATGCAGTTATTTTTAGACAAAGTAGACGAATTTCTCACGGCACACCAGACAATATCATACGGCACACTAGTGTGCCGCGGCACAGTGGTTGAAAAACACTGCTTCACGAGTCTCCAAAACACCAGATAAGTCGCCAAAACACCAGATAAGTCGCCAATAACACCAGAAAAAGTCGCTAGATTTGTCGCTAGTCGCTTTTTTGAAAAAAAGTCGCTATAGGGGTCTGAAAAGTCGCTAAATCTAGCGACAAAGTCGCTAAGTTGGCAACACTGCTTCTGCCCGCGTCTGCTTCTGGCGAGTTCTAGAACAATCCGGTTGGCCGTTGCTAGTCACATGGGTCACGCATGGGACGTGCAACTACTTGTCTTTCAAAATAAAAGTACCAAGATATTTTTTTAAACAAAACAACCATGAATTTGCATATTTTTTTTAGCTTGTTGAGATACTAATGAATAGAGTAATATATTATAGACGTTTTTAATGACCATTTAACATATTGACATATTTATTGACTTTTAATCTGTTGTAGTTATTGATGTTTTATTAACATGCTTTTACTTTGACGGTCACACTATTAACCTGGGTTACACCCTCCCCTCTTAACTCTATGCAAGTCCCTTTGCATAATGCCTACTTTAAACTACTTTGACTTCGTGTAGTTCAATAGAACCTGTTACAGCTTCACTCAGGCTTTGGAAAAGGGATTGAACAATGTTTATGAGAGGGTTACCCAATTGAGGGTAGGTTAACTGTTTGGGCATCCTTCTTTCTCTGAGGGATCTTCTGATATCTTGCTCTTTGTTGGGATTGTTTGTTCCTTCAACATTGTTTACATCATTCTTTCCGTTTCTTTCATTTTCCATTGTCTCCTTTTCCTTTATTTCAACGTTTGTCTTTTCTCCATTTGTTCCTTCCTTTTCAGGTGCAGGTATATTTTCCTTTGGAGGTAGGTATTCCACTTCAGGTAAGTTTGCAAGTTCTTGTTCATTTCCTTTTTCAGATTCTTTGTCCATTTCATTTTCCTTTTCACAATCGGGTGTTTTGTCACTTTCAGGTATTTCATCACTTTCAGGTATTTCGTCACTTTCAGGTATTTTGTCATCATCGGTTTCATTGTCACTATCGGGTAAGCTTTCATTTTCAGAGTTTTCTATGTCTTTTGGAGCAGTGTCAGGGATTTCTACAGTAACTGGGAAAGACTTTTCTGAGGTTGGTTGCTCAACTGAAGGATTTTGGTAGGTTTTTGGAGGATGGACTACCCTGTACTCCTCAACTGTCCTTGAGATTTCTTTAAGAGGACCTGGGATGTAATACTGAGGGTAGATATATTCTTCCTCGAACTCACTTTCAAGCTCAGGTTCTGAATCGGTTGTTGGATGTTGGCGTGTGCTAGGCCTGCGGGGCTTTTCTTTGGCTTTCGGAGTCGTTTCAGGCAAGGTTGGCAGAAACCCGCATGGCAACAACAGGTCTCTGTGTAGAGTTCGAGTGGGACTGTTTTGGTGTTCCGGCTTAACTGTGTAAACAGGTAAGTTGTCTTTTTGGCTTACGACAACATGAACGGTGGATTCCCACTTGTCAGCTAACTTGTTTTTTCCTCGCAGCCGGACATTTTTTACAAGCACACGATCACCAACATTGAGGACTGATTCAGTAACATGTCTGTCATATCGGGCTTTGTTTCTTTCTGCAACTTTGGCAGCACTTTTTGTAGCCAAATGATAACTCTCCTGCAGATGGGTTTTTAAGGCCTTTACATACTGCGAGTGGGATTGTTGCTGACGTCGATTCAAAGGGACATTGAAGGCTAGGTCAATGGGTAGTCTGGGTTGCCTGCCAAACATTAACTCATATGGCGTATAACCGGTGCTGTCATGTTTGGTGCAGTTATACGCATGCACAAGCGGTTTGACGTAGTCGTGCCAATGTCTTTTATCCTCGTCCCTGAGAGTACCAAGCATATTCAGGAGTGTCCTATTAAATCTTTCCACAGGGTTGCCTCTGGGATGATAGGGAGTTGTTCTCACTTTCTGTATCCCTGCAAGGTCGCAAAGTTCTTTGATTGTTTTTGATTCAAAGTCTGCGCCTTGATCACTATGGATCTTCTCTGGGAACCCGTAGTGGACTATAAAGTTCTCCCACAATGCTTTTGCTACCGTTCTTGCTCGTTGGTTTGGGGTAGGTATAGCAATTGCGTACTTGGTAAAGGAATCTGTCATTACCAGGACATCCTTCGTATTGCTACGATCTGGTTCAATGCTCAAAAAGTCAATACACAGTAACTCGAGGGGTCTGGTTACTTGAATATTTACAAGGGGCGCTGCCTTTTCGGGCAATGTCTTTCTGCAGACACATCTCTGACAGGTCTTTATTTTTTGTTCGACATCAAGAGCCATTTTCGGCCAGAAAAACCTGGTTCGTGCTAGGTCAAGAGTCCGGTCAACACCAAGATGACCCATATCATCGTGAAGACTTTTTAAAACCATGTGTCTGAGGCTTTCGGGGAGAACAAGCTGATATTGGGTTTCGTCACCAACTAACCTCTTCCTGTAAAGAATTCCACTCTGCAGCTCAAGTTTGTTTAGTTCACGCAGAAGGATGGAGAGTTGTGGGATTTCATTACGGACAGTTGGTGGAGTAGTTTCACCTGTTTCAAGTTGATGTATGATTTCATTGATTGCGGGGTCATTTCTTTGATTTTGTTTCAGTTCTTCTTCTGAAATGCTTTGAATGACTGGGAAACCATTACACTGATCGAAACAGTCTGGAACAGCTTGGGCGGACATCGACAAGGATGTGACAAGAGGACAGGTAAGAGACACAGGTAAGTTTTCGAAATCAAGAGACTGGAGTACAAGGTGTTTTTCACAGATGGCCCTGACAGCGTTTGGAGGTACATGAACGAAAGGATCTGCGCCAGGTAAGTGATGGTTGACAAACTGACAAATTCGTTCTTGTTCTTTCAGGGAGACAAGGTCATTGACTGGTTCTGGATGGGGCCGACGAGACAGACCGTCTGCATCCAAGTTCTGTTTGCCTGCCCTATACTGAAGCTGGAAGTCAAAGGAGGACAGGGCTGACAGCCAGCGGTAACTTGTCGCATCTAACTTAGCGGTTGTCAAGATGTAAGTTAGAGGATTACTGTCAGTTACTACTGTGAAAGGACTGCCGTACAAGTAATCACAAAACTTTTCGGTTACAGCCCACTTGAGGGCTAAAAACTCAAGTTTGTGGGCAGGATAGCGGGCCTCACTTCTCGACAGACCTCTACTTGCATACGCAATGACGCGCATCTTCCCTTCTTGCTCTTGATACAGGGCTGCCCCCAGCCCAGAGGTGCTCGCGTCCGTATGTAATACGTAAGGAAGCTTGGTGTTGGCGAAGCCTAACACTGGACTGGAGGTAAGTTTACTGATTATTGTCTCGAATGCTTTCTGGCAACTTTCAGACCACCTATCACCAAAAGGGGCTTTAGGCTCAAAGTATTGGGCGTTGTCGGTCTTAGGGACATGGCTCTTTCTCAAAGGTGGGTACCCGGCAGTAAGGCTTGTCAGGGGTTTCACGATTTTAGAGAAATCTTTAACAAACCGCCTGTAATACCCGGCGAAACCTAAAAATTGGCGGAGCTCTTTCAGGTTTCTGGGACTTGGCCATGTTTTCAGGGCTTCAACTTTTTCAGGGTCAGTCTCAACTCCGTTCTGAGAGACTATGTGCCCTAAGTACCTAACTGAAGTCTGAAAGAAGCAACACTTTTCAATGGACAATTTTAGACCATATTCACGGAGGCGACCAAGCACATGGAAAAGGCGTTCTTCATGTTGTTCAAGGGTTTCGGAAAAGACGATAAGGTCGTCTAAGAAAACCAAGACTTCCTTAAGATTGATGTTCCCCATGCACTTTTCCATCAACCTTTGAAAGGTGCTGGGTGCATTTGTTATGCCTTGGGGCATCCTGTTGAATTCGAAGAAACCCATAGGACATACAAAAGCGGTTTTGTGCTTGTCTTTTTCATCAACCTCTATCTGGTAGTAGCCGCTCTTAAGGTCAAGGACCGAAAACCACTTCGATCCTGCGAGGGCTGAGAATGCCTCCTCTAGGTTAGGGAGCGCATAGGCATCCTTGATCGTGTTGAGGTTTAGTTTTCGATAATCGACGCAAAGTCGAACATCACCATTTTTCTTCCTCACCACTACTATGGGTGATGAGAAGGGGCTTTCAGACTCGCGAATTATTCCTGCCTCGTTCAGTTCCTGCAAGTGTCTTCTCACTGCATCAAGATCTTGTGGCCTGATTGGACGGGGTCGATGTTTAAAGGGTGTTTCATCGCTCATCTTTATTTGATGCTTTACTTTGTCTGTACACCCAAAATCTGTGTCATGTTGTGCGAATATTTCAGGCATGGAGCAGAGTTTTTGCGTGATTCTGTCTCTCCATTCACTGGGGACAGGCGAGTCGGCAAAGTTCAGATTCAAGGGAGGAGGCTCGCTGGACTTTGTTTTTGTTTGGATCTGGTTGGCTGACACAACTTCTTGAATTGCATGAATTTCAGCAATAATGCTTTTTGCAGGTATGACTATGTCATGTTTACTTTCGTTGCGCAGCACAACTGGAAGCTTCTGAGAAGGTTTGTCTGGAAAGGTAAGTAAACAGTTGGTGACAAGGACCCCACCTGGTAAGGAGGAAGTAGAGGGTGACTCAACTACAACCCACTTGTCTGGTGTTTAAGTGTTTACATGGACCAACCCCTCTAAGACTCGACTTTGACCAGCAGGTATGACTTCTGACTCTCTTCCCGACAATCTGACTGAACCAAGACTACTGTTTTCTTTCTGCTTCTGCCTTTGCCGTAATACACTGAGCACTACTCTGTAACCATAGGGTAGAGCTTGAGTATCAGCATTGGTTTCAGATAAACTTTCATAAAGAATGTCAAGAGTGTTGGTGCCAATCAAAAGGGATGATTGAATGTTCGAACGTGTGTCAGGGACGACTAAGGCATATGTGGACACACTGATTTCAGTACCAAAACAGACTTTTGGGAAGGTAATATCGACACTGATAAAACCTGAGTAAGGAACATTTTGACCGTTTGCAGCCTCAATTTCAAGCAGTTCATCGATGGAATGGATTACAAGGTTTGAGAGATTGTTTTCGTAGAATGATTGGGACACAGTGGTCACTTGAGACCCAGTATCAAGGAGACAACTGCAGTTTTGACCATTGATTTGCACATGAGCAGTGTACTTGGCTCCGATTAAACCTTTTGGTAAGTTTGCAGTGACTGATTTGCTGTTCAAGCGCTTTGTAGAAGGCTTTCGGTTGGGACCCGTTTCGTTGGTAGCACTCATTTGTCCCGCAATGAGAGCCGGTTTCAGTTTAAAGGTAGGTTTTGTTTGTTCTGTTTGTCCCACTGTAACTGTTTTTCTTTTAACTGTGCTCTCTTTTCAGCGACCAACGACGGATTGGCTTCGTTGGGGCAGTCAGGGACCATATGTCCGTCTTCGCCGCATTGAAAACAATACCAGGGCTTTGGTCTGTTTTTTGGAACTGGGGTTGCTTTCTGTTTTTGTTCATGTGCTCCAGGTTTCATTTTCGTCTTGTTAGCAGCTTTTGGGGTTTCATTTGGTGGTTTGAGTCTGGCGAGGTGAGACTGCAACTCTGTGATTTGTGCTTTCAGCTCTTTGACCAAGTTGCTCTAGGGAACGACTGGTGGTTCAGCCTTTTTAGATTTCATATTGGAGAGCTGATTCTGAAGCTCGGTCATTTGTGTCCGCATTTGTGTTAGATCACTTTGCATTGAAGAGTCAGTGTTTGCAGCTATTGCATGTGAAGTGACTTTTGGTCTGGTTGCAGCAAAGTGTTTTTTCATCCTGCTTTCTTTTGCAGTGAGCTTATCTTCCTCTACTCTCAACTGTAAGAGTAATTCGGCGAAAGGAGGTGGGTTATCTTTTTTTCTTTCTAGTTGCAGGTCGGCTAGAAGGGCATTATCCCAACACCCGCGACAAAACTGGCGTAACAGGTGTCTGTCTGTTTCACTGGCTGAGACACCACCTCTTTTCTGAGCTTTGGCAAGAGCTGTCTGTAGTCGGTGAAGATAATGCGAGGGCTTTTCACCAGCATTTTGCAATGTGTTAAGGAACTTAGCGAAAAGCTCATCGCCGTCCTCAACCTTTCCAAAAGCGGAATTGAGCAGCTCGATGTAAGCGGAAGGCAAGGCTTTAGGGCCTAAAGGTTTGACTACATTAGCCGCAGGCGGCACAAGACTGTCCAAGATCTTACGAGACCGCTGCAAATCAGAAAGATCTGGATCCTGAAGGACAAGCTCAACACTGGTCCGCCATGTGTCAAAATCCACCTCATGACTAGGACATGGTAGTTTTCCAGAGAATTGCCTCAAGCGAAAAGAATGTAACTCTTTAGATACAGAAGCTTCACTTCGGACTATGTGCTCAACAACAACTTTTTGCACCTCTGGATGAGTTATGAAGCTTGGCGGAATGTTGGCAGCTTGAGGGTGTCTGGGTGGTTTGATTGGCTCAGTTTTATTTGTTTGTTCAGTTTCTCTTTGAGTCTCACTCGAGATTAAGGGAGCATTGTAGCTATCTGGCTCAGTTTGCTCGGTTTGGATTAGTTCAGTGTCATTTCCGTCTAAATGGTTCTGCTCAGTTGCACCTGCTATCGATTGACTGCATTTAGTAATATGTTCATGCAAGACGGCTTCAAAGGACTGGCCGGTTAATTTTGCTACTTCTTGCAGTTCAGCAAACAAACTGTTGGTGGCGCTACTGGTGACAGATTCAGTGTACGCTGTTGAAAGAGCTTTGATGTGGCAAAATGCAGTTTGACCTCGGAAAGAATGGGGCAACAAGGATTCAAGTCCTGCGAGAGCAGCTCCACTCTCATATTCCACAATAAAATTATTGTGGTACCAAGAGTCAGGATTTTCAATTTTCAGGGTTCTCAGGATACGCCCATACTTGCACAAGAAGTCAGTCAGTTCTTCATCAAGGGTTTCATCATTAAGCTCAGTAACAATGACTGAATTTGGGATTTTCACATTTTCTTTTTTTACTATGTCCATGTCTTTGCCGGTTTTTACCTATTTTAAGGGTCTGGGTCAAAATTAAATTTTGAACACGTTAGCTAAAAATTATTTTACTCCTGGCTGGCTCGCCAATTCTGTAACACCTACGAGGGGTAATTACAGGGTAAAAATTCCTATCAGTATCCTATGGACCAGAATCAATCAGCTAAGTTCGTCTACTGGAGTAAAAGTTGGATTACAGAACGTAAGACGCTAATAAAGAAGCCACAGACCAGTGAATAAGTTTAAATTGCCGGCTTATTATTGAAAAAATAGACAAAAGACAATGGACATACAATAAACATTAAATTCAAAACACTTTTTACTCAAATATCTTTAAACTCGTATCTCTTTCTTGTCTCCTTCTCTCCTTCTGCCCGCGTCTGCTTCTGGCGAGTTCTAGAACAATCCGGTTGGCCGTTGCTAGTCACATGGGTCACGCATGGGACGTGCAACTACTTGTCTTTCAAAATAAAAGTACAAAGATATTTTTTTAAACAAAACAACCATGAATTTGCATATTTTTTTTAGCTTGTTGAGATACTAATGAATAGAGTAATATATTATAGACGTTTTTAATGACCATTTAACATATTGACATATTTATTGACTTTTAATCTGTTGTAGTTATTGATGTTTTATTAACATGCTTTTACTTTGACGGTCACACTATTAACCTGGGTTACAATAACACTTGTATGACTGCTGTAGTAGACTGTGTCAGACCTGAGCGGCAGCAGGAGGCAGTACCGCAGCAGGAGGCCCAGTCCCCACAGAACCGTGAGCCTCAAACTGATGTGTCTGAAGCGACAGTTGCTCCTCGTCAGCAGGTTCCAGTTCTCCAGCTCCTGAGCTGAGAAGCACTTTGTGACTTCATCGTCCACGATGCTCTCCACGGCTCTGCGGCTGAAGAACAGGGCGTCTGAGAACGCACAGTCTGAGCTGCAGCAACGCAACTGCTGCTGCTGCTGCATCAGGGACAGGGAGGGCTGCTTTGCTATTATCCCTGTGCAGAAAAGACATACACACACATATTCACAGACATACAGATATACACACATATACAACCATACAGATACACACACATATACACAGATACAGATACGCACACATTCACATATACAGATGTCCACATACACGCACGCACACACACGTACACACACACAGTAGTGTGTGTTACCGTTGCTGTAGGGTTTGTATAATTCCTCATTCTTCTCCTTTGCTCTGATCTCCATCTGTGACGAGGTCCACTGAGAACAACATCTGTATTTAAACCCCATCGCAGTGTGACATCACCAGGGTCTACAGTGATCCACTCCCTCGGGGCCTGGTCCTCTCAGGGGTCTCACAAACAAGGTCAGGATTACACTAAACTGTACAAAGCTGCGTCCCTATACACACACAATCACACACACAGACACACACACAGACAGACACACACACGTACACACACACAGACAGACACACGCACACACATACGTACACACACAAACACAGACACCTGCATACACACACTTTCTTAGTGGAGTTTACATGTTCTCCCTGTGTCTGTGTAAGTTTCCTCCAGGTGCTCCGGTTTCCCCTACCACTAAAAACATGTACAATAGTCCTGACATGATCCTGTATGATGACCTCACTCCCATCTCTGTGTAGAGTCAGAGACAAACGCACACAACAGCGACTTTGTGACTCTGGTCTGTCCGAGGCGCAATATAAATAACTTATTACTGACTTATTTTAGCCCTGAACAACTTTGTACCTTAAAAATCTGTAACAGAGCTCTCATGTACAACGAGCGGATCCCGAACGAGATCCCAGCGACCGACGGGACGATGATGAAGACCAGCAGGAGAGTCCACCATAACGACAGGGACAGGACCACCCAGCAGAGAGGCTCAGAGGTACACACTGTCCAGGTCATGAGGATCACTGAGAAAAGACCCCTGAGAGTAGGACGAGACCGAACAGAAGGTCAGGTCTGGGGAGAGGGAGATGGAGAGGGTTAAAATCCCACTGGTAAGATTGGTCTTTTGTCTGCCTCTGGTCTTGCTCTGGTGTCTCGCTATGGTCTCTCTCACTCTCGTGTCTCTCTAAGGTTTTGCTCTGGTCTCTCTCCCTGGTGTCTTTCTCTCTGGTCTCTCTCAGGTCGCTCTCTCTGTTGTTTCTGGTCTCTCTCTGGTCTCCCTCTGATCTCTTTCTGGTCTCTCTCCCTGGTGTCTTTCTGGTCTCGGTCTTACTACGTCTCCCCTGAAGCCTCAGGTCCAGTCTGACAACAGCAGAAATAAGAAGCTAAAGTTAAGCTGATTAGTGTCACATGACATCAGAGAGACTCAAAAGCCCTGTTTCCACCAACTCTACCCACACTCCCAGAAATGTACTCACAGCAAACCAGTACCCAGGGAAATTCCTTGGTAACCATGGCTTCCAGCAGCCCTCCCTAAGAGTCCCCTTTAGTGCCCAAGAGGGACTAAAAGGGGAAGAAGGACCTGGCACTGGTTAAACAGGACCAGAGGAAATACTCCCAACCGAGAGTCGAGTAGAGCTTTCTCTGGTCTCTCTCTGGTCTCTCTCTGGTCTCTCTCTGGTCTCTCTCTGGTCTCTCTCTGGTCTCTCTCTGGTCTCTCTCTGGTCTCCCTCTGGTCTCCCTCTGGTCTCCCTCTGGTCTCTCTCTGGTCTCTCTCTGGTCTCTCTCTGGTCTCCCTCTGGTCTCCCTCTGGTCTCTGATTTTTATAGTCATTGAAGTAAAGACAAACACAGACAAATCTCCAAAATATTTTATTAAACACAAACAGATTCATATATTTTTGTTTTGCTACAAACTGCATAGTTTTACATGAAATCAAAGAACTCTGGAGTCTGTGCTTTATGTTTCTCTGTTTTACATCAGGGTCTTCACACTGGTCCTCAGAGGGCGACTGGGCTCCTGCTGTCGGAGTGAACACCTCTCCCTGGTCTCTCTCTGGTCTCCCTCTGGTCTCTCCCTGGTCTCTCTCTGGTCTCCCTCTCTGGTCTCTCTCTCTGGTCTCTCTCTCTGGTCTCTCTCTCTGGTCTCTCTCTGGTCTCTCTGTGGTCTCCCTCTGTGGTCTCCCTCTGGTCTCCCTCTGGTCTTTCTCTGTGGTCTCCCTCTCTGGTCTCCCTCTCTGGTCTCCCTCTCTGGTCTCTATGGTCTCTCTCTGCTCTCTCTCCGGTCTCTCTCCGGTCTCTCTCTGGTCTCTCTCTGGTCTCTCTCTGGTCTCTCTCTGGTCTCTCTCTGGTCTCTCTCTGGTCTCTCTCTGGTCTCTCTCTGGTCTCCCTCTAGTCTCCCTCTCTGGTCTCTATGGTCTCTCTCCGGTGTCTCTCTCTGGTCTCTCTCTGGTCTCCCATCCCTCTGAGGACCAGGTTCTGACTACATGATCAGGTCTTTAACTTAAACATGTGCATATCTGAGGTCAGAGCCGTTAGCTGCCGCAGGAAACACCTCGAGTCTTTGGTGTTTGCATCACAGGGTTCATGGAGATTATTGCTTCTTATTTTACATCATGAACAAAAGTCACCCTCCCTGACCCTCCCTAACCCTAACCCTCCCTAACCTTCTCTAACCCTCCCTAACCCCTGACCAATACCCTCCCCTACCCCTGACCCTCTCTAACCCCTCACCCTAACTCTCCCTAACCCCTGACCCTAACTCTCCCTAACCCCTCACCCTAACCCGCCCTAACCCCCGCCCTCCTTAACCCCTGACCCTAACCCTTCCTAACCCCTCACTCTAACCCTCCCTAACCCCAGCCCTCCCGAACCCCTGACACTAACCCTCCCTAACCCCTCACCCTAACCCGCCCTAACCCCAGCCGCCCGAACCCCTGACCCTAACCCTCCCTAACCCCTCACCCTAACCCTCCCTAACCCCAGCCCTCCCTAACCCTCCCTAACCCCAGCCCTCCTAACCCCACCCTAACCCTCCCTTACGCTCTCTAACCCCTGACCCCTGACCCTGTCTATTGTTCCCACAGTTAAATCTTAGTAAACTCTTTTTGGGAAACACCACATTTGAAAGAATATTATTATCGCTATTATCAAAATACATCAAGTTTATAAATATGAATAAATATAATTTACCACAGTAAGAGTCTGCTACATCACAGAGCTACGGGAAGGAGAACACACACACACACGCACACACATACATACACGCAACGCACACACACACATTCATAAAGTACACACATACACACACAAACACACACATACACACACACATATACATACACGCAACGCACACACACACATTCATACACACATACACACACACACACACACACACACAGAGAGCACTACCAAAGTTATTTTAAAGGATTTCTCGGATGCACTGCTGTATTGTGCTCATAAATGTAATTTTCAACATTGTTAGAAACTCTTTTGTAAAAACATAAAACACATAAAAAAACATAAAACATTAATTTAGCATCAGTAATTCCAGCAGCAGGAAGCAGCAGGAAGCAGCAGCGTCGGGTCAACAGTGCGTTTGGCCTCAGCGTGGCAGTGTCCAGGATTGATATGTAGAAACAGGAGACTCTCTGTGCTCACCGGGGTCTCTGTGCTCACCGGGGTCTCTGTGCTCACCGGGGTCTCTGTGCTCACCGGGGTCTCTGTGCTCACCGGGGTCTCTGTGCTCACTGGGACCTCTGTGCTCACCGGGGTCTTTGTGCTCACCGGGACCTCTGTGCTCACCGGGACCTCTATGCTCACCGGGACCTCTGTGCTCACCGGGACATCATACGGACAAACTCTGGGGACAAAAGTAGACAGTGGACGTCTCAGATAATCTACTGGTGAATCACAATCATATACACAGAGAGACAGAGAGACATACACACAGAGAGACACAGAGAGACATAGGGGACTATACACATACACACAGAGAGACACAGAGAGACATAGGGGACTATACACATACACACAGAGAGACAGAGGACACACACAGGACAGTTTCAACACAACATAATGATTCACCTTCAAAATCTACTTGTCCGTCTCCGTTGAGGTCAATGTCTCGAAGAATCTCCTCGAGGTCTCTGTGTCCAACCTGAAAGAGAAGCAGTCAGCACCTCTCTGTGGTCTGAAACCCAGAGCACAGGGCCCTCTCTGTGGTCTGAAACCCAGAGCACAGGACCTTCTCTGTGGTCTTAAACCCAGAGCACAGGGCCCTCTCTGTGGTCTTAAACCCAGAGCACAGGGCCCTCTCTGTGGTCTGAAACCCAGAGCACAGGGCCCTCTCTGTGGTCTGAAACCCAGAGCACAGGACCTTCTCTGTGGTCTTAAACCCAGAGCACAGGGCCCTCTCTGTGGTCTTAAACCCAGAGCACAGGGCCCTCTCTGTGGTCTGAAACCCAGAGCACAGGGCCTTCTCTGTGGTCTAAACCCAGAGCACAGGGCCTTCTCTGTGGTCTAAACCCAGAGCACAGGGCCTTCTCTGTGACTCATGGGTACAGTACCTGTTGTCCGAGGAGCTTCTTCATGGCCTCCCTCAGTTCTGCAGTGCTGATCATTCCGTCTCCATTTGTGTCGAACTAAACATAAAAAGACATGTTTACAGTCTGCTTTATCCCTGTCCCGTCCCCATGTCCTCCTGTCCCCATGTCCTCTCCTGTCCCCATGTCCTCTCCCGTCCCCATGTCCTCCCGTCCCCATGTCCTCCTGTCCCCATGTCCTCCCGTCCCCGTGTCCTCCCGTCCCCATGTCCTCCTGTCCCCATGTCCTCCCGTCCCCATGTCCTCCTGTCCCCATGTCCTCCCCGTCCCCATGTCCTCTCCCGTCCCCATGTCCTCCGTCCCATGTCCTCCCGTCCCCATGTCCTCTCCCGTCCCCATGTCCTCCTGTCCCCATGTCCTCCTGTCCTCCTGTCCCCATGTCCTCCCATCCCCATGTCCTCTCCCGTCCCCATGTCCTCCTGTCCCCATGTCCTCCCGTCCCCATGTCCTCCCGAACCCATGTCCTCCTGTCTCCATGTCCTCCTGTCCCCATGTCCTCCTGTCCCCAAGTCCTCTCCCGTCCCCATGTCATCCTGTCCCCATGTCCTCCCGTCCCCATGTTCTCTCCCGTCCCCATGTCCTCCTGTCCCCATGTCCTCCCGTCCCCATGTCCTCCCATCCCCATGTCCTCCTGTCTCCATGTCCTCTCCTGTCCCCATGTCCTCCCGTCCCCATGTCCTCCCGTCCCCATGTCCTCTTGTCTCCATGTCCTCTCCCGTCCCCATGTCCTCCTGTCTCCATATCCTCTCCCGTCCCCATGTCCTCCTGTCCCATGTCCTCCTGTCCCCATGTCCTCTTGTCCCCGTGTCCTCCCGTCCCCATGTCCTCCTGTCTCCATATCCTCTCCCCCCCATGTCCTCCTGTCCCCATGTCCTCCTGTCCCCATTTCCACCCGTCCCCATGTCCTCTCCCGTCCCCATGTCCTCCTGTCCCCATGTCCTCTCCCGCCCCCATGTCCTCCTGTCCCCATGTCCTCCCGTCCCCATGTCCTCCTGTCCCCATGTCCTCCTGTCTCCATGTCCTCTCCCGTCCCCATGTCCTCCCATGTCCCCCCATGTCCTCCCCGTCCCCATGTCCTCTCCGTCCCCATGTCCACCCGTCCCCATGTCCTCCTGTCTCCATGTCCCGCCCCGTCTCCATGTCCTCTCCCGTCCCCATGTCCACCCGTCCCCATGTCCTCCTGTCTCCATGTCCTCTCCCGTCCCCATGTCCTCCTGTCCCCATGTCCTCCCGTCCCCATGTCCTCTCCCGTCCCCATGTCCTCCTGTCCCCATGTCCTGTCCCCATTCCCCGTCCCCATGTCCTCTCCCCGTCCCCATGTCCACCCGTCCCCATGTCCTCCTGTCCCCATGTCCTCTGTCCCAGTCCCCCCATGTCCACCCGTCCCCATGTCCTCCTGTCTCCATGTCCTCTCCCGTCCCCATGTCCTCCTGTCCCCATGTCCTCCCGTCCCCATGTCCTCCCGTCCCCATGTCCTCTCCCGTCCCCATGTCCTCATGTCCTCTCCCGTCCCCATGTCCTCCCTCCCGTCCCCATGTCCTCCCGTCTCCATGTCCTCTCCCGTCCCCATGTCCTCCTGTCCCCATGTCCTCTCCCGTCCCCATGTCCTCCTGTCCCCATGTCCTCCTGTCCCCATGTCCTCTCCCGTCCCCATGTCCTCCTGTCTCCATGTCCTCCCGTCTCCATGTCCTCTCCCGTCCCCATGTCCTCCCGTCCCCATGTCCCTGTGTCCTCTCTCACCTCTCTGAAGGCGTCTCTCAGTTCTTTGACTCCGATCATATCAGCAGTTTCCGCCAACAACTTTGGTCCCATCAGTTCCACGAAGTCTTCAAAGTCCACATGTCCTCCCACTGAGGACAGGAAGAGGAGGTTTATCTCTATGCTCTCTCTCTGGTCTCTCTCTGGATTATTTCTGATCTCTCTCTGGTTTCTTCCTGGTCTTTCTCTGGTCTATCTATTTGATCTCTCTGCTCTCTCTTGCTGGTCTCACTCTCTTTTCTATCCCTCTGATTTCTCTCTCTGATCTCTCTTGTCCAACTCTGATCTCTCTCAGGTCCATCTTTCTGGTTTCTCTCTCTCTGCTCTCTCTCTGATCTCTCTCTGGTCTCTCTTTGGTCTCTCGCTGGTCTCTCTCTGATCTCTTGCTGGTCTCTCTCTGGTCTCTCTCTGGTCTCTCTCTGGTCTCTCAAAGAGCAAGAGCTCTGGTGTGTGTCGTCTGGTGCACACTGGGGTAGTCTTACACAGTTTTTCCTATGTGGTTTTACTGCAAATGGCAAATAAATGAATCTGAATCTGAATCTGAATCTCTCTGGTCTCTCTCTGGTCTCTCTCTCTGGTCTCTCTCTGGTCTCTTACGGTTCATGTTGATCTGCTGACTCAGTTCTATCAGTTCCATCTCTGTGGGCATGTAGCCCATGGTCCTCATACAGTTCCCGAGGTCTTTGCAGCCGATAAATCCGTCTTTGTCTTTATCGAACTCTTTAAAGGCCTCGCGCAGCTCTGAGAACACACAAACACAGGATGGGTTTGAATCTCGACTCCGTTCATCTGCAGTGCGTCAGTCCGGTCCTCAGAGGGCAGGTGCGGCTGCGGGAGCACACAGACTCCGCCCTGCAGCCAAACCTGCCCTCTGCAGCGTGGTCTGACCAGTCTGGTCCAGGACTACAGTGAGACCTACCATCCATCTCCTCTGGTCTGAGCTCTCGGTCCTGTGGAACAAACACAACAGTTAGAGTCTAGAGTAGACCAGGTGCTGTGTATGTGGGGACGCAAACTCAGTGTGTCTTGGGCCGCATGAGGTCTAGTCTGGGTGAAGCTGGGATCATTAATCAAGTGTGTGTGTGTGTATGTATGTATATTTGTATGTGTGTGTGTGAATATTTGTCTAAACGTCTCAAACACAAAGCAATCAGAAAACTATCTTTGTATTTTTTTTATTATTTATTGCATGCAATTCCAACTTGATCCATGTAGGTTCGTTAACAGGGTGTGAGGGAAATTGGATAAAGAGAGAGAGACCCGAGAGAGACCAGAGACAGAAGAGGAAAGAGAGCTCCTGGTGAAGAAGTTGGACTTTCCACCTCAGAAGCTACAGCTACAAACAGCCTGATGCCCTGGTCCAGAGCAACCTGCTGTTTGTAATCTATATTTCTAGGCTGAGAGTCCTTCCCCTCCATCTCTCTCTGACAATGACGCTTTGAAACGTCCTAAAATGTACAGATTTAAGCAGCCAGAGAGACCAGAGAGAGACAGCCTCATACGTACGTTTACCAAATTCCCCATTCCCCTTTCAGACTTTAGATTTGAATTAGCAGCTACAGCGTCTGACCTGTGCTGATGAGAATGTGTTATTCTCTTAAAACTCAAACTTTTTCATCAGCGCCGAAACGCTCTTCCCCTTGACCCGGTTCCTCTGCAGCTCGGGCCCCTGCTTCTGCGTGTCCTGCTCAAGTTTACTCTCAAATAATTCTGCTAGATTTTTCACATTTCCCTTGAGCTCTGTGCAGTCATCCTTGTGACTCTGAGGTCTGGACTCCTCTGCACTGGTCTGTGGTTTCTCAAATAAGGCCCTTGTCGCTTGATCCAGATTCTGCGTTGGTACATCTGAGGTAGAGGTCTCAACCTTCACGGCTTTTAGATCGGTTAGCATCTCCGGGCTAGCCACCGTTTGCGTCTGCGTTTCACACACCGACGGCTTCTCCTGGGGTGCGACCTCGCTTACTTGTTGCTCCAAACGTCTGCGAGCTTCCACCTGTTGTTTAAAGCCCTCCTTGAAAACGCTCAACTCCTCGAGGTGATCGTCGAACGCTTCCGTCTGTGACAGTTTTAGTTCCATCAATTTCTCACAAGCCTCCTTATGTTCGGCCTCATGTTTCCGTGAGGTTTCTTTGGCTTGTTCCAGATCTTTCTCAAGACTCATATTCTGCTCCACACACCAAATATACTCCTCTTTTACGCCCTCGAATTCCTTCAGTTGGCGTTCAAGCATCTCCATCTTCTTCTCAGCTGAACTCTGTGTTTTTGTGCCAACTGAACCCTGGGCTTCACACTGCGTTTCCACATTCATCTGTAAAAGTTGCAGCTCTTTCTCCAGATTTTGATTCTGCCGAACAGACCAAGACAACTCCTCTCTCAACTCTTCGAACTCCTGAAGTTGGCGTTCCAGCGTCTCGATCTTCTGGCTTTGTTTCTCATTCTCACTGATCTGTTTCTCTGAACTTTTTCCAACTGAGTCCCGCTCTTCTAAAGACTACTTTAAAAACCTGAGCTCCTCAAAGTTTTCTTGAAGCTCTTTCTCGTGTGAGAGTTGCAGCTCTTTCAACTTCTCACAAGCCTCCTGATGTTCAGACTCGTGTTTACGTGAGTTGTCGTTGGCTTGTTCCAGATCTTTCTCCAGACTGAGGTTCAAAGTTTGCAGCTGCATCAGTTTCTCACAAACCTCCTGATTCTCCTTCTTTGCTAACTTTTCTCTTGCTAGCTCCAACTCTGCCTCTTTGACTTGCATACACCTCACCGCAATCTCAAATTCCTCATACCAGGTTTCGGAGTATGGCAGGTCCACTGTCTGAGTCTGGACCTCGGTGCTGGACCAGGCATGAGTCTGTGTCTGGACCTCGCAGTTGGACCAGGCCTGAGTCTGTGTCTGGACCTCGCAGTTGGACCAGGCCTGAGTCTGTGTCTGGACCTCGCAGGTGGACCAGGCCTGAGTCTGTGTCTGGACCTCACAGGTGGACAAGGCCTGAGTCTGGACCTCGCTGTTGGACCAGGCCTGAGTCTGTGTCTGGACCTCGCTGCTGGACCAGGCCTGTGTCTGGACCTTGCTGCTGGACCAGGCCTGAGTCTGGACCTCGCTGCTGGACCAGGCCTGAGTCTGGACCTCGCTGCTGGACCAGGCCTGAGTCTGGACCTCGTTGCTGGACCAGGTGGGTGGTTGGAGGTCCGTCTGTCTGTGAATGATGTTGTCCTCAAACATCTCTTCCATCTCCTGCAGCTCCTGGTTCAGCTGTGACAGGATCTTTCTGATGTCGTGATCTTTGGGGCCGACGTCTCCCACTTCTGGACCTTCCATGGTCAGTGTAATGTCGTCCATACTGTGTCTTAGAACCTCCAACTGTTAAGACTTTCCTCCGTTTTGCTTCTGTCTAAGTCCTGCTCTCGTTAAATCAATCTTCTGCTCGTTCAAACCGGACTCCGAACGCTGTGTTTGTGTCTGAGACGTGACGTTGCCCTAAGGCTAACTTTTCAGAGCTTTATGACGTCATCACTGCTTTGACGGAACGCCGTAACCTAGCAACCGGTGACGTGATCGGGATCCGGAACAGTGGGGGATGTTCCCATGGCAACCTGTCCTTTTATTTAAAGGACAACTCACCCTCAAATCCACTTTTTTGCCGATAAACGGTACAAATGAGTGTCCAATGATGTTGTCTACATATCCTGGTCATAATTTTGTCACTTTGGTGCAAATTAGTTGAAAAATCAACTTTCTGCCTAAAACCGTCTGTGAGGCGCCGTCTGTGAGGCGCCACCTGCAGGCGACTTACATTTTAATTTAGAATCTGGCGCCACCATTGGCCGCAGCAGTGGCTGCTTTATGGTGCATTCAGACCGCAAACGCTCAAACGCTGAAGCATTCTCTAGTTTTCAGACGCAGAGGACTTCACACCAGAAAGTCCTGACGCGAGCCGGAAGTACCAGAAGTAGCCGGCCGGCTCTAATGCTAATAGAGCTATGCTAGCGGCTTCCTGTGTACAGATCTCCTCCAATATAAAGCTTTGCAGCGTGTCTTTGAACAGAGACCTTCCACGGGCTTTATATGACAGGAGTATGTGTTCACGGAGGTGCGGCATAAGTTTTTTCATATTATTAAACGGAATTTCCGCATTGGCGAACACACTCGAAGCAGTTGCATAAGGTCACGGGAGCATCACAACGCATATTTTCACACATAAGCAGAGTCCCCCTTTGTCAACCCTGGTTTAGTCCTGGTTTAGTCCTGATGTAGTTCCTGTTTTGGCTGTTAACTATATGTTCAGTCTGCTCGCTCAGACCTCCAATGTCCCCGTGACCACTTTGCGGCTCTCTGATTGGTTGCTGCACGAACGTCCCGAGGGAAAGTTGAGCAAAGTTTATCTCCTGTGGGCGTCCTTTTTCCGCTCCTGCTCCTCCCCTTTCACTTTCCCGCCAAGTCCGTGCGGCTCTACTCAGCGGTCCGTAAGTGCGTGCCGAGAGGTTGGTGCGTTTTGACGCTGCAACGCGCGTCACCATTGACTTTGCATTGAAACCCGACCTGATGACCTGATGATCCGGTCTGAGCGCGCCTTTAGTCTGCAGTGGCTCGTTACGTCAGCAGCCCGCCGCTCTGAGGTATATAAACGGCCCAGTCTCGTTCACGCCCCCGTAGCAAGTTGGAGAAGGAATAGCAGAGAATATTTTCATCAATTGGCAGGTTTGCGATTAATTATAGAATTTAGGTAGATTTTTATTAGCATAGCTGTTTGTATTATAGATAATTGTGTAGTGTTAATAGCGTTGCTGTTGAATAATGTAGTTTTAGGCTTTAGTTAGTTGCTTTTATTGTTAGATTAGTTAGCTGAATTTAGCTTAGGACTTTTGTTAGTATTACTAGTGTTCTATATTGTGTGCAATTTCATTGTTTATTGTTTATTGTACTTATTGTTTATTGTACAATAAATACTACTTTTTATGTTTGAGCGTGTGTTAAATTACTGTTTCTTTTGTGAACATTGGGGTATCATTTCTTTCCAAAATGCCTTGGTGCAGTGGCCGCAGGATATTGTGGCAGAGACTATATGACCCCCCACAACATATAGTTTATCTTGGTCTGGGTTCATACATAAAATGTACAGACAAAACTGTGAAGTAAAGCACTGCAACATAAGCGGTTACTGTATAGATGACTTTCACGTGACGTCACATCCTGTGAAAAAAGGCTCGGCTTACCGGAGGTCGGCCATGCTGGTGGTGTAGTACACTCTCTAATGTCACATTAGAGTCTTTCAAGCGTCCTTTAAGTTCTTTGAAGCAGTGCCATACAATTGTGCCGTGTTTCATTGTGCTAACAGCAAGCGTGACGAGGACAAATTTAGTTTTTTTATCGTTTCCCGGACTTGTTTGGTTAACGTTTTTGTTTATGTTTTGTTTTTGTAGATTTGAAATCCATCTCGCAAGTTGTAATATAGGGCGATTGTTTTGACAATAGGTTGGCATGACCCACTTGCTCTTCTCCTGGGTACAGGGAACTGAACCCCCCGCACTGCGGCTTCTACTGCAAACAACAGTGCTCCTACAAACAAGCTTCATGAAGGCGAGCCATGCAGCAGTGCGCGAACATAACATTTCCGTCATTCTCAGCCACAAACCAAGTTCTCAATGGTGTTTCTCGAGCTCGCTGGGACTGGTTGATTAAAAAAGAATGAAACAACAATCCACAAACAGCATTTGTAGATACAATATATAAAAGACGCAACGCGCGTGGGGTCATAAACATTAAACTACAAAGCTAAACTCAAAAATGACTGATACATTATCTTTATTACTTACCCAAGCAAAAACAACTGACACAAACACAAACTTGCTTTGTCTGAAGCTTGTTCACCTCCAACATGGTGGACACTGATTACGTCGTCAGTTTTGGTCACGTGGTTGAAAGTCATCTATGGGAATAAGGGAAGGCTACCTGTGACAAGCAGTTCGTACTTTTTATTCCACTCTAATCGATATCATTCAGAAACAGGCCCCATTCTGTGGCGGTCTGCTGCCTCAGCTGCCTCTGAGACGGGTTAGTTTTACCCTACTGATGATGTGTTGTTGCAATAGTAATCCTGCTCTGCTGCAGCCTCTGCTGCACCGGCAGCTGCCTCTGCATTAATTTAAACGAGTGCCTTCAAAAATTCTCAGCGTGTAAACTAGACTGGTAAAAAACACCCCCCTCAGCATTGACACAAATGTGGAACGGAGCTTTGGGCCAAGAGCCAACTTTTGGACCATCCTGTAAAGACGTTTTCGAGAGGTCTGCTAACGCTATATGTTAGCATTGGCTAATTCTTATTCCGTGTCCACCCCCATCGGCCCGGGGTGGTATTGCAGCATGTCAGCGCACGTCATTTTGGCCACTTTTGAGCCGTGAGCCCAGGACCCGCCCCCACTGGTCCCCTTTTAGTCCTCCAGGCTACGCCCATTTAGAGGGAGATTTGAAAAGAAAATGTGAGTGACGTAAGCTTCAAGGAGCGGGTAGAGAAGTTCTTTAATGGCAGAATATATGAGCACGATTCAAATCTATACGTTTTTAAATCTGGGACGTAATTGTTTAAAACTGACTTAATCCTGAAGTTGATTAAAAACAATTTAACCTTAAAAATACATTACATTTTTATTATAATATTTATTTAATGATTTACAGGATTTTACTTTTAGAAGATACTGTTTTAAACCAGACCTATCTCCTCATCAGTCACTGATCTGGAGTTGATTTTAGCTCCATCCATGCTTAAATAAGGAACTTCTGGCCCAAACGTGTTGCTCCACCTCTTCTGTCTAAACAGCAGGGGGCGTGCGTGTGTGAAACTTTTTGTGTGTGTGTGTGCGTGTGTCTGTGTGTGTGTGTGACAAATAAATGAAAATTGGAGCAAACCTTTTTATTTACCATTTATGCTATTCTATTTTACTCACGCTGTTTAGCTCCTGATGAATATGATAAACCATTACACACACACAGTCTCACACACTCACACAGACACACATTCTCACACACAAACACTTACACACAGACACACTTACACACATAAACAAACACACACTAACCCACACGCACTTACACTTACACACAGACACACACCCGCACCCACACTCTCACACACAGACACACATTAAAAACCCACACACACGCACACGCACACACACACACACAAACACGCACCCGCACACACACTCACACACACACACACTTACGTACAGCCTGTCTGTTCTCAGCAAACCCCTTCCTCAGAAAGATGCAGGCGGGCCCCAACACGGTGTGCATCGTGGCTCCGTTCTGAGCGAGGGCCCCTCCTGTTCCCCCCTCCTCAGCCACTGCCTTGTACCGCTTCTTCTGCTCCTGAAGCCAGACCAGGACCGGACCAGGCCAGACCAGACCAGGCCAGGGCAGACACAGAGAGGGTTGAGACTTATGTTTAGAGCGTGCAAACAAGACAGAGGGAATGACAGACAGTGTTGAACTGGTCTCTCCCCGGTCTCTCTCTGGTCTCTTTCTGATCTCTCTCTCTGGTCTTTCCCTCTGCTCATTCTCTGGTCTCTCTCTCTGGTCTCTTGCCGGTCTCTCTCTGGTCTCTTTCTGATCTCTCTCTCTGGTCTTTCCCTCTGCTCATTCTCTGGTCTCTCTCTCTGGTCTCTTGCCGGTCTCTCTCTCTGGTTTCTTTCTCTCCGGTCTCTCTCTCTGGTCTCTCCCTGGTCTCTCTCCGGTCTCTCTCCCTGGTTTCTCCCTCTTCCCCTTCTCTGGTCCCTCTCTCTGGTCTCTTTCCGGCCTCTTTCTATGGTCTCTCTCTGGTCTCTCTCTCTGGTCTGTCCATAGTCTCTCTTTCTGGTCTCTCTCTCTGCGCTATCTCTAGTCTATCTCTGGGCTCTCTCTGCTCTCTCTCTAGTGTCTTTCCGGTCTCTCTCTCTGGTCTCTCACTGGTTTCTCTCTCTCTGCATTGTCTCTGGTCTCTCTCTCTGGTCTCTCTCTGGTCTCTCTCTGGTTTCTCTCTGGTCTCTCTCTGGTTTCTCTCTGGTTTCTCTCTGGTCTGTTTGTGTAATAGAGCATGCAGGACAGAGGGACTGACAGACACACGTGTTGCTCAAACTGAGGTGTGCGTCCGCTGAGTCATGACACAGTCTCACAACCATCTGCTGCACGCCGCTGTCGGCCAAACAAACAAACACACACCAAAGTACCAGCGTCGGCGTCGGCAAAACTGTCCTGTTACAAACACGTCTCACACCAGCAACACGTCCGACGCTACTCGGACATAATGGGAAATATGTGATCGGTCTCTAGCTCTCTTTCCTCTGTCTGGTTTCTCTTTCTGGGCTTTCTCTCTGGTACAGTATCTCTCTCTGGTCTCTTTCTGGTCTCTCTCTGGTCGCTCTCAGGTCTCTCTCTGGTCTTTTTCTGGTCTCTCTCTTTTCTCTCTCAGTCTCTTCATGGTCTCTCTCCGGTCGCTCTCTCTCTCTCTCTGGTCACTCTGTTTTCTCTCTCTGGTCTCCCTCTCTGGTCACTCTATCTCAGACTCTCTCAGGTCTCTCTGGTCTCTCTCAGGTCTCTCTGGTCTCTCTCTTGTCTCTCTGTCTCTCTGGTCTCCCTCTGGTCTCTCTCAGTCTCTCTCTGGTCTCTCTCTCTCTCAATCATGTGCAATGTGCAATTTCAGAATTTCCACTGCATCTCACTTTATTAACTATTTTTTAATTCCCATTTTACACGTATTCCATGAAATTGATAAGTACTCTTTCTAAAACATTTACAGTGTGTGTGTGTGTCCTGTGCTCCTGCTGCTGTCTTGCCGCGCTGCAACTCTTCCTCACTGTGGGACCAGTAAACAATCTCTGATCTTAAGACGGTTGCTAAGGCAAGCTGGAGTTTTCCCTAAGAATGAAGGCCTCTGATTGGTCAATCTTTACTTGGCTCATATCTGGATTTACAAAGACAACATCACACACAGTATGAACACCAGGATCACTGAGAAATTACACATTTAAGCCCAAAAATACTGAGGATTTTACTTTTACATAAAGTCTAAAGGAGCCAGAGAGGGGAACCAAACTTCACTGCGGGCACTTCCCTACTGGGCTTCATACAGTGTGTATGTTAGCATTGTCCATCTGTATACAGTCTGTGTTAGCATTGTCCATCTGTATACAGTCTGTTTTAGTATGTTCTATAATCTCAAAAAAGGAAAGCTCAAAGTCACATGTTTTTGCCTCTGGAAGAACTGGATTCTGCTGGAGCGAAAACAATGGACTGGACTGTGACGGAGAGAGTACTAGAAGCTAATGCGTCTCAATCTATTTAATTAAAATCACCAATTACTCATGTACCAGACGGAGCTCCTACTTCAGCGCTCTCTGGTATCTCTCTGTTCTCTCTCTAGTCCCTCGCTGGTCTCTCTCTGGTCTCTCTCTGCTGCTGATGCTAATTCATTGACAGCATGTGACATCAGGCAGAAGCAGAGAGGAGACAAACCACTGAGATCTGAAGCTTTTAGATAATCTCTACACCTGCAGTGTAGAAATATGTTTAGTCTCTCTCTGATCTCTCCCTGGTCCCTCTCTGGTCTCTCTCTGGTCTCTCTCTGGTCTCTCTCTCTGGTCTCTCTCTGGTCTCTCTCTCTGGTCTCTCTCTCTGGTCTCTCTCTAGTCCCTCTCTGGTCTCTCTCTCTGGTCTCTCTCTAGTCCCTCTCTGGTCCCTCTCTGGTCTCTCTCTAGTCCCTCTCTGGTCTCTCTCTGGTCTCTCTCTAGTCTCTCTCTGGTCTCTCTCTCTGGTCTCTCTGGTCTCTCTCTCTACAGCCTGAACACTGACCTTCATCCATCTGGCATCGTGCCGTTCCCCACATGGTACAGACGCCACCGCCAGCTCTGGCCAAAGGCTAATGTTAGCGAGTGAAGCGTGGAGCCTTATGAGAGTTTATGTAACCAGAGACAAGAGAGGAGGTGAAGACCAGGAATGAACCAGAGACCAGAGAGGAGGTGAAGACCAGGAATGAACCAGAGACCAGAGAGGAGGTGAAGACCAGGAATGAACCAAAGACCAGAGAGGAGGTGAAGACCAGGAATGAACCAGAGACCAGAGAGGAGGTGAAGACCAGGAATGAACCAGAGACACATAAAGAGGAGGTGAAGACCAGGAGCCCTCTCTTTTTGGTCTCTCTGGTCTGTCCCTGGTCTCTCTCTTGTCCCTCTCTTGTCCCACTCTGGTCCCTCTCTGGTCTCTCTCTGGTCCCTCTCTGGTCTCTCTCTGGTCTCTCTCTGGTCTCTCTCTGGTCCCTCTCTGGTCCCTCTCCGGTCTCTCTCTGGTCCCTCTCTGGTCCCTCTCTGGTCCCTCTCTGGTCCCTCTCTGGTCTCTCTCTGGTCTCTCTCTGGTCCCTCTCCGGTCTCTCTCTGGTCCCTCTCTGGTCTCTCTCTGGTCCCTCTCTGGTCCCTCTCTGGTCTCTCTCTGGTCCCTCTCTCTCCATCTCTGGTCTCTCTCCATCTCTGGTCTCTCTCTTGTCCCCCTCTGGTCCCTCTCTGGTCCCTCTCTGGTCCCTCTCTGGTCTCTCTCTGGTCTCTCTCTGGTCCCTCTCCGGTCTCTCTCTGGTCCCTCTCTGGTCCCTCTCCGGTCTTTCTCTGGTCCCTCTCTGGTCCCCCTCTGGTCCCCCTCTGGTCCCTCTCTGGTCCCTCTCCGGTCTTTCTCTGGTCCCTCTCTGGTCCCTCTCTGGTCCCCCTCTGGTCCCCCTCTGGTCCCTCTCTGGTATAGTACTCAGATAAAATGAGGCCAATTAATAAATGAATCAGGTTTTATAGTTATCTTTCAATATTAAAACAGTACAAAGATGAGCTTCTGTTGCACACTGTAGCTGCTCCCAGGATCCCTGTTGTCTAAAAAGATGAATAATAATAATAATAATAATAATAATAATAATAATAATAATTGATTCTGTGTCTGTCCCAGGGCTCAGTGCCTTTGTCGTTGGTGATGTCACATTTTGTTGACATGCAGCAAAGCGGCTTCAGTTTTAAGATTAAGACTCAGACCTTGTATTTGTACAACAGTAGGAAAATTCCAGTGTTGCATCACAAGTTACAGAACAGTAGGAATGAGAAGCCCACAGCACGAGCGAACAATTACTCTGTACAGAATATAAAATCTAACTTTGGCGCAATAAAGAAGCTAGTTTAAAATCTTTAGCTTTAGCATAATAAAGAAGCTAGTTTAAAATATAGCTTTAGCATAATAAAGAAGCTAGTATAAAATATAGCTTTAGCATAATAAAGAAGCTAGTATAAAATATAGCTTTAGCATAATAAAGAAGCTAGTATAAAATATAGCTTTAGCATAATAAAGAAGCTAGTATAAAATATAGCTTTAGCATAATAAAGAAGCTAGTATAAAATATAGCTTTAGCATAATAAAGAAGCTAGTATAAAATATAGTTTTAGCATAATAAAGAAGCTAGTATAAAATCTCAAACTTTATAAAATAGTGTATATTCCGGTGCAGAACAATGTTAGCATGAGGCTACAGAGACATATTGGCCACATTCTTTGACAATAGTTCAAATTCTTGCGCTTCAGCACAAAACAAATCTAGGTTTCTGTGTTTGGCAACAGCTGTTCACCTGCAGAACATGTGGGTCTGCAGAGGCCGCAGCAGCAGCAGCAGCAGCAGTCACTGACATCCTCATCCTCACATGTGGCAGCAGGTCAAGCACCAGCATCATCTTGACTGTAATTGAGAGACAGACCCAGTGCCTCTCTCTGATTGGCTCAAAAGACACACAAACTAAACGCTATTCTGACCTCGCACCGCCTAAAAACCTCACGCAGGTTCTGTCACATGTCATTTCTCGCGGGAAAGTCAAGTCGGGTCAGATCACGTCAGGTACCGCACACACACACACACACGCACGCACACAGACACACAAACACACACACACACACACGCACACACACACACACACACACACACACACACACACGCACACGCACACGCACGCAGGAAGGACACCAAAGAAGCCAGACCTACCTTCTTGCTGGAAACTTTAAGCGACTTTACAGAATTGCCCATAGCCAAACAAACAAGCAGTGGTCCTTCTATGTCTGTGCGTGAGCGGTCCCACGTGCGCGCATGGTTTGGGGGGCGTGCGTGTGGGGAGAGGAGGCTCAGTGGGTCAGGGGCTGATGCGAGGGGACATTGACATTTAGGGGAGTGGGGGGAGGACGGAGACAGCCCAGGACACCACAGACAGAGGGGGACGGAGGGGACAGAGGTTCAGGACACAGACAAGGACCACAGGAGGACACAGAGATGCAGGAGTGGAATCCGCGTGCGTGTGGTAGGAGCCCGCCAAGCCAGCGACTATAGCACACCAAGATTGCTTATTCATCGCATCCTTTTTTTCCCATTCCTCTCTCTCTCTCTCTCTCTTTGACTTTGCCCTCACCAACTCACCCCCTCCTCACCCCTCCTCACCCCCTCCTCACCCATCGCCGCTCTGTCTGTCTCTATGCATCCACGTTCGCTCGGCGGTACACGCGCAGTTTGAGAATCTTTGCCGTTAGAAGCAGGACAAGCGGACAGCATTCCCCTCAGCAAGACATGGCAACATACACACACACATAGTGACACACACACGCACACACACACACACACACACACACACACACACACACACAGAGAGACACACAGACACACACACCTACAGAGAGACACACACACACACAGACACACACACACACACACAGAGAGAGACACACACACACAGACACACACACCTACAGAGAGACACATACAGAGATGGGGGTAGGAGCTAAAAATAAAATCCTCATCCCCCACTTCTCTCTGCTGCTCCTGCCCCCAGCACGGCTCCTCTTCGCACTCCTCTTTCTTTCCTTTTCCCCCCATATCTCCTTTCTTCTATCTCCTCTCCTCTCTTTTCTCCTTGCTCCTTTCTCCTGATCTCTCTCCTCTCTCTTTGCTCCTCTCCTCCGCCCCCTCCTCTCCTCTCTCCCATCCTCTCTCTCCTCTCCTCTCCTCTCTCCTCCTCTCTCCTCTTCTCTCCTCTCCTCTTCTCTTCTCTCTCCCCTCCTCTCTCCTCTCTCCTCTCCGCTTCTCTCCTCTCCTCTTCTCTCCTCTCTCCCCTCCTCACCTCTCTCCTCTCCTCTTCTCCTCTCGTCTCCTCTCTCCCCTCCTCTCTCTCCTCTCCTCTCCTCTCGTCTCCTCTTCTCTCCTCTCCCCCCTCCTCTTCTCCTCTCTCTCCTCTCTCCTCTCCTCTCTTCTTCTCTCCTCTCCTCTTCTCTCCTCTCCCCCCTCCTCTTCTCCTCTCCTCTTCTCCTCTCCTCTCCTCTCCTCCCCTCCCCTCCTCTCCTCTCTCTCCTCTCCTCTCCTCCTCTCTTTCCTCCTCCCCTCTCTCCACTCTCTCCTCCTCTCCTCTCTCTCCTCCTCTCCTCTCTCTCCTCCTCTCTCCTTTCCTCTCCTCTCTCCTCCTCTCTCCTCTCTCTCCTCTCCTCTCCTCTCTCCTCTCTCTAACCTCTCCTCTCTCTCCTCCTCTCTCCTCTCCTCTCTCCTCTCCTCTCTCCTCTCCTCTCTCCTCTCTCCTCTCTCTAACCTCTCCTCTCTCTCCTCTTCTCCTCTCTCCTCTCCTCTCTCCTCTCTCCTCTCTCTAACCTCTCCTCTCTCTCCTCCTCTCTCCTCTCCTCTCTCCGCCTCTCTCTCCTCCTCTCTCCTGTGCAGTAATAAACAGTAGTATGTTTGTATGTGGCCTGACCTCTATTATTCATTTATTTGACTCTTTTAACTGTTTTCATCTTGAGCCAAAGCAGATTCCATGTTTGTGACTTCCTGGTTCTTACAATGATAATAACAATAATTCTGAGATTATTTCCATTTTTAACATTGAGATAATTTTGTCACAGGAAACGTTACATACACAAGATACTATTCTACATACACAAGATACTATTCTATACGTTTAGTTAGCCAGAGCGCCCCCTGGAGGAACAACTGTTGGGGTATAAAACACACAGGGGACTATGGAGCCCCCTGCTGGAGAAAAGCGAGTCTGCACGGTTCTCTTCTTTATCTGTCGTTATTATGATTTCTGCTGTAGTCTGTTCATTGCTATTCACCCCCTGTCCCATTGTCTGTTCCATGGTGTGATGATGGGACCCCTGAACCCGGCCCCCTCCATCTGCACCTGCCTCAGTCCCGGGTCTACAGCCTCAGTCCTGTGTGTCAGCTTCTCCTTTGGGGCAGAGTCTAATGTGGTGAATCAGAATCTCACCAGAGGCCGTGAGCTCCAGTCGTCTCTCGCTGCTCTGTCAGTTCTAATGTCGTCTCCGCTCTCTCTCTGGTCTCCTCTCTCTCATCTCCTCTCTCTCTGGTCTCCTCTCTCTCTCTCGTCTCCTCTCTCTCGTCTCCTCTCTCTCATCTCCTCTCTCTCTGGTCTCCTCTCTCTCATCTCCTCTCTCTCGTCTCCTCTCTCTCATCTCCTCTCTCTCTGGTCTCCTCTCTCTCTGGTCTCCTCTCTGGTCTCCTCTCTGGTCTCCTCTCTCTGGTCTCCTCTCTCTCTCGTCTCCTCTCTTGTCTCCTCTCTTTCTTCTCCTCTCTCTCTCGTCTCCTCTCTCTCGTCTCCTCTCTCTCTCGTCTCCTCTCTCTCTCGTCTCCTCTCTCTCGTCTCCTCTCTCTCGTCTCCTCTCTCTCTCGTCTCCTCTCTCTCGTCTTCTCTCTCTCTCTCGACTCCTCTCTCTCTCGTCTCCTCTCTCTCGTCTCCTCTCTGATCTCCTCTCTCTCTCGTCTCCTCACTCTCGTCTTCTCTCTCTCTCTCGTCTCCTCTCTCTCGTCTCCTCTTTCTCTCGTCTCCTCTCTCTCTCGTCTCCGCTATCTCGTCTCCTCTCTCTCGTCTCCTCTCTCTTATCTCCTCTCTCTCGTCTCCTCTCTCTCGTCTCCTCTCTCGTCTCCTCTCTCTCTCGTCTCCTCTCTCTCGTCTCCTCTCTCTCGTCTCCTCTCTCTCTCGTCTCGTCTCTCTCTTGTCTCCTCTCTCTCGTCTCCTCTCTCTCTCGTCTCCTCTCTCTCGTCTCCTCTCTATCGTCTCCTCTCTCTCTCGTCTCCTCTCTCTCATCTCCTCTTTCTCGTCTTCTCTCTCTCTCTCTCTCTCTCCTCTCTCTCGTCTCCTCTCTCTCTCGTCTTCTCTCTCTCATCTCCTCTCTCTCATCTCCTCTCTCTCGTCTCCTCTCTCTCATCTCCTCTCTCTAGTCTCCTCTCTCTCTCGTCTCCTCTCTCTCTCGTCTCCTCCCTCTCTCGTCTTCTTTCTCATCTCTCTCTCGTCTCCTCTCTCTCTCTCGTCTCCTCTCTCTCGTCTCCTCTCTCTCTCTCTCTCCTCTGTCGTCTCCTCTCTCTCTCGTCTCCACTCTCTCGTCTCCTCTCTCTCTCGTCTCCTCTCTCTCGTCTCCTCTCTATCGTCTCCTCTCTCTCTCGTCTCCTCTCTCTCTCGTCTCCTCTCTCTCATCTCCTCTTTCTCGTCTTCTCTCTCTCTCTCTTCTCCTCTCTCTCGTCTCCTCTCACTCTCGTCTCCTCTCTCTCATCTCCTCTCTCTCATCTCCTCTCTCTCGTCTCCTCTCTCTCATCTCCTCTCTCTCATCTCCTCTCTCTCGTCTCCTCTCTCTCGTCTCCTCTCTCTCATCTCCTCTCTCTCTGGTCTCCTCTCTCTCTGGTCTCCTCTCTCTCTCGTCTCCTCTCTCGTCTCCTCTCTTTCGTCTCCTCTCTCTCGTCTCCTCTTTCTCGTCTCCTCTCTCTCGTCTCCTCTCTCCCGTCTTCTCTCTCTCATCTCTGTTCTCTCGTCACCTCCGCTCCCTCGTCTCCTCTCTTTGGTCTCCGCTCTCTCGTCTCCTCTCTCTCGTCTCCGCTCTCTCGTCTCCTCCGCTCTCTCGTCTCCTCTCTCTTGTCTCCGCTCCCTCGTCTCCGCTCTCTCATCTCATCTCTTCTCTCTCTCGTCTCCTCTCTCTCGTCTCCACTCTCTCGTTTCCTCTCTCTCGTCTCCTCTCTCTCTCGTCTCCTCTCTCTCGTCTCCTCTCTCTCATCTCCGCTCTCTCTCGTCTCCTCTCTCACTTGTCTCCGCTCTCTCTTGTCTCCTCTCTATCGTCTCCTCTCTCTCGTCTCCGCTCTCTCGTCTCCTCTCTTTCTGGTCTCCTCTCTCTCTCCTCTCCTTTCTCTCGTCTCTTCTCTCTTGTCTCCTCTCTCTCGTCTCTGCTCTCTCGTCTCCGCTCTCTCATCTCCGCTCTCTCGTCTCCTCTTTCTCGTCTCAGCTCTCTCGTTTCCTCTCTCGTCTCCGCTCTCTCGTCTCCTCTCTTTCGTCTCCTCTCTCCCTCGTCTCCTCTCGTCTCCGCTCTCTCGTCTCCTCTCTCTGGTCTCCTCTCTCTCGTCTCCTCTCTCTCGTCTCCGCTCTCTCGTCTCCTCTATCCCGTCTCCTCTCTCTTGTCTCCTCTCTCTCGTCTCCGCTCTCTCGTCTCCTCTCTCTCTTTTCCTCTCTCTCGTCTCCTCTCTCGTCTCCTCTCTCATCTCCTCTCTCTCGTCTCCGCTCTCTCGTCTCCTCTCTCTCGTCTCCTCTCTCTCGTCTCCTCTCTCTCGTCTCCTCTCTCTCGTCTCCGCTCTCTCGTCTCTTTCTCTCGTCTCCCCTCTTTCTGGTCTCCTCTCTCTCTCGTCTCCTTTCTCTCGTCTCTTCTCTCTCGTCTCCTCTTTCTCGTCTCTGCTCTCTCGTCTCCGCTCTCTTGTCTCCTTTCTCTCGTCTCCGCTCTCTCGTCTCCTCTTTCTTGTCTCCGCTCTCTCGTTTCCTCTCTCTCGTCTCCTCTCTCTCGTCTCCGCTCTCTCGTCTCCTCTCTTTCGTCTCCTCTCTCTCTCGTCTCCTCTCTCTCATCCCCGCTCTCTCGTCTCCTCTCTCTCGTCTCCTCTCTCTCGTCTCCTCTCTCTCGTTTCCTCTCTCTCGTCTCCTCTCTCTATCGTTTCCTCTCTTGTCTCCTCTCATCTCCTCTCTCTCGTCTCCGCTCTCTCTCGTCTCCTCTCTCTCTTGTCTCCTCTCTCTCTTGTCTCTCCGCTCTCTCTTGTCTCCTCTCTCTCGTCTTCTCTCTCTCGTCTCCTCTCTCACTTGTCTCCGCTCTCTCTTGTCTCCTCTCTATCGTCTCCTCTCTATCGTCTCCTCTCTATCGTCTCCTCTTTCTCGTCTCCGCTCTCTCGTCTCCTCTCTCTCGTCTCCTCTCTCGTCTCCTCTCTCATCTCCTCTCTCACATCTCATCTCTTCTCTCTCTCGTCTCCTCTCTCTCGTTTCCTCTCTCTCGTCTCCTCTCTCATCTCCTCTCTCTCGTCTCCGCTCTCTCGTCTCCTCTCTCTCGTCTCCTCTCTCTCGTCTCCTCTCTCTCGTCTCCTCTCTCTCGTCTCCTCTTTCTCGTCTCGTCCGCTCTCTTGTCTCCTCTCTCGTCTCCGCTCTCTCGTCTCCTCTCTCTCGTCTCCTCTCTCTCTTCTCCTCCCTCTCTCGTCTCCGCTCTCTCGTCTCTTCTCTCTGGTCTCCTCTCTCTGGTCTCCTCTCTCTCGTCTCCTCTCTCTCGTCTCCGCTCTCTCGTCTCCTCTCTCCCGTCTCCTCTCTCTCGTCTCCTCTCTCGTCTCCGCTCTCTCGTCTCCTCTCTCTCGTCTCCGCTCTCTCGTCTCATCTCTCTCGTCTCCGCTCTCTCGTCTCCTCTCTCTCGTCTCCTCTCTCTCGTCTCCGCTCTCTCGTCTCCTCTCTCTCGTCTCCTCTCCCTCGTCTCCTCTCTCGTCTCCTCTCTCATCTCCTCTCTCTCATCTCATCTCTTCTCTCTCTCGTCTCCTCTCTCTCGTCTCCTCTCTCTCGTTTCCTCTCTCTCGTCTCCTCTCTTTCGTCTCCTCTCTCATCTCCTCTCTCTCTCTCTCGCTCTCTCGTCTCCTCTCTCTCTCTCTCTCTCTCTCTCTCTCGTCTCCTCTCTCGTCTCCTCTTTCTCGTCTCCTGCGCTCTCTTGTCTCCTCTCTCGTCTCCGCTCTCTCGTCTCCTCTCTCTCGTCTCCTCTCTCTCTTCTCCTCCCTCTCTCGTCTCCGCTCTCTCGTCTCCTCCCTCTTTCGTCTCCGCTCTCTCGTCTCCTCCCCCTCTCGTCTCCTCTCTCTCGTCTCCTCTCTCGTCTCCTCTCTCATCTCCTTTCTCTCATCTCCTCTCTCTCGTCTCCTCTCTTTCGTCTTCGCTCTCTCGTCTTCTCTCTCGTCTCCTCTCTTTCTGGTCTCCTCTCTCTCTGGTCTCCTTTCTCTCGTCTCCTCTCTCTCGTCTCCTTTCTCTCGTCTCCTCTCTCATCTCGTCTCTTTCATCTCATCTCTTCTCTCTCTCGTCTCCTCTCTCTCGTCTCCACTCTCTCGTTTCCTCTCTCTCGTCTCCTCTCTCTCGTCTCCTCTCTCTGGTCTCCGCTCTCTCGTCTCTTTCTCTCGTCTCCTCTCTTTCTGGTCTCCTCTCTCTCTGGTCTCCTTTCTCTCGTCTCTGCTCTCTCGTCTCCGCTCTCTCGTCTCCTTTCTCTCGTCTCCTCTCTCTCGCCTCCGCTCTCTCGTCTCCTCTTTCTCGTCTCCGCTCTCTCGTTTCCTCTCTCTCGTCTCCTCTCTCTCGTCTCCGCTCTCTCTTCTCCTCTCTTTCGTCTCCTCTCTCTCTTGTCTCCGCTCTCTCGTCTCCTTTCTCCCGTCTCCTCTCTCGTCTCCGCTCTCTCGTCTCCTCCGCTCTCTCGTTTCCTCTCTCTCGTCTCCGCTCTCTCGTCTCCTTCGCTCTCTTGTCTCCTCTCACTCGTCTCCGCTCTCTCGTCTCCGCTCTCTCGTCTCCGCTCTCTCGTCTCCTCCGCTCTCTCATCTCCTCCGCTCTCTCGTCTCCTCCGCTCTCTCGTATCCTCCCTCTCGTCTCCGCTCTCTCGTCTCCGCTCTCTCGTCTCCGCTCTCTCGTCTCCTCTCTCTCGTCTCCTCCCCCTCTCGTCTCCTCTCTCTCGTCTTTATGTGATGACTAATCAAACACATCTGCCTCAGAGTGAAATTCTGTTGCTCTGAGACAGAGATTATTTAAAACAAATAGAAAAAGGAAATGATTGTGATATTAGTCCGACTGACTCGACCTTTGGGTCCGAGTGTAGTCTCTGAATCAGAGACTTTCTTATTTCCATGTAAGTCACAGACGGAGGTGAAGAACACTCTCTCTTCTCCTCCCTCTCTCGTCTCCGCTCTCTCGTCTCCTCTCTCTCGTCTCCTCCCTCTTTCGTCTCCGCTCTCTCGTCTCCTCCCCCTCTCGTCTCCTCTCTCTCGTCTCCTCCCTCTTTCGTCTCCGCTCTCTCGTCTCCTCCCCCTCTCGTCTCCTCTCTCTCGTCTCCTCTCTCGTCTCCTCTCTCATCTCCTTTCTCTCATCTCCTCTCTCGTCTCCTCTCTCTCGTCTCCGCTCTCTCGTCTCTTCTCTCTCTCATCTCCTCTCTCTGGTCTCCTTTCTCTCGTCTCCTCTCTCTCGTCTCCTCTCTTTCGTCTCCGCTCTCTCGTCTTCTCTCTCGTCTCCTCTCTATCTGGTCTCCTCTCTCTCTCGTCTCCTTTCTCTCGTCTCCTCTCTCATCTCCTCTCTCTCATCTCATCTCTTCTCTCTCTCGTCTCCTCTCTCTCGTCTCCTCTCTCGCGTCTCCTCTTTGTCTCCTCTCTCATCTCGTCTCTCTCATCTCATCTCTTCTCTCTCTCGTCTCCTCTCTCTCGTCTCCACTCTCTCGTTTCCTCTCTCTCGTCTCCTCTCTCTCGTCTCCTCTCTCTGGTCTCCGCTCTCTCGTCTCTTTCTCTCGTCTCCTCTCTTGCTGGTCTCCTCTCTCTCTCGTCTCCTTTCTCTCGTCTCTTCTCTCTCGTCTCCGCTCTCTCGTCTCCTCCGCTCTCTCGTTTCCTCTCTCTCGTCTCCGCTCTCTCGTCTCCTTCGCTCTCTTGTCTCCTCTCACTCGTCTCCGCTCTCTCGTCTCCTCTCTCTCGTCTCCGCTCTCTCGTCTCCTCCGCTCTCTCGTCTCCTCCGCTCTCTCGTATCCTCCCTCTCTCGTCTCCGCTCTCTCGTCTCCTCTCTCTCGTCTACGCTCTCTCGTCTCCTCTCTCTCGTCTCCTCCCTCTTTCGTCTCCGCTCTCTCGTCTCCTCCCCCTCTCGTCTCCTCTCTCTCGTCTCCTCTCTCGTCTCCTCTCTCATCTCCTTTCTCTCATCTCCTCTCTCTCGTCTCCTCTCTCTCGTCTCCGCTCTCTCGTCTCTTCTCTCTCTCATCTCCTCTCTCTGGTCTCCTTTCTCTCGTCTCCTCTCTCTCGTCTCCTCTCTTTCGTCTCCGCTCTCTCGTCTTCTCTCTCGTCTCCTCTCTTTCTGGTCTCCTCTCTCTCTCGTCTCCTTTCTCTCGTCTCCTCTCTCATCTCCTCTCTCTCATCTCATCTCTTCTCTCTCTCGTCTCCTCTCTCTCGTCTCCTCTCTCGCGTCTCCTCTCTCGTCTCCTCTCTCATCTCGTCTCTCTCATCTCATCTCTTCTCTCTCTCGTCTCCTCTCTCTCGTCTCCCACTCTCTCGTTTCCTCTCTCTCGTCTCCTCTCTCTCGTCTCCTCTCTCTTGTCTCCGCTCTCTCGTCTCTTTCTCTCGTCTCCTCTCTTTCTGGTCTCCTCTCTCTCTCGTCTCCTCTCTCTCGTCTCTTTCTCTCGTCTCCTCTCTTTCTGGTCTCCTCTCTCTCTCGTCTCCTTTCTCTCGTCTCTTCTCTCTCGTCTCCGCTCTCTCGTCTCCTCCGCTCTCTCGTTTCCTCTCTCTCGTCTCCGCTCTCTCGTCTCCTTCGCTCTCTTGTCTCCTCTCACTCGTCTCCGCTCTCTCGTCTCCGCTCTCTCGTCTCCTCTCTCTCGTCTCCGCTCTCTCGTCTCCTCCGCTCTCTCGTATCCTCCCTCTCTCGTCTCCGCTCTCTCGTCTCCTCTCTCTTGTCTACGCTCTCTCGTCTCCGCTCTCTCGTCTCCTCTCTCTCGTCTCCTCTCTCTCGTCTCCTCCCCCTCTCGTTTCCTCTCTCTCGTCTTTATGTGATGACTAATCAAACACATCTGCCTCAGAGTGAAATTCTGTTGCTCTGAGACAGAGATCATTTAAAACAAATAGAAAAAGGAAATGATTGTGATATTAGTCCGACTGACTCGACCTTTGGGTCCGAGTGTAGTCTCTGAATGAGAGACTTTCTTATTTCCATGTAAGTCACAGACGGAGGTGAAGAACACTCTCTCTTCTCCTCCTTCTCTCGTCTCCGCTCTCTCGTCTCCTCTCTCTCGTCTCCTCCCTCTTTCGTCTCCGCTCTCTCGTCTCCTCCCCCTCTCGTCTCCTCTCTCTCGTCTCCTCTCTCGTCTCCTCTCTCATCTCCTTTCTCTCATCTCCTCTCTCTCGTCTCCTCTCTCTCGTCTCCGCTCTCTCGTCTCTTCTCTCTCTCATCTCCTCTCTCTGGTCTCCTTTCTCTCGTCTCCTCTCTCTCGTCTCCTCTCTTTCGTCTCCGCTCTCTCGTCTTCTCTCTCGTCTCCTCTCTTTCTGGTCTCCTCTCTCTCTCGTCTCCTTTCTCTCGTCTCCTCTCTCATCTCCTCTCTCTCATCTCATCTCTTCTCTCTCTCTCGTCTCCTCCTCCTCTCTCGTCTCCTCTCTCATCTCGTCTCTCTCATCTCATCTCTTCTCTCTCTCGTCTCCTCTCTCTCGTCTCCACTCTCTCGTTTCCTCTCTCTCGTCTCCTCTCTCTCGTCTCCTCTCTCTGGTCTCCGCTCTCTCGTCTCTTTCTCTCGTCTCCTCTCTTTCTGGTCTCCTCTCTCTCTCGTCTCCTTTCTCTCGTCTCTTCTCTCTCGTCTCCGCTCTCTCGTCTCTGCTCTCTCGTCTCCGCTCTCTCATCTCCGCTCTCTCGTCTCCTCTTTCTCGTCTCAGCACTCTCGTTTCCTCTCTCTCGTCTCATCTCTCTCGTCTCCGCTCTCTCGTCTCCTCTCTCTCTCGTCTCCTCTCCTCTCTCTCGTCTCCTCTCCTCTCTCTCGTGTCCTCTCTGTCGTCCTCTCTCTCTGGTCTCCTCTCTCTGGTCTCCTTTCTCTCGTCTCCGCTCTCTCGTCTCCGCTCTCTCGTCTCCTTTCTCTCGTCTCCTCTCTCTCGTCTCCGCTCTCTCGTCTCCTCTTTCTCGTCTCCGCTCTCTCGTCTCCTCTCTCTCGTCTCCGCTCTCTCTTCTCCTCTCTTTCGTCTCCTCTCTCTCTTGTCTCCGCTCTCTCGTCTCCTTTCTCCCGTCTCCTCTCTCTCGTCTCCGCTCTCTCGTCTCCTCCGCTCTCTCGTTTCCTCTCTCTCGTCTCCGCTCTCTCGTCTCCTTCGCTCTCTTGTCTCCTCTCACTCGTCTCCGCTCTCTCGTCTCCGCTCTCTCGTCTCCTCTCTCTCGTCTCCGCTTTCTCGTCTCCTCCGCTCTCTCGTCTCCTCCGCTCTCTCGTATCCTCCCTCTCTCGTCTTCGCTCTCTCGTCTCCTCTCTCTCGTCTCCGCTCTCTCGTCTCCGCTCTCTCGTCTCCTCTCTCTCGTCTCCTCTCTCTCGTCTCCTCCCCCTCTCGTCTCCTCTCTCTCGTCTTTATGTGATGACTAATCAAACACATCTGCCTCAGAGTGAAATTCTGTTGCTCCTCTCTCTCGTCTCCGCTCTCTCGTCTCTTCTCTCTCTCATCTCCTCTCTCTGGTCTCCTTTCTCTCGTCTCCTCTCTCTCGTCTCCTCTCTTTCGTCTTCTCTCTCTCGTCTTCTCTCTCGTCTCCTCTCTTTCTGGTCTCCTCTCTCTCTCGTCTCCTTTCTCTCGTCTCCTCTCTCATCTCCTCTCTCTCATCTCATCTCTTCTCTCTCTCGTCTCCTCTCTCTCGTCTCCTCTCTCGCGTCTCCTCTCTCGTCTCCTCTCTCATCTCGTCTCTCTCATCTCATCTCTTCTCTCTCTCGTCTCCACTCTCTCGTTTCCTCTCTCGTCTCCTCTCTCTCGTCTCCTCTCTCTCGTCTCCGCTCTCTCGTCTCTTTCTCTCGTCTCCTCTCTTTCTGGTCTCCTCTCTCTCTTGTCTCCTTTCTCTCGTCTCTTCTCTCTCGTCTCCGCTCTCTCGTCTCTGCTCTCTCGTCTCCGCTCTCTCATCTCCGCTCTCTCGTCTCCTCTTTCTCGTCTCAGCACTCTCGTTTCCTCTCTCTCGTCTCATCTCTCTCGTCTCCGCTCTCTCGTCTCCTCTCTCTCTCGTCTCCTCTCCTCTCTCTCGTGTCCTCTCTCTCTGGTCTCCTCTCTCTGGTCTCCTTTCTCTCGTCTCTGCTCTCTCGTCTACGCTCTCTCGTCTCCGCTCTCTCGTCTCCTTTTTCTCGTCTCCTCTCTCTCGTCTCCGCTCTCTCGTCTCCTCTTTCTCGTCTCCGCTCTCTCGTTTCCTCTCTCTCGTCTCCTCTCTCTCGTCTCCGCTCTCTCTTCTCCTCTCTTTCGTCTCCTCTCTCTCTTGTCTCCGCTCTCTCGTCTCCTTTCTCTCGTCTTTATGTGATGACTAATCAAACACATCTGCCTCAGAGTGAAATTCTGTTGCTCTGAGACAGAGATCATTTAAAACAAATAGAAAAAGGAAATGATTGTGATATTAGTCCGACTGACTCGACCTTTGGGTCCGAGTGTAGTCTCTGAATCAGAGACTTTCTTATTTCCATGTAAGTCACAGACGGAGGTGAAGAACAGAGTGAGGTGAAGAACAGAGTGAGGTGAAGAACAGAGTGAGGTGAAGAACAGACGGAGGTGAAGAACAGAGTGAGGTGAAGAACAGACGGAGGTGAAGAACAGAGTGAGGTGAAGAACAGAGTGAGTTGAAGAACAGAGTGAGGTGAAGAACAGACGGAGGTGAAGAACAGAGTGAGGTGAAGAACAGACGGAGGTGAAGAACAGAGTGAGGTGAAGAACAGAGTGAGGTGAAGAACAGAGTGAGGTGAAGAACAGACGGAGGTGAAGAACAGAGTGAGGTGAAGAACAGACGGAGGTGAAGAGCAGAGTGAGGTGAAGAACAGAGTGAGGTGAAGAACAGAGTGAGGTGAAGAACAGACGGAGGTGAAGAACAGAGTGAGGTGAAGAACAGAGTGAGGGGAAGAACAGAGTGAGGTGAAGAACAGAGTGAGGTGAAGAACAGAGTGAGGTGAAGAACAGAGTGAGGGGAAGAACAGAGTGAGGTGAAGAACAGAGTGAGGGGAAGAACAGAGTGAGGGGAAGAACAGAGTGAGGTGAAGAACAGAGTGAGGCATCAGAACAATCAGCAACACTTCTACCTTCGTTATTAGGTCTAAAGATTACAATTCTTACTACGTACAACATACAAGTAAGCAGTGCAGTGACAGCACTAAAGTGAAGTTATAAAGGGTTCAAACCTGGTTCAGTCCTGGTTTAGACCTGGTTCAGTCCTGGTTCAGTCCTGGTTCAGTCCTGGTTCAGTCCTGGTTTAGACCTGGTTCAGTCCTGGTTCAGTCCTGGTTTAGACCTGGTTCAGTCCTGGTTCAGTCCTGGTTAAGACCTGGTTCAGTCCTGGTTCAGTCCTGGTTTAGACCTGGTTCAGTCCTGGTTTAGACCTGGTTCAGTCCTGGTTCAGTCCTGGTTAAGTCCTGGTTCAGTCCTGGTTTAGACCTGCTGTAGTTGAGTGATCCTCTAGTTCTTAGGTAAATGTGGAGATGTAGATGTGCACAGAGGGGGGACATAGAGCTCTGGCTGCAGACGCTGCTCCCTCTTGACCACAACAGTCCCTCACTGAGAACCAGGCCCTGACAAAGATCTCTCTGCAGCCGACAAAAGTCAAAACACAGCTGGATTTTTATGAGCTTCCTTTGAGGCGAGATGGCACTGATACATGGGACAGGAAAAGGTCGTCTCTTTTCTCTTGTTTAAATAATAATAATAATAATAATAATAATAAAATCTCAGAGTCTGAGTTCCTGTTTCTCAGATCCCCATGTCTCAGACTTTGTAAACCCGGTCTGGTCCTGTTTCACCTCGGCCGCTCGCTCTTTCCGCCTCGAGCTCGAACACATCAGCCTCAGCTTAATCCTCATTTCAAAAACGGTTTTAACACAGAGCTCTTCTCCTCCTTCCTCTCGGCGCTCGCTCCGACTCTGCATCTGAGCTAAAAATAGTTTGAGTTTCTCTGCGGGTCAAAATCTGCTCCAGTCTCACATTTTCTGTCACAAAAACTAAAATAATAATAATAGAGCAATCATTCCATACACAGAAGTGATAAACTACTACAATCCTGGGTCTACAGCCTCAGTCCTGGGTCTACAGCCTCAGTCCTGGGCCTACAGCCGCAGTCCTGGGTCTACAGCCTCAGTCCTGGGTCTACAGCCTCAGTCCTGGGTCTACAGCCTCAGTCCTGGGTCTACAGCCTCAGTCCTGGGTCTACAGCCTCAATCCTGGATCTACAGCCTCAGTCCTGGGTCTACAGCCGCAGTCCTGGGTCTACAGCCGCAGTCCTGGGTCTACAGCCGCAGTCCTGGGTCTACAGCCTCAGTCCTGGGTCTACAGCCTCAGTCCTGGGTCTAAAGTCTTTCTGACGAGTTGACGATGCGTGAAAACAGCATCAGAGGAAATGGAAGTAATGAAGGAGGAAACTCGGAGCAGAGAGAGGTCGTTCCTCTCACGGAGCTGTCAGGAGCAGGGCAGCTACGGCTGACGAGGTTACATCAGATCTGTGCCCTCTCCACTTCCTCCACACACTCACACACACACTCACACACTCACACACACGCACACATACACACAGAGACACACACACACACAGAGACATACACATACAGATACACACACACCACACTGTCACCCACACACACACACAGAGACAAACACACAGACATTGTTTCTTTCTCTATATTCAACTTGTCACTTTCTATTGTTCTCATGAGGCTCAAGGCAAGAATCCTCTCTTCCAGAACAGACTGAGGAGCTCCCTCTGCTGGCCACAAACAGCACCTCCTCATCCTCCTCCCCTTCTCCTCCTCCTCAGCCTCAGTCCTGGATCTACAGCCTCAGTCCTGGGTCTACAGCTCAGTCCTGGATCTACAGCCTCAGTCCTGGGTCTACAGCCTCAGTCCTGGATCTACAGTCTCAGTCCTGGGTCTACAGCTCAGTCCTGGATCTACAGCCTCAGTCCTGGGTCTGCAGCCTCAGTCCTGGATCTACAGTCTCAGTCCTGGGTCTACAGCCTCAGTCCTGGGTCTACAGTCTCAGTCCTGGGTCTACAGCCTCAGTCCTGGGTCTACAGCCTCAGTCCTGGGTCTATAGGTTTCAGTGAGAGACATAATAACTGCTGGGATTAACGTTGCTATAAATACGTATCTATTTTTGCTCTCGATGCTTTCTTGTGTCAGAGACGTTTTGCCAAAGAGAGAATAATGTCATTTTCTCACAAAGACTTCTCCTCGTCCTCCTCCACTGTCTCATAATCAGGTCTCGTTGGGCTATTTTTAGCGTCCAGTGGCAGCGCCTGAGTTCTGCTGGGATTGTATGCAGATCTCCATCTTACATAAGAAAAGACAGAGTAGGAAACGGTGATGGTTGTGTAGTGTGAGTGTGGACAAGGAGAGCAGGAGGAGACCAGGAGAAGACCAGGAGGAGAACAGGAGGAGAACAGAAGGAGACCAGCGAGATTCTCTGTTCTTACGATTCCAACCTGAGTTCTTTCAGAAACCAATATTTTCATTGAGAACAATATTTATGAATGACTATTGCCTGTCTTTCCCTCTGGTCTCTCTCAGGCCTCTCTCTGGCCTCTCTCTGGTCTCTTTCTGATGTCTCTCTGGTCTCTTTCTGATGTCTCTCTCTGGTCTTTCTCTGGTCTCTCTCTGATGTCTCTCTCTGGCTTCTCTCTGGTCTCTCTCTGGTCTCTCTCTGGTCTCTTTCTGATGTCTCTCTCTGGTCTTTCTCTGGTCTCTCTCTGGTCTCTCTCTGATGTCTCTCTCTGGTCTCTCTCTGGTCTCTCTCTGATCTCTCTCTCTGGTCTCTCTCTGGTCTCTCTCTCTGGTCTCTCTCTGGCCTCTCTCTCTGCTCTCTCTCTGGCCTCTCTCTCTGCTCTCTCTCTGCTCTCTCTCTGGCCTCTCTCTCTGGTCTCTCTCTGGTCTCTCTCTGGTCTCTCTCTTGCCTCTCTCTGGCCTCTCTCTCTGGTCTCTCTCTGGTCTCTCTCTGGCCTCTCTCTCTGGTCTCTCTCTGATGTCTCTCTCTGGTCTCTCTCTGGCCTCTCTCTCTGGTCTCTCTCTGGTCTCTCTCTGGCCTCTCTCTCTTGTCTCTCTCTGGTCTCTCTCTGGCCTCTCTCTCTGGTCTCTCTCTGGCCTCTCTCTGTGGTCTCTCTCTGATGTCTCTCTCTGGTCTCTCTCTGGCCTCTCTCTCTGGTCTCTCTCTGGCCTCTCTCTCTTGTCTCTCTCTGGTCTCTCTCTGGCCTCTCTCTCTGGTCTCTCTCTGGTCTCTCTCTGGTCTCTCTCTGGCCTCTCTCTGTGGTCTCTCTCTGATGTCTCTCTCTGGTCTCTCTCTGGTCTCTCTCTGATCTCTCTCTCTAATCTCTCTCTGGTATCTCTCTCTGGTCTCTCTGGTCTCTCTCTGGTCTCTCTCTGGTTTCTCTCTGGTCTCTCTCTGGCTTCTCTCTGGTCTCTCTCTGGTCTCTCTCTGGTCTCTCTCTGGTCTCTCTCTGGTCTCTCTCTGGTCTCTCTCTGGTCTCTCTCTGGTCTCTCTCTGGTCTCTCTCTGATGTCTCTCTCTGGTCTCTCTCTGGTCTCTCTCTGATCTCTCTCTCTGGTCTCTCTCTGGTCTCTGTCTCTGGTCTCTCTCTGGCCTCTCTCTCTGGTCTCTCTCTGGTCTCTCTCTGGCCTCTCTCTCTTGTCTCTCTCTGGTCTCTCTCTGGCCTCTCTCTCTGGTCTCTCTCTGGTCTCTCTCTGGTCTCTCTCTGGCCTCTCTCTGTGGTCTCTCTCTGATGTCTCTCTATGGTCTCTCTCTGGCCTCTCTCTCTGGCCTCTCTCTCTTGTCTCTCTCTGGTCTCTCTCTGGCCTCTCTCTCTGGTCTCTCTCTGGTCTCTCTCTGGTCTCTCTCTGGTCTCTCTCTGGCCTCTCTCTGTGGTCTCTCTCTGATGTCTCTCTCTGGTCTCTCTCTGGTCTCTCTCTGATCTCTCTCTCTAATCTCTCTCTGGTATCTCTCTCTGGTCTCTCTCTGGTTTCTCTCTGGTCTCTCTCTGGCTTCTCTCTGGTCTCTCTCTGGTCTCTTTCTGGTCTCTCTATGATGTCTCTCTCTGGTCTCTTCCTGGTCTCTCTCTGATCTCTCTCTCTGGTCTCTCTCTGGTCTCTCTCTCTGGTCTCTCTCTGGCCTCTCTCTCTACTGTCTCTGGTCTCTCTCTGGCCTCTCTCTCTGCTCTCTCTCTCTCTCTGGTCTCTCTCTGGTCTCTCTCTGGCCTCTCTCTCTGGTCTCTCTCTGGCCTCTCTCTCTGGTCTCTCTCTGGTCTCTCTCTGGTCTCTCGCTGGTCTCTCTCTGGCCTCTCTCTGTGATCTCTCTGATGTCTCTCTCTGGTCTCTCTCTGATCTCTCTCTCTGGTCCCTCTCTGGCCTCTCTCTCTGCTCTCTCTGGTCTCTCTCTCTGGTCTCTCTGGCCTCTCTCTGGCTTCTCTCTGGTCTCTCTCTGATGTCTCTCTCTGATCTTTCTCTGGCCTCTCTCTGGTCTCTCTCTGATCTCTCTCTCTGGTCTCTCTCTGGTCTCTCTCTGGTCTCTCTCTCTGGTCTCTCTCTGGCCTCTCTCTCTGCTCTCTCTGGTCTCTCTCTCTGGTCTCTCCGGTCTCTCTCTGGTCTCTCTCTGGTCTCTCTCAGGCCTCTCTCTGGCCTCTCTCTGGTCTCTCTCTGGTCTCTCTCTGGTCTCTCTCTGATGTCTCTCTCTGGTCTCTCTCAGGCCTCTCTCTGGCCTCTCTCTGGTCTCTCTCTGGTCTCTCTCTGGTCTCTCTCTGATGTCTCTCTCTGGTCTCTCTCTGGCCTCTCTCTGTGGTCTCTCTCTCTGGCCTCTCTCTGTGGTCACTCTCTGATGTCTCTCTCTGGTCTCTCTCTCTGGTCTCTCTGGCCTCTCTCTGGCTTCTCTCTGGTCTCTCTCTGATGTCTCTCTCTGATCTTTCTCTGGCCTCTCTCTGGTCTCTCTCTGGCCTCTCTCTCTGCTCTCTCTGGTCTCTCTCTGGTCTCTCTCTCTGGTCTCTCTCAGGCCTCTCTCTGGCCTCTCTCTGGTCTCTCTCTGGTCTCTCTCTGGTCTCTCTCTCTGGTCTCTCTCTGGTCTCTCTCAGGCCTCTCTCTGGCCTCTCTCTGGTCTCTCTCTGGTCTCTTTCTGATGTCTCTCTCTGGTCTCTCTCTCTGGTCTCTCTCTGGCCTCTCTCTGTGGTCACTCTCTGATGTCTCTCTCTGGTCTCTCTCTCTGGTCTCTCTCTGGCCTCTCTCTCTGCTCTCTCTGGTCTCTCTCTGATCTCTCTCTCTGGTTTCTCTCTGGTCTCTCTCTGGTCTCTCTCTCTGGTCTCTCTCTGGCCTCTCTCTCTGGTCTCTCTCTCTCTGGCCTCTCTCTGGTCTCTCTCTGGTCTCTCTCTGGCTTCTCTCTGGTCTCTCTCTGATGTCTCTCTCTGGTCTCTCTCTGGTCTCTTTCTGATGTCTCTCTCTGGTCTTTCTCTGGCCTCTCTCTGGTCTCTCTCTGATGTCTCTCTCTGGTCTCTCTCTGGTCTCTCTCTGATCTCTCTCTCTGGTCTCTCTCTGCCCTCTCTCTGGCCTCTCTCTGGCCTCTCTCTCTGGCCTCTCTCTCTCTCTCTGGTCTCTCTCTGGTCTCTCTCTGGCCTCTCTCTCTGCTCTCTCTCTCTCTCTCTCTGGTCTCTCTCTGGTCTCTCTCTGATCTCTCTCTCTGGTCTCTCTCTGGTCTCTCTCTCTGGTCTCTCTCTGGCCTCTCTCTCTGCTCTCTCTGGTCTCTCTCTCTGGTCTCTCTTTCTGGCCTCTCTCTGGTCTCTCTCTGGTCTCTCTCTGGCTTCTCTCTGGTCTCTCTCTGGTCTCTTTCTGATGTCTCTCTCTGGTCTTTCTCTGGCCTCTCTCTGGTCTCTCTCTGATGTCTCTCTCTGGTCTCTCTCTGATCTCTCTCTCTGGTCTCTCTCTGGTTCTCTCTCTGCTCTCTCTCTGGCCTCTCTCTCTGCTCTCTCTGGTCTCTCTCTGGCCTCTCTCTCTGCTCTCTCTCTCTCTCTGGTCTCTCTCTGATCTCTCTCTCTGGTCTCTCTCTGGTCTCTCTCTCTGGTCTCTCTCTGGCCTCTCTCTCTGCTCTCTCTGGTCTCTCTCTCTGGTCTCTCTCTCTCTCTCTGGTCTCTCTCTGGTCTCTCTCTCTGGTCTCTCTCTGGTCTCTCTCAGGCCTCTCTCTGGCCTCTCTCTGGTCTCTCTCTGGTCTCTTTCTGATGTCTCTCTCTGGTCTTTCTCTGGTCTCTCTCTGGTCTCTCTCTGGTCGCTCTCTGATGTCTCCCTCTGGTCTCTCTCTGGTCTCTCTCTGATCTCTCTCTCTGGTCTCTCTCTGGTCTCTCTCTGGCCTCTCTCTCTACTGTCTCTGGTCTCTCTCTGGTCTCTCTCTGGCCTCTCTCTCTGCTCTCTCTCTCTCTCTGGTCTCTCTCTGGTCTCTCTCTGGCCTCTCTCTCTGGTCTCTCTCTGGTCTCTCGCTGGTCTCTCTCTGGCCTCTCTCTGTGGTCTCTCTCTGATGTCTCTCTCTGGTCTCTCTCTGGTCTCTCTCTGATCTCTCTTTCTGGTCTCTCTCTGGTCTCTCTCTGGTCTCTCTCTCTGGTCTCTCTCTGGCCTCTCTCTCTGCTCTCTCTGGTCTCTCTCTCTGGTCTCTTTCGTCTCTCTCTCTGGTCTCTCTCTGGTCTCTCTCAGGCCTCTCTCTGGTCTCTCTCTGGTCTCTCTCTCTCTGGTCTCTCTCTGGCCTCTCTGGCCTCTCTCTCTCTGCTCTCTCTGGTCTCTCTCTCTGGTCTCTCTCTGGTCTCTCTCAGGCCTCTCTCTGGTCTCTCTCTGGTCTCTTTCTGATGTCTTTCTCTGGCCTCTCTCTGGTCTCTCTCTGATGTCTCTCTCTGGTCTCTCTCTCTGGTCTCTCTCTGGCCTCTCTCTGTGGTCACTCTCTGATGTCTCTCTCTGGTCTCTCTCTGGTCTCTCTCTGATCTCTCTCTCTGGTCTCTCTCTCTGGTCTCTCTCTGGCCCCTCTCTCTGGTCTCTCTCTCTGGTCTCTCTCTCTGGTCTCTCTCAAGCCTCTCTCTGGCCTCTCTCTGGTCTCTCTCTGGTCTCTTTCTGGCCTCTCTCTCTGGTCTCTCTCTTGTCTCTCTCTGGTCTCTCGCTGGTCTCTCTCTGGCCTCTCTCTGTGATCTCTCTGATGTCTCTCTCTGGTCTCTCTCTGGTCTCTCTCTGATCTCTCTCTCTGGTCCCTCTCTGGCCTCTCTCTCTGCTCTCTCTGGTCTCTCTCTCTGGTCTCTCTGGCCTCTCTCTGGTCTCTCTCTGGTCTCTCTCTGGCTTCTCTCTGGTCTCTCTCTGATGTCTCTCTCTGATCTTTCTCTGGCCTCTCTCTGGTCTCTCTCTGATGTCTCTCTCTGATCTCTCTCTCTGGTCTCTCTCTGGTCTCTCTCTGGTCTCTCTCTCTGGTCTCTCTCTGGCCTCTCTCTCTGCTCTCTCTGGTCTCTCTCTCTGGTCTCTCCGGTCTCTCTCTGGTCTCTCTCTGGTCTCTCTCAGGCCTCTCTCTGGCCTCTCTCTGGTCTCTCTCTGGTCTCTCTCTGATGTCTCTCTCTGGTCTCTCTCTGGCCTCTCTCTGTGGTCTCTCTCTCTGGTCTCTCTCTGGCCTCTCTCTGTGGTCACTCTCTGATGTCTCTCTCTGGTCTCTCTCTCTGGTCTCTCTCTGGCCTCTCTCTCTGCTCTCTCTGGTCTCTCTCTCTGGTCTCTCTCTGGTCTCTCTCTCTGGTCTCTCTCAGGCCTCTCTCTGGCCTCTCTCTGGTCTCTCTCTGGTCTCTCTCTGGTCTCTCTCTCTGGTCTCTCTCTGGTCTCTCTCAGGCCTCTCTCTGGTCTCTCTCTGGTCTCTCTCTGGCTTCTCTCTGGTCTCTCTCTGATGTCTCTCTCTGGTCTCTCTCTGGTCTCTTTCTGATGTCTCTCTCTGGTCTTTCTCTGGCCTCTCTCTGGTCTCTCTCTGATGTCTCTCTCTGGTCTCTCTCTGGTCTCTCTCTGATCTCTCTCTCTGGTCTCTCTCTGCCCTCTCTCTGGCCTCTCTCTGGCCTCTCTCTCTGCTCTCTCTCTCTCTCTCGGTCTCTCTCTGGTCTCTCTCTGGCCTCTCTCTCTGCTCTCTCTCTCTCTCTCTGGTCTCTCTCTGATCTCTCTCTCTGGTCTCTCTCTGGTCTCTCTCTCTGGTCTCTCTCTGGCCTCTCTCTCTGCTCTCTCTGGTCTCTCTCTCTGGTCTCTCTGGTCTCTCTTTCTGGCCTCTCTCTGGTCTCTCTCTGGTCTCTCTCTGGCTTCTCTCTGGTCTCTCTCTGGTCTCTTTCTGATGTCTCTCTCTGGTCTTTCTCTGGCCTCTCTCTGGTCTCTCTCTGATGTCTCTCTCTGGTCTCTCTCTGATCTCTCTCTCTGGTCTCTCTCTGGTCTCTCTCTGCTCTCTCTCTGGCCTCTCTCTCTGCTCTCTCTGGTCTCTCTCTGGTCTCTCTCTGGCCTCTCTCTCTGCTCTCTCTCTCTCTCTGGTCTCTCTCTGGTCTCTCTCTGATCTCTCTCTCTGGTCTCTCTCTCTGGTCTCTCTCTGGCCTCTCTCTGGCTGCTCTCTCTGGTCTCTCTCTCTGGTCTCTCTCTGGTCTCTCTCTGGTCTCTCTCTCTGGTCTCTCTCTGGTCTCTCTCAGGCCTCTCTCTGGCCTCTCTCTGGTCTCTCTCTGGTCTCTTTCTGATGTCTCTCTCTGGTCTTTCTCTGGTCTCTCTCTGGTCTCTCTCTGGTCGCTCTCTGATGTCTCCCTCTGGTCTCTCTCTGGTCTCTCTCTGATCTCTCTCTCTGGTCTCTCTCTGGTCTCTCTCTCTGGTCTCTCTCTGGCCTCTCTCTCTACTGTCTCTGGTCTCTCTCTGGTCTCTCTCTGGCCTCTCTCTCTGCTCTCTCTCTCTCTCTGGTCTCTCTCTGGTCTCTCTCTGGCCTCTCTCTCTGGTCTCTCTCTGGTCTCTCTCTGGTCTCTCGCTGGTCTCTCTCTGGCCTCTCTCTGTGGTCTCTCTCTGATGTCTCTCTCTGGTCTCTCTCTGGTCTCTCTCTGATCTCTCTTTCTGGTCTCTCTCTGGTCTCTCTCTCTGGTCTCTCTCTGGCCTCTCTCTGGCATCTCTCTCTGCTCTCTCTGGTCTCTCTCTCTGGTCTCTTTCGTCTCTCTCTCTGGTCTCTCTCAGGCCTCTCTCAGGCCTCTCTCTGGTCTCTCTCTGGTCTCTCTCTCTGGTCTCTCTCTGGCCTCTCTCTGGCCTCTCTCTCTGCTCTCTCTGGTCTCTCTCTCTGGTCTCTCTCTCTGGTCTCTCTCTGGCCTCTCTCTCTGGTCTCTCTCTGGTCTCTCTCTGGTCTCTCTCTGGTCTCTCGCTGGTCTCTCTCTGGCCTCTCTCTGTGGTCTCTCTCTGATGTCTCTCTCTGGTCTCTCTCTGGTCTCTCTCTGATCTCTCTTTCTGGTCTCTCTCTGGTCTCTCTCTGGTCTCTCTCTCTGGTCTCTCTCTGGCCTCTCTCTGGCATCTCTCTCTGCTCTCTCTGGTCTCTCTCTCTGGTCTCTTTCGTCTCTCTCTCTGGTCTCTCTCTGGTCTCTCTCAGGCCTCTCTCTGGTCTCTCTCTGGTCTCTCTCTCTGGTCTCTCTCTGGCCTCTCTCTGGCCTCTCTCTCTGCTCTCTCTGGTCTCTCTCTCTGGTCTCTCTGGTCTCTCTCTCTGGTCTCTCTCTGGTCTCTCTCAGGCCTCTCTCTGGTCTCTCTCTGGTCTCTTTCTGATGTCTGTCTCTGGCCTCTCTCTGGTCTCTCTCTGATGTCTCTCTCTGGTCTCTCTCTCTGGTCTCTCTCTGGCCTCTCTCTGTGGTCACTCTCTGATGTCTCTCTCTGGTCTCTCTCTGATCTCTCTCTCTGGTCTCTCTCTGGTCTCTCTCTCTGGTCTCTCTCTGGCCCCTCTCTCTGCTCTCTCTGGTCTCTCTCTCTGGTCTCTCTCTGGTCTCTCTCTCTGGTCTCTCTCTGGTCTCTCTCAAGCCTCTCTCTGGCCTCTCTCTGGTCTCTCTCTGGTCTCTCTCTGGCTTCTCTCTGGTCTCTTTCTGATGTCTCTCTCTGGTCTTTCTCTGGCCTCTCTCTGGTCTCTCTCTGATGTCTCTCTCTGATCTCTCTCTCTGATCTCTCTCTCTGGTCTCTCTCTGGTCTCTCTCTGGTCTCTCTCTCTGGTCTCTCTCTGGCCTCTCTCTGGTCTCTCTCTGGTCTCTCTCTGGCTTCTCTCTGGTTTCTCTCTGGTCTCTTTCTGATGTCTCTCTCTGGTCTTTCTCTGGCCTCTCTCTGGTCTCTCTCTAATGTCTCTCTCTGGTCTCTCTCTGGTCTCTCTCTGGTCTCTCTCTCTGGTCTCTCTCTGGCCTCTCTCTCTGCTCTCTCTGGTCTCTCTCTCTGGTCTCTCCGGTCTCTCTCTGGTCTCTCTCTCTGGTCTCTCTCTGGTCTCACTCTGGCCTCTCTCTGGTCTCTCTCTGGTCTCTCTCTGGCTTTTTTCTGGCCTCTCTCTGGTCTCTCTCTGGTCTCTCTCTGATCTCTCTCTCTGGTCTCTCTCTCTGGTCTCTCTCTGGCCTCTCTCTCTGGTCTCTCTCTGGTCTCTCTCTGGCCTCTCTCTCTGCTCTCTCTCTCTCTCTGGTCTCTCTCTGGCCTCTCTCTCTGGTCTCTCTCTGGCCTCTCTCTCTCTGGTCTCTCTCTGGTCTCTCTCTCTGGTCTCTCGCTGGTCTCTCGCTGGTCTCTCTCTGGCCTCTCTCTGTGGTCTCTCTCTGATGTCTCTCTCTGGTCTCTCTCTGGTCTCTCTCTGGTCTCTCTCTGATCTCTCTCTCTGGTCTCTCTCTGGTCTCTCTCTCTGGTCTCTCTCTCTGGTCTCTCTCTCTGGTCTCTCTCTGGCCTCTCTCTCTGGTCTCTCTCTCTGGTCTCTCTCTCTGGTCTCTCTCTGGCCTCTCTCTCTGGTCTCTCTCTCTGGTCTCTCTCTCTGGTCTCTCTCTGGTCTCTCTCTGGTCTCTCTCTGGCCTCTCTCTCTGGTCTCTCTCTGGTCTCTCTCTGGTCTCTCTCTGGTTTCTCTCTGGCCTCTCTCTCTGGTCTCTCTCTAGTCCAGTTCCACATCGCTCCCATTTGCCTCTTCTTTATGATTGACAATTTAAGGAATTACAAGTGAACTATGTTTAACCTCAGATTGAACCACAGAGAGTGATGTCACAAACTCCGGTTAAAGTAGCGATATGTAAGATTTCTTGTCAAGTCATCATTAAAGGGCCCTAATCTATCATCATTAAAGGGCCCTAATCTATCATCATTAAAGGGCCCTAATCTATCATCATTAAAGGGCCCTAATCTATCATCATTAAAGGGCCCTAATCTATCATCATTAAAGGGCCCTAATCTGTCATCATTAAAGGGCCCTAATCTATCATCATTAAAGGGCCCTAATCTGTCATCATTAAAGGGCCCTAATCTGTCATCATTAAAGGGCCCTAATCTGTCAAACGGTATAAATAAAACCCGCTCTTTTCCATTACGTCTTTAACTGATAGCAATAGGTCACAGATATTAGAAATTCAAAACTAGTTTCACACCTGCTAAATCTTGTTATTGTTTTCATTTTGATGATCCGGGCGCCAGAACTCACCGCGTGGAGCTAATCTCACTGGTAAAGTACCATGTGGCGCAGAACTAAAAAAGGTTTCGCTATGATTCTAATATAATTGACGACAAAAAGGAATAAAACCAGGATTTCTATCTTTGTGAAAAAGGTGTTAGTTATAGATTTGTTGTTGACAAAACTGTTTTCTATTCAGCTGTTATTTGTTTTGTCTGCATATCTGGCAACCTGAGTCAGGGAGAGTGGGAGAGGCTGCAGTACATATTGCTCCTTTAAAGCTGAGACCACAGAGAGTGATGTCACACTCAGGTTGAAGCTGAAAGTGGATCCTCGGAGGCTCCGGTGACTCTGATGAAAGCTTTCATTCTCTGCTTGAACACATCTATTATATCGATCAGAACCGACCAATCAGAGACCAGCTCCGCAGGGATCTAATTCATATTTAATGTGCTTTAGTCAGAGCAAACGGGTCAGAGCTGAGGTCTCTGGGGGTCTGTGAGGTCTGTGAGGTCTGAGAAGTCTGTGAGGTCTGAGAAGTCTGTGAGGTCTGAGAAGTCTGTGAGGTCTGAGAAGTCTGTGAGGTCTGAGAAGTCTGTGAGGTCTGAGAAGTCTGTGAGGTCTGAGGTTTGTGAGGTCTGTGAGGTCTGAGGTCTGAGAAGTCTGTGAGGTCTGTGAGGTCTGAGAAGTCTGAGGTCTGTGAGGTCTGAGAAGTCTGTGAGGTCTGAGAAGTCTGTGAGGTCTGAGAAGTCTGTGAGGTCTGAGAAGTCTGTGAGGTCTGTGAGGTCTGAGAAGTCTGTGAGGTCTGAGAAGTCTGTGAGGTCTGAGAAGTCTGTGAGGTCTGAGAAGTCTGTGAGGTCTGAGAAGTCTGTCAGGTCTGAGAAGTCTGTGAGGTCTGAGGTTTGTGAGGTCTGTGAGGTCTGAGGTCTGAGAAGTCTGTGAGGTCTGTGAGGTCTGAGAAGTCTGAGGTCTGTGAGGTCTGAGAAGTCTGTGAGGTCTGAGAAGTCTGTGAGGTCTGAGAAGTCTGTGAGGTCTGAGAAGTCTGTGAGGTCTGTGAGGTCTGAGAAGTCTGTGAGGTCTGAGAAGTCTGTGAGGTCTGAGAAGTCTGTGAGGTCTGAGAAGTCTGTGAGGTCTGAGAAGTCTGTGAGGTCTGAGAAGTCTGTGAGGTCTGAGAAGTCTGTGAGGTCTAAGACGTCTGTGAGGTCTGAGAAGTCTGTGAGGTCTGAGAAGTCTGTCAGGTCTGAGGTTTGTGAGGTCTGAGGTCTGAGGTTTGTGAGGTCTGAGAAGTCTCCTCCCCCCCCCCTCCCCTCTCATCCTGGTCTCTCTGGTTTCTTTCATGTCTCCTCCTTCTCCACTCGTCTCTTTCTTATCCTCCTCCTCCTCCCTCCTCCTCCTCCTCCTCCTCCTCCTCCTCCTCCTCCTCTCCTCCTGGTCTCACTGTTTTGAGTTTGAGTTAAAGTCCATGTGACTCTCTATGGTCCTGTCTGGGCAGATGTTGCATAAGATAAGAAAAGGGAGATAGATGCATGTTATACATCATTTTAAACCTTTATATTCATAGAGTAAAGAATAGAAAAATATACTCAGTAATTATTTGGTAAAATGAATTTAATAATTATAAAAAGTCACAGAAAAACCTTGATTTTTGGTTTTTGTGTTTTTGTCTTTGATCAAAAAAACACATTTACTTTTCCTGCTCTTTTTGTTTAATGGATGGAGACTTAGTTATGAACCGTGTGAGCAAAGAGAAACAGCATGAGCAAAGAGAAACCGTGTGAGCAAAGAGAAACCGCGTGAGCAAAGAGAAACCGTGTAAGCAAAGAGAAACAGCGTGAGCAAAGAGAAACCGCGTCAGCAGTTATTGTGTGTAATCTCTGCGTGGGCACTGATCACACACACAAACACATGACAAACATAACCCTGAAAATTCCTCAGCTTCACCCAGACTCCTTGTGTGGCCCCCAGAGGAACTGAGGCCCTGCACCAAACTACAGCCACGGACACTTTCTTATCCGTGACTCGGTTCTACACACGTCGCCTACATTTCCTTCTCTGTCTGTTGCTCCTGTCTCTGCCTCAGTTTCTTTACGCTCGTTAAGAATGATCCATTTTCACCTTTTTTGACCAAAAAGTGATAATGGATCATTCCCAAAGGCACGTGCACCTCCGCACCACACTCGGCCCGCGGCCCCTAGTTGAGAAACCCTGACTAAAGCCCATCAGGAGTCCTACCTGCCCGTACACAGACTTGACGATGGGGTGAAGCACAGACTCGTACTCGGACAGAGTGGTGCTCAGCCTTTTGCCGGAGCGGCCGCGCGCACCGGGGCGGGCACGCGCGCCTGGAGAGTCCGTGGAGCAGAGGCTGGAGGTGGACCCCCGGGGCGCCCTCTCTCTGCGGCTGGGCTCGAACAGGAAGGCGGCTTCATCTCTGTGTTTGTGAGGTGTGGAAGGAGACGTCCTCCTGCTCTGGAAGATCAAAGAATCAGCATCTCTCACGCATCAGAGAAAGTCCGAGATCCGAGACTCAACCCGGTCCTCAAACCTGCTCCCATTACAGCTACAGCAGTCTGGCTAAAGTCCGAGATCCGAGACTCAACCCGGTCCTCAAACCTGCTCCCATTGCAGCTACAGCAGTCTGGCTAAAGTCCGAGATCCGAGACTCAACCCGGTCCTCAAACCTGCTCCCACTGCAGCGTTACAGCAGTCTGGCTAAAGTCCGAGATCCGAGACTCAGAGGTCCTATACCTGCTACCGCCACTATCACTGCAGTTAGGGACAGTCACACCAAGGTCCGACCGTCTCAGACTCCTGGAGTCCTGGAGTCCTAAAGTCCTGGGGTAGTCCTAAAGTCCTGGAGTCCTAAAGTCCTTGAGTCCCGGAGGTAAGATACCTGCTGTGAAGGGCTCTGGTTCTTCGCTCTGGAAGTCTGGCTTCGGTCCTTGTGAGTCCGGCCCGGGACCGGGTCCTCGGTCCTACGGGGCTGACACAGGGGTCTCCTGGAGGAGGTCTCAGTCTCCTCCTCCGCGGGGACTGAGTCTCTGCCTCCGGATGCACCGCGCTGCTTCTGCCCAGAGCTGCGGGACTCACTGTGCGGGAGAGGAGAGCTCATCCTGCGGTCTGCGGGAGAGAGGAGGGCTCCTCTGGGGTCTCTCCGGGGGTCTCTCCGGGTTCTGTCTCCTGGTGCAGGTCTCTCCGGGGCTGGATCAGCAGCACACGCAGGATCTCCTGCTCACACTGAGCATCTCTGAGCCGTGGCTGCGCCGTGCTCCTGCAGGACGCACCTGATTGGCAGCGAGTCTCTCCACACAGAGTTTGGGCGCCGCGTGCGCGTGCGCGTGCGTGACACGAGCACGTGCTTATGAGCAGAGAACAAAAGTCTCGATCCGCGATGAGGGAGGAACATTATTATGTACTATACCCGAGATCTGTGCCTCAAGCCTCGTTTCCACCAGCTATACTCTACACTCTCTACTCTATACTCACTTTACTCTATTCTACTCTACTCTACTCTACTCTACTTTACTCTACTCTACTCTACTCTATTCTACTCTACTCTACTCTACTCTACTTTACTCTACTCTACTCTACTCTATTCTACTCTACTCTACTCTACTCTACTCTACTCTACTTTACTCTACTTTACTCTTCTCTACTCTACTCTACTCTATTCTATTCTACACTACTCTACTCTTCTCTGTAAGTAAGTAAAGTTTATTTATATAGCGCATTTCACAGACCAGGACCACAAGGCGCTTCACACATTAAAACACATTAAAACACAGAAAATACACAGACAAGTCAGAAATGAAAACAAAAACACAGAAAAACAGTTCACAGAGGCCTGAACAGTGAGGTGAGAAAACCTGTCTAAACAAATGTGTCTTAAGTTGGGACTTAAAATCATCAACAGTCTCTAAGATGTGCAGAGACTGAGGAAGCTCATTCCAAAGGAGAGGAGCAACTACCTGGATCTGTCTCCTCTGGTTTTTGAGCGAGTGCAGGGGACCATCAACAGGTTCTGAGCGGAGGACCATCGACAGGTTCTGAGCGGAGGACCATCAACAGGTTCTGAGTGGAGGACCATCAACAGGTTCTGAGCGGAGGACCATCAACAGGTTCTGAGCGGAGGACCATCGACAAGTTCTGAGCGGAGGACCATCAACAGGTTCTGAGCGGAGGACCATCAACAGGTTCTGAGCGGAGGACCATCGACAGGTTCTGAGCGGAGGACCATCAACAGGTTCTGAGCGGAGGACCATCAACAGGTTCTGAGTGGAGGACCATCAACAGGTTCTGAGCGGAGGACCATCAACAGGTTCTGAGTGGAGGACCATCAACAGGTTCTGAGCGGAGGACCATCAACAGGTTCTGAGTGGAGGACCTCAGACTCCTGTTTGAGACATAGGGATGGATCAGGCCCTGGATGTATTCAGGCGCCTGACCATGAAGTGCCCTGCTCTACTCTACCCTACTCTACTCTACTCTACTCTACTCTACTCTACTCTACTCTACTATACTATACTCTATTCTGCTCTGCTCTACTCTACTTTATATCATTCTACTCTATTCTTCTCTACTTTCTACTCTACGCTACTCTACTCTACTCTTCTCTACTCTACTCTACTCTACTCTACTCTACTCTACTCTACTCTACTCTACTCTACTCTGCTCTGCTCTACTCTACTCTACTCTACTCTACTCTACTCTACTCTACTCTACTCTGCTCTACTCTACTCTACTCTACTCTACTCTACTCTCCCCTGATTGGGAGTGTGTCCTCTGGTCCTGTGTAACCAGTACCAGGTCCTTCTTTAGTCCGTCTTGGTCCTGGTTCTATCCAGGCCCAGCTGGTACTGAAGTGTTCTAACTGACAGTGATTGGTCAAAGTGCTGCTAGAAGCCATGGTTACCAAGGAATTTCCCTGAATACTGGTTTGTTGTGATTAGGTTGCCAGGATACTGTACCAGCTACTAGAGATGAATGAAAATGCAGAGTAGAGTAGACACAATGAGTATCTCTATTAGTAACATAATTTTCTCTCTTCCTCCGATCTCTCTCTTGTCTCTCTCTCTGGTGTCTCTCTGCTCTCTCTCCCTGTGCTCTCTCTCTAGTCTCTTTGTCTGATCTCTCTGCTCTGTCTCCCTCTCTCTCTGGTCTTTCTTTCTCCTGTCTCTGGTAAAATAATGTGTGACTGAAGAACAAACACAAGTGGCATCAAATACACAACACAACAACCTAAATACACAATGTTTACACTATCTCATTCAAAATAAAAAAACATAGATTTTTATTGTTTATTCAAAGAAGGTATTTTCCTCTGAATGACTTCCAGAGTGCAGCTTGTCCTGATCTTGCAGAATGAATACAAGATCAACTTTATGGATTGTCAAAAGGGAAATGTACACGTCACATTTGGCACAGAATTACTCAGTTTGTGTGAAAGACAGAATTGCTGATTTGTAATAGACATACTTGCTATACCACCTGTGGGGGTGTACCCAGAAAGAGAATTATATGGCGTCTTCTTTCCCCTGGAGAACCTCTTTCCAGGACGGTCCAAAGGTGGCTCTTGGTTCCAGATGCTGAGGGGAAGATTTTTTTTCTTTCGTTCTCTCACATTTCACATCTTGAGGGAGGGCGCGGCCATTTAAAAAAAGCCCCATAGAAGCCAAAAGTGGTGGCACATGAGTTTGAACGGCGGAGAAAGGCGTGACTACATCATCTTTAAGTCTGTGAAGTGAACTCAGGTGTGATTCCCTCACAGATACATTGCTCTGGTTCTCCTGAAACTTCAGGTCAGAGCAGCGGGAAATGCATGTTTCCTGACATGGAACGGTCACTGTGATAAGTGATCGGATTCATCTAAACTAGGGCGGGGACTTTGACGCTTAAGATGAATTAATTACACAAAAATAAGCACGTTCAAAAATGTTACGCATTCTAATTCTTACAGTGTGGTCTCTCTCTTTCTGGTCTCTCTCTGGTCTCTATCTCTGGTCTCTCTCTTTGATCTCTCTCTGGTCTCTCTCTGGTCTCTCTCTCTGGTCTCTCTCTGGTCTCTCTCTGGTCTCTATCTCTGGTCTCTCTCTTTGATCTCTCTCTGGTCTCTCTCTGGTCTCTCTCTCTGGTCTCTCCCTGGTCTCTCTCTTTGGTCTCTCTCTGGTCTCTCTCTAGTCTCTCTCTCTGGTCTCTCTCTAGTCTCTCTCACTGGTCTCTCTCTAGTCTCTCTCACTGGTCTCTTTCTGGTCTCTCTCTGGTCTCCCCCTGGTCTCTCTCTAGTCTCTCTCTGGTCTCTCTCTGGTCTCTCTCTCTGGTCTCTCTCTAGTCTCTCTCACTGGTCTCTCTCTCTAGTCTCTCTCACAGGTCTCTCTCTGGTCTCTCTCTGGTCTCTCTCTAGTCTCTCTCTAGTCTCTCTCTGGTCTCTCTCTGGTCTCTCTCTAGTCTCTCTCTGGTCTCTCTCTGGTCTCTCTCTGGTCTCTCTTTAGCATAAACAGACTTCAGCTTCTGTCTCTTGGGACTCAGAGCAGTGACATCTGTGGCTCTGCTCCCGGGACTCGCTCCACTGCCCTCAACTCACTTCACTCTTTTCATTTCAATTCCATTTATTCTTTTATCGCCCTAAACCACAACAAAACTGTTCAAAACTGTTGATTTCTCAAACACAGATCAGAGAATCAAACCGTTCAAACACAACAATAACAAACAAAAGAGGCCGAGATCAAAGTCCATGAAGGTCTGACGCCGGGGTCTGTCGGGCTGCGAGGGTCCAACTGAGAGGACTGATCCAGGACTGACTCTACATCAGGCATGTCAAACTCAGGCCCGTGGGCCAAATCCTGCCCGCAGGACAAGTTTTAGTGGTCCCTGAAATTACCCTCAGTTATCTTAGTAACTTGTGGCATTGATGGTAAGGCTGCAATGGAATGTTATACTTCATTTTAAAACCTAATGTTTAGTGGTGTTTGGGAGGGAAATCCCTAATCCATGATGAATCCCTAAGCCACGGCGGGCAAAACAAGGCGGAGAAACGGATGATGCGCAGATGCAGCAATTGCACAGTATTTTGGAGTTTATTGTGGAGAGTGGAAATGAATCAGGCTCTTACTGGGAACATTATGTATGAGGAAGATGAAGATGAAGATGCCTCATGCAGATATTTCATTGATGGAAAACATGTGGTCAACAGAAACTTCCCTTCCCGGCTCACCTCACTGCCATGACACACACACACACTCACACAAAGTTTCACACACGCACACCCCCTGCTGTTTAGACGGAAGAGGCGGAGCTACACGTTTGTGCCAGGAGTTCCTTATTTAAGCGTGGATGGAGTTAAAAACAACTCCAGATCAGTGACTGATGAGGAGATAGGTCTGGTTTGAAAAATTATCTTGTAAAAGTAAAATCCTGTAAATCATGAATAAATGATATAATACAAATTTGATGTATTTTCAAGGTTAAATTGTTTTTAATCAACTTCAGAATTAAGTCAGTGTTAAACGAACACGTCCCACATTTAAAAATGTTTGAATAATGTTCAGTTTGTTTCTTTTTAAAACAATACAGATTTGAATCCTGATTATACTGTATATTCTGACATTAAATAAAAGGACAGGTTGCCATGGGAACATCCCCCACTGTTCCGGATCCCGATGACGTCACCGGTTGCTAGGTTACGGCGTTCTTGTCAAAGCAATGAAGACGTCATAAAGTTCTGAAAAGTTAGCCTTAGGGCAACGTCACGTCTCAGACACAAACACAGCGTTCGGAGTCCGGTTTGAACGAGCAGAAGATTGATTTAACGAGAGCAGGACTTAGACAGAAGCAAAACGGAGGAAAGTCTTAACAGTTGGAGGTTCTAAGACACAGTATGGACGACATTACACTGACCATGGAAGGTCCAAAAGTGGGAGACGTCGGCCCCAAAGACAACGACATCAGAAAGATCCTGTCACAGCTGAACCAGGAGCTGCAGGAGATGGAAGAGATGTTTGAGGACAACATCATTCACAGACAGACGGACCTCCAACCACCCACCTGGTCCAGCAACGAGGTCCAGACTCAGGCCTGGTCCAGCAGCGAGGTCCAGACTCAGGCCTGGTCCAGCAGTGAGGTCCAGACTCAGGCCTGGTCCAGCAGCGAGGTCCAGACTCAGGCTTTGTCCACCTGCGAGGTCCAGACACAGACTCAGGCCTGGTCCAACTACGAGGTCCAGACACAGACTCAGGCCTTGTCCACCTGCGAGGTCCAGACACAGACTCAGGCCTGGTCCAACTGTGAGGTCCAGACACAGACTCAGGCCTGGTCCACCTGCGAGGTCCAGACACAGACCCAGGCCTGGTCCAACTGCGAGGTCCAGACACAGACTCATGCCTGGTCCAGCACCGAGGTCCAGACTCAGACAGTGGACCTGCCATACTCCGAAAACTGGTATGAGGAATTTGAGATTGCGGTGAGGTGTATGCAAGTCAAAGAGGCAGAGTTGGAGCTAGCAAGAGAAAAGTTAGCAAAGAAGGAGAAAGAGAATCAGGAGGTTTGTGAGAAACTGATGCAGCTGCAAACTTTGAACCTCAGTCTGGAGAAAGATCTGGAACAAGCCAACGACAACTCACGTAAACATGAGTCTGAACGTCAGGAGGCTTGTGAGAAGTTGAAAGAGCTGCAACTCTCACACGAGAAAGAGCTTCAAGAAAACTTTGAGGAGCTCAGGGTTTTAAAGCAGTCTTTAGAAGAGCGGGACTCAGTTGGAAAAAGTTCAGAGAAACAGATCAGTGAGAATGAGAAACAAAGCCAGAAGATCGAGACGCTGGAACGCCAACTTCAGGAGTTCGAAGAGTTGAGAGACGAGTTGTCTTGGTCTGTTCGGCAGAATCAAAATCTGGAGAAAGAGCTGCAACTTTTACAGATGAAAGTGGAAACGCAGTGTGAAGCCCAGGGTTCAGTTGGCACAAAAACACAGAGTTCAGCTCAGAAGAAGATGGAGATGCTTGAACGCCAGCTGAAGGAGTTCGAGGGCGTGAAAGAGGAGTATATTTGGTGTGTGGAGCAGAATATGAGTCTTGAGAAAGAGCTGGAACAAGCCAAAGAAACCTCACAGAAACATGAGGCCGAACATAAGGAGGCTTGTGAGAAATTGATGGAACTAAAGCTGTCACAGACGAAAGCGTTCGACGATCACCTCGAGGAGTTGAGCGTTTTCAAGGAGGGCTTTAAACAACAGGTGGAAGCTCGCAGACGTTTGGAGCAACAAGTAAGCGAGGTCGCACCCCAGGAGAAGCCGTCGGTGTGTGAAACGCAGACGCAAACGGTGGCTAGCGCGGAGATGCTAACCGATCTAAAAGCCGTGAAGGTTGAGACCTCTACCTCAGATGTACCAACGCAGAATCTGGATCAAGCGACAAGGGTCTTATTTGAGAAACCACAGACGAGTGCAGAGGAGTCCAGACCTCAGAGTCACAAGGATGACTGCACAGAGCTCAAGGGAAATGTGAAAAATCTAGCAGAATTATTTGAGAGTAAACTTGAGCAGGACACGCAGAAGCAGGGGCCCGAGCTGCAGAGGAACCGGGTCAAGGGGAAGAGCGTTTCGGCGCTGATGAAAAAGTTTGAGTTTTAAGAGAATAACACATTCTCATCAGCACAGGTCAGACGCTGTAGCTGCTAATTCAAATCTAAAGTCTGAAAGGGGAATGGGGAATTTGGTAAAGGTATGAGGCTGTCTCTCTCTGGTCTCTCTCCACTCTCTCGCTCTGGTCTCTCTCACTGTTTGAAGCTGTACATTTTCAGGACTTTTCAAAGCGTCATTGTCAGAGAGAGATGGAGGGGAAGGACTCTCAGCCTAGAAATATAGATTACAAACAGCAGGTTGCTCTGGACCAGGGCATCAGGCTGTTTGTAGCTGTAGCTTCTGAGGTGGAGAGTCCAACTTCTTCACCAGGAGCTCTCTTTCCTCTTCTGTCTCTGGTCTCTCTCTGGTCTCTCTCTGGTCTTTATCCACTTCTCCTCACACCCTGTTAACGAACCTTCATGGTTAAAGTTGGAATTGCATGCAATAAATAATAAAAATACAAAATACAAAGATAGTTTTCTGAATGATTTGTGTCTGAGACATTTAGACAAATGGTCACACACACGCACACACACGCACACGCACACACACGCACGCACACACGCACACACACACGCACACACACACAGACACACACACACAGTATAGTTGTATCTGCAGTCTTCCAATACATCACTACATTTTGTTTTACCCAGTTGTGATTGATTTCAAACCTACCAGAAAATATCATCCAAACTTACGTCAAATAGTTAATTTGTCCAAAACCTTTATACCACTTTTACACTTCTGGCCCCAACCGGATCTTCCATCCATCCATCCATCCATTTTCTTCCCCTTAATCCATTTCTGGGTCGGGGGGGTGGCCAGAGATGCCACCCAGTACACTCAGCACCAGCCCCTCACTGATCCTCCTGCAGGTGGTGAGTCCACAGGAGCTGAGATCTTTCAGTGGGAGCTTCAGGCAAAGTGGGGTTAAGTGTCTTGCCCAAGGACACAACGACAACAGTCATCAGTGGGAGTCGTGAAGTCGGTCTTACAGTGGGCTCGAACCCACGACCTTCAGGCTCAAAGGTCAATGCTCTACCAACTGAGCTACTGTCGCCCTCAGTCAATCCCAACCGGATCTTATCTTTTATAATTTGGCACACAACCAAATTGAGTTTGTCACCCCTGCTCTACATTCTGCCACATTTATGGACGGTCTCTGCTCCTCTGGACCAAAGGCTCTGTGTGTTTTTATTGTTGCATTTCCTGACTTTAAACAGTTTGTCTTCCCTGAGTTTTACCTTCTCGTGGATGAGGAGCTGATCCCACAGCAGGAGCTTCAACACTGCCTCCACTCTGCACTTTTTATTATTTTTGTATTTTATATGTGACGACTCTACAAGTTCAGGATATGGTGAAAGAGGAGACAAAAGGACAAAGATGAGGGTTAACAGTATTTATTACAAAACGTAACCAGCACTGATTTGATTTATTTAGGGAAAACCCCTTGAGACGCAGCATCTCATTTTCGAGAGAGTCCCATGAACACAACACAAACGCAATACATATAATACAGCACAATACAAACAATTAACATTTATACAATTAACACACACAGGTTTGCTCCCTCAGATCCCACTCCGCCTCCTACTATAATAACACTTTCAAAAAAACATGTTCATAATTTCTGTATACAATATGGTCAAATACAGGCAATACAGAAGCTGATAGAATAATACAACTTAAAATATAAATCCAGATAATACAAAATAATAATAATAATAATAATAATAATAATAATAATAATAATAATAATAATAATAATAATAATAATAATAATAACAATTATAACAAAAATAATAATAATAGAGAAAGAAAAAGAACAGCTAGTAACATGAACAGGGAGTGGTAAGATATCTAGATAATTCGGATTCAAAGGAACGAGCAGAACATCTTCAACAAAAACTACAAATGTAAACACACAGACATTTACCAGACACGGTTATGTTCCAGTCAGTGTCAGGCCTTCACGGGGCGCGTCAGCAGAGAGCGGAGAGGGGAGGGAGGTGCGGGGGAGACCGAGGGGGAGGCAGAGGGGGGGACCGGAGGGGGGCGGCCGCAGGGTTATGCTCCTGGTGCTGATGGTCCTGGCCCCAGTCCCCTGCGCTCTGCTCCATGGCGCAGTCCCGGCCCTGGCTGCTGCGCGCGGCGGTGATCGCGGGGGTATTGTGCTTGGCTGCGGTGGTGTGTGTGTGTGTGCTGGGGCTCCCGGGGGCAGGATGTCCCGGTGGAAGCTTCAGACGCGGGGCAGTGGCGGCGGACTCCCGGATCTGCTCTGACATCGGCAGGTTCGTTATTATTCCATTCTTATTGAACAGACAGAGGCTCAGAACCGCTGAGTCAGAAATCTGTAATCTCTTTAATCTGTGCGTCTGCCTCCAGCATTGAGTACTTTAATATGTACTTTATATCACTGTGTACTATACTGTGTACTTTACTGTGTACTTTACTGTGAACTTTACTGTGTACTTAAATACGTACTATGATATATTAATATGAACTTGAATATATTTTAATATTCTTAACTATGTACTTTATTGTGTACTTTATTGTGTACTTTATTATGTATGAGAGAGAGAGACCAGAGAGAGACCAGACAGAGAGACCAGAGAGAGACAAGAGAGAGAGACCAGAGAGGGACCAGAGAGAGACCAGAGAGAGACAAGAGAGAGAGACCAGAGAGAGACAAGAGAGAGAGATCAGAGAGAGACCAGAGAGAGAGAGACCAGAGAGAGAGATCAGAGAGAGACCAGAGAGAGAGACCAGAGAGAGACCAGAGAGAGAGAGAGAGAGACCAGAGAGAGACAAGAGAGAGAGACCAGAGAGAGACAAGAGAGAGAGACCAGAGAGAGACAAGAGAGAGAGATCAGAGAGAGACAAGAGAGAGAGACCAGAGAGAGACCAGCGAGAGAGACAAGAGAGAGACCAGAGAGAGACCAGAGAGAGACAAGAGAGAGACCAGAGAGAGACAAGAGAGAGACCAGAGAGAGACAAGAGAGAGAGACCAGAGAGAGGCAAGAAAGAGTCCAGAGATAGACACCAGAGAGACACCATAGAGAGAGACCAGAGAGAGAGACCATGAGAGAGACCAGAGAAAGAGCAGAAAGACACCAGAGACAGACCAGAGACAGACCAGAGAGAGACCAGAAGGAGACCAGATACTAAAGACCAGAGAGACCAGAGAGAGAGAGAGAGAGACCAGAGAGATACCAACTTACACATCCATTTGTCAACTTTTTGGCAAATGTTCAAACAGAGATAAGTGTTTTTGCGTCGTCCTCTGATGCACTTCATGCTCATGGTCTCTTGCTGCTGGTATTTCTTCCGGCTTTTGTTTTCTTAGAGTAACAATCTGTCGACTGGTGCCAAGAACGCTCCACAGTTCACATCCAGGTTCATGGTCAGCGCCATGTTTCTCCCTGACAGAGACCGACCCTGGACCCAACACAACACTTTGTCTCTCAGAGTCATTAGTGTTGTTTATGTCCTGAAATAACATCCTCCTTCAGATTCAAAGACCTGATACTTCACTTTAAAGGAGCCATATTTCACTTTTCTGCATGTTCCACAGTCATCCTCTGCACTGAGTGAAAAGGAACACTCAAAACTTAAGTTGTCAAGTCAAAATGTAGCCCTTTGACGCTTAGATGTGATGTCACCTCTTTTGGAAGGAGCTGATCCAGAGAAGATTCTGCTCCTCTGTCTGTGATCACGCCTCCCCCACCCTCACCCTGCCTCCCCCACCCTCACTGAGACCAGGACTAATGTGAGAGGACTTCAGGACAGAGACCTGAGAATAAGAAAAATATTGAAACTTTCTGAATCTTCCGTTCATGACACAGATGCTCCTCTCTATCCTTTCTCATCTCTCTCTTCCCCCTCTCCCCCTCTCTCCTCCCTCACCCTCTTCTCTCTCCCCCTCTCCTCTCTCCTCCTTTCCTCTCTCCTCCCTCCCCCTCTCCTCTCTCTCCCCCCTATCTCCTCCCTCACCCTCTCCTCTCTCCCCGTTTCTTCTCCCTTCCCCTTTCCCCCCCTCTCCTCTCTCCCCCTCTCTCCTCCCTCACCCTCATCTCTCTCCCTCTCTCCTCTCTCCCTTCTTCTCTCTCCCCCCCACCTCTCTCCCCCTCTCTCCACCCTCTCCTCTCTCCCCCTCTCTCCCGATCTCTCCTCCCTCCCCCCTCTCACCCCCTCCCCCCCCTCACCCCCTCCCCTCTCCTCTCTCCCAGCTCTTCTCCCTTTCCTCTTACTGTATCTCCCACTTTCTTCTCCCTCACCCTCTTCTCTCTCCTCCTCGCTCCTCCCTCCCCTCTCCCTCTCCTCTCTCCCCCTCTCTCCTCCCTCCCCTCCCTAACCCTCTCCTCTCCTCCCCCTAGTTTCCAGCACCCTTTGTATTGCAGCACCTCCTAACATTCCTGTTGTTTGCATAAAGGTGGATTTATTTGTGTAGAACGTAGAGTCCCACTGAGCTGACTCAGAGCTGCTGCTGGGGGCTGTGACCTGGGGCTGCTTTTCCCACACTCCAGGCTGCGGTTGCTCAGAGGATGAACTTTGCCTCTGCCAAAGAGTCTGCTTATCAGGAGAGGACTGAGTGTGACATCACCACAGTGTGACATCACACAGTGTGACATCACCACAGTGTGACATCATCACTGTGTGACATCACCACAGTGTGACATCATCACTGTGTGACATCACCACAGTGTGACATCACCACAGTGTGTAGGGTCGTTAATACAGTAGAAGCCAATGTGATAAGCTGGAGCCAGTTTCCTTATATGGGCGTTTGTTCTGATGGTGGTAGCTTCCCAGACGTGTTGCTAAGACTATATTGTGTTACTTGTAGGTCGAGCTAGCATGTTAGCATGATGTCAAAAGTTTAATAAAATTCTCACTGTGGAGTTCACTGTTTTGAAGCACTCAAAATAATCACAACCAAAGTCCATCCATCCATTTTCTTCCCCTTAATCCATTTCTGGGTCGGGGGGTGGCAGTCAGAGCACCAGCCCCTCACTGATCTTCCTACAGGAGGTGAGTCCACAGGAGGATGGCTGATCTGTCACTGTGAGCATAGCCTGGATCTTTCAGAGGGGGCTTCAGGCAAAGTGGGGTTAAGTGTCTTTCCCAAGGACTCAATGACAGCAGACATCAGTGGGAGTCGGTGGAGAAGGTCTCATGTTGGGCTCAAACCCATGACCTTCAGGCTCAAAGGCCAATGCTCTACCACTGTCGCCACAACCAAAGATTTTTATCTAATTTCAGACTTTCCTTTGATCGCTCAGGAATTTCAATGTTGTACTTATCCTTACTCTCTTCTCCTCTCTCTCATCTCTCTCCCCTCCCTGCTTTTTCCCCTCCCTTCTCCCCTCTCTCTCCCTTCTCCCCTCTCTCCTCTCTCTTCTCTCCTCTCTCTCCCTTCTCCCCTCTCTCCTCCTCTCTCCCTCCTTATAAAAACAAAAAGTAAAAGTTGCCGTTATCAGTCGTGTTTTCACAGTGCTATTGGGTGAAATACTTCTTTTATTGTCCTCAAAAGCAGAATCGTCAGAGTAACGTGCTCCTCGTTCCTGTCTATGACGCAGGGATATGCTGCAGCGCGGCGGCTCGGCAGTAGATGGCGCCATCGCAGCTCTACTCTGTACATCTGTGGTCAACCCCCAGAGCATGGGGCTGGGAGGAGGGTCTATAGTGACCATCAGAGAGAGGAGCGGTGTGTACCATAGACACACACACACACACACACACCTAACACAGGAGGGTCTATAGTGACCATCAGAGAGAGGACCGGTGTGTACCATACAGTAGACACACACACACACACTCACAGACGCACATACACAGAGACACACACACACTTGCTTACTCAATACTATGTTATGTTTAATTAAAGGTTATTTTAAGAACACGCACCTCCCAGATTCCTGCTTCATGAAAACCAGGGACCTCTGTTTATGGCATGAACAGGGGTTGGATGAAGCGGACATCATGTTTTCCTGTTGTGTTGTTTTTTCAGGCAAAGTCAAAGTGTTCAACTTCCGGGAGACAGTGCCACATTCGTTTAAAGAGAACCTGTTAGAGGACTGTCCCAGGACGTTTGGCATGTCTTCAGGTACTCGTCCTACAGGACTGAGCCTAAACCACTCCCTGTGCAGAAGTCAGTGGAGATCACTCTCTCTGGTCTCTCTCTGGTCTGTCTGGTCTCTCTCTGGTCTTTCTGGTCTCTCGTTGGTCTCTCTCTGGTCTGTCTGGTCTCTCTCTGGTCTCTTGCTAGTCTCTTGCTAGTGTCTTGCTGGTCTGTTGCTGGTCTCTCTCTGGTCGCTCTCTGGTCTCTCTGGTATCTCTTTCTGGTCTTTCTCTCTGGTCTCTCTCTACTCTTTGATCTCTCCCAGGTCTCTCTCTGGTCTGCCTCTCTATGAGAGAGAGATTGGAGAGAGACCAGAGGGAAACCTCTGGTCTCTCTCCAATCTCTCTCTGATTTTTCTTTCTCTGGTCCCTCTCTCGCTGGTCTCTTTCTCTCTGGTCTCTCTCTCTCTGGCCTTTCTCTCTCTGGTCTCTCTCTGTCTGGTCTCTCTGTCTCTCTGGTGTCTCTCTCTGATCTTGTGGACTCTCTCTTATGCAGGCTCTCAGTGGGTGGGAGTACCAGGTGAGCTCAGAGGGTATGACCTCCTCCACAAACACTATGGGAGACTCCCCTGGTCCCAGCTGTTCGAGCCCACAGTCCGTCTGGCCCGACTCGGGATCCCTCTGCCTCAGTACCTGTCCCAGTTCCTTCGCTCTCCCCTGGTCCAGCACAGAGTAGAGACCTCATCCCTGTGGTGAGAATCAGACACTTCCTCTGGTAACTTCTCTCTCTTCTCTGGTCTCTCTTTCTCTCTCTCTGGTCTCCTGCTCGTCTGTCTTTGGTGTCTTCCTGGTCTCTCTCTGATCTCTCTAGTCTCTCCCTGGTTACTCTCTGGTTTCTCTCCTGTCTTTCTCTGGTCTCTCTCTGGTTTCCTTTCTTGTCTCTTTCTAGTCTTTCTCAGGTCTCTCTGGTCTCTGTCTGGTCTCTCTCTGGTCTCTCTCTAGTCTCTCTCTAGTTTCTCTCTGGTCTCTCTCTGGTCTCTCTCTGGTCTCTCTCTAGTCTCTCTCTGGTCTCTCTCTGGTCTCTCTCTGTTCTCTCTCTGGTCTCTCTCTATTCTCTCTCTGGTCTCTCTCTGGTCTCTGGTTTCTCTCTGGTCTCTCTCTAGTCTCTCTCTGGTCTCTCTCTGTTCTCTCGCTGGTCTCTCTCTGGTCTCTCTAGTTTCTCTCTGGTCTCTCTCTAGTCTCTCTCTGGTCTCTCTCTAGTTTCTCTCTGCTCTCACTCTGGTCTCACTCTGGTCTCTCTCTGGTCTCTCTCTGGTCTCTCTCTGGTCTCTCTCTGGTCTCTCTCTGTGCTCTCTCTCTGGTCTCTCTCTGTGGTCTCTCTCTGGTCTCTCTCTGGTCTCTCTCTGGTCTCTCTCTGGTCTCTCTCTGTGGTCTCTCTCTGGTCTCTCTCTGGTCTCGCTCTGTGGTCTCTCTCTGGTCTCTCTCTGTGGTCTCTCTCTGGTGTCTCTCTCTGGTCTCTCTCTGGTCTCTCTCTGTGGTCTCTCTCTGGTCTCTCTAGTCTCACAGTGACTCACAGGGTTCTTTCTCACACCTTTGTGCTTGTGTTGAAATGTTGTGTGAGACGATGGTGAATTGTGTTTTTTTCCCAGTGATATTCTCTGCACCAGAAACAGAACAGTTTTGGGACCAGGAGACGTTCTAAAGTTTCCTAAACTCGCTGAAACCATGGAAACCATCGGGAAGTTTGGGGCCGACGTGTTTTACAACGGGAAGATCGGACAAGACCTCGTGGAGGACGTCCAGGCTGCAGGTCAATCTAACATACAATCAACACATATGGGGATTTCTGGTGTAGGACCATGGTTTTCTCCTAGTACTCCTGTTTCCCCTTCCACGAAGCACATGTACAATCGGGAAAATCTTCCAGCTCTGGTATCTCTCTGGTCTCACTCTCTCTCTGGTCTCTCGCTGGTCTCTCTCTGGTACCTCTCTGGTCCCTCTCTGGTCTTTCTCTCTGATCTCTCTAGTCTATTGTCTCTCTCTCTGGTCCCTCTCTGGTCTCTTTCTGGTATCTCTCTGGTATCTCTCTGGCCTTCTGGTCTCTCAATGATCTCGGGTCTTTCTTTGGTCTCTCTGGTCTCTCTGGTCTCTCCCTGGTCTCTCTCTTGTCTCTCTCTGGTCTCTCTCAGTCTCTCTCTGGTCTCTCTCTGGTCTCTCTCTGGTCTCTCTCTGGTCTCTCCCTGGTCTCTCTCTGGTCTCTCTCTGGTCTCTCTGGTCTCTCCCTGGTCTCTCACTGGTCTCTCTGGTCTGTAACCTTCACCTGGTCTGCAGGTGGATCACTGACCATGAAGGACCTGGGGGACTTTATGGTCAGAGTGGGTGACGCTGTGTCAGTTCCTCTGGGAGACTCAGTGCTGCACATCCCTCCTCCACCTGCAGGGGGCGCTCTGCTTGCCTTCATTCTGCTGATGATGAAAGGTCAGTGTCCTCGTCCTCAGAGGAACTCTTCAGATGTAACTTAATAAAGAAAGTCTCGTTTGTGCAGAGTCTGCGTTGAGTCCTCAGTCTGTGGGAGCGGACCAGAAGACACAGATGTACCATCGATACGTGGAGGCGCTCAAGTTCGCTAACGGCCAGAAGAAGACCATCTGTGACCCGGCGTTCAACCCTCACAAGGTACCAGAACCATGTGGGTCTGACAAGGTACCAGAACCATGTGGGTCTGACAAGCTACCAGAACTATTTGGGTCTGACAAAGAACCAGAACCATGTGGGTCTGACAAGGTACCAGAACCATGTGGGTCTGACAAGGTACCAGAACCATGTGGGTCTAACAAGGAACCCGAACCATGTGGGTCTGACAAGGTACCAGAGCCATGTGGGTCTGACAAGCTAACATAGTACCAGGTACCAGAACATGGTACCTATTACCTTGTACCACAACCTCGTGTCTCTCTGTGTCTCTCTGTGATGTCTCTGTGTCTCTCTGTGATGTCTCTGTGATGCCTCTGTGATGTCTCTGTGTCTCTCTGTGATGTCTCTGTGATGCCTCTGTGATGCCTCTGTGATGTCTCTGTGTCTCTCTGTGATGTCTCTGTGTCTCTCTGTGTCTCTCTGTGATGTCTCTGTGTCTCTCTGTGTCTCTCTGTGATGTCTCTCTGTGTGTCTCTGTGTTGTAGAGTGCGGCTCCTCTTACTGACTCTTCCTTCGTGGCTCACGTCTCCTCCTTGGTCTCGAACCAAACCAGAGACTCCTCCTTCTACTCCTCAGTGCCACCTCCTGCGGACTCCTTTGGGACCACACATGTCTCTGTCCTGGACCAGGAAGGACTGGCTGTGTCTGCCACCAGCACCATCAACCAGCTGTGCGAGAAACCCCTGTCTTTATAGTCTATAGAGAGAGACCAGAGAAAGAGACCAGAGAGAGAGACCAGAAAGAGAGACCAGAGAGAGAGACCAGAGAGAGAGACCAGAGAGAGACCAGAGAGAGACCAGAGAGTGACTAGAGAAAGAGACCAGAGAGAGAGACCAGAGAGAGAGGCCAGAGAGAGAGACCAGAGAGAGACCAGAGAGAGACCAGAGAGAGAGATCAGAGAGAGACCAGAGATACGAGAGACCAGGGAGAGACCAGAGAGAGAGAGAGAGAGGGACCAGGGTGAGACAGTAGGTGGGTGGATAGCACTCTCGCTTCTCAGCAAGAAGGTCCTGGGATTGAATCCCGGTCGGAACAGGGTCTTTCTGAGTGGAGTTTGCATGTTCTCCCCGTGCCTGCGTAGGTTTCCTCCGGGTACTCCGGTTTCCCCTACCACTAAAAACATGCACACTAGGTTAAATCCTCCAGCTCTGGTCCTGACCAAGCCGAGCATCAACATCTGGAGATGGGTTCCCGGGCACTGTTACTACGGCAACCACTGCTCCTGACGGATGGGTCAAATGCAGAGGATAAATTGCCTTACGGGGATCAATAAAGAGCACCTTTGCCTTTACTTTACTAGAGAGAGACACCAGAGAAATACCAGCGAGAGTGACCAGAAAGAGAGAGCAGAGAGAAACCAGGAAGAGAAGATTGGAAGAGCACCTTGAACACCTCTCACCTTGTTGATTATAGTGTAAATACTATTGTTTTTAACTGGTGTTTTACTGGTTTGTGGATTTGCTCTGGCACCTCCTGCACCAGCACTTCAATGGGACTTTAACGATTCCTGGTTCTCCTCTGGTTGTAGGTTTGGAGGCGCCGTGTTCTCCCCAAAAACTGGCATCATTCTCAACAACGAACTGGCAGATTTCTGTGGCAGAGCAGAGTCACTGAAGCCAGGTACAAGTGTGACCAGAGACCAGAGAGAGACCAGAGAGAGACCAGAGAGAGACCAGAGAGAGACCAGAAAGAGACCAGAGAGAGACCAGAGAGAGACCAGAGAGAGAGGCCAGAGAGAGACCAGAGAGACCAGAGAGAGACCAGAGAGAGGCCAGAGAGAGACCGAGAGAGAGACCAGAGAGAGACCAGAGAGAGACCAGAGAGAGACCAAAGAGAGACCAGAGAGAGACCAGAGGGGAGACCAGACAGAGACCAGAGAGAGACCCAAGAGAGACCAGAGGGAGATCGGAGGGAGACCAAAGAGAGAGACCAGACAAAGAACAGTGCGCGATCAAAGAGAGAGACCAGAAAGAGAGAGAAGAGAAGGACAAGGGAGAGATCAGAGAATATTTTTCTAGTTTACAACAACACAAATGTGTATTATGCAGATGAGTTCAAACACAGTCCTCAGATGACTTTGCATTGGTCCAAATTAAAGCTCATGTCCATTTTTTCCTGCAGGTGAACAACCGCCTTCCTCCATGACTCCTGTCATCCTCGAATCCAAGTCTGGGAGGCTGTTGGTGATTGGTGGATCAGGGGGAAGTATGATCACCTCTGCAGTGGCTTTGGTAAGTCCTGGACCTCCCCATAGTGTGACATCACAGCGTTTGGGTTAGAAGCCAATTTGAACTTAAGCTAATTGGGGTGTTTGTTCTCATTTGATAGCAGGTTAGCATTGTCCATCTGTATACAGTCTGTGTTAGCATTGTCCATCTGTATACAGTCTGTGTTAGCATTGTACACCTGTATACTCTATTCTCAGTCCGTCATGAACCGCTTGTGGCTGAAGATGAGTCTGAGAGACGCCATTGCGGCCCCCATCGTCTTTGTGGATTCCAAACACAATGTGAACTTTGAACCTGGCTTCGATGAGGTGAATCTTGACACGCACACTCTGAAATCTGTGGATCTTCAGACATGCAGGGGTCTGTTCATGTTTAATCCTAGAAATGTAGTGTTTGGTCTTATTCCTGAGATTATGAACAAGGACAGACGCATCCCCCTCATCATAAGTTTCCACCCCCCTCATCATAAGTTTCCATCCCCCTCATCATAAGTTTCCACCCCCCTCATCATAAGTTTCCATCCCCCTCATCATAAGTTTCCATCCCCCTCATCATAAGTTTCCATCCCCCTCATCATAAGTTTCCATCCCCCTCATCATAAGTTTCCATCCCCCTCATCATAAGTTTCCATCCCCCTCATCATAAGTTTCCACCCCCCTCTTCATAAGTTTCCATCCCCCTCATCATAAGTTTCCATCCCCCTCATCATAAGTTTCCACCCCCCTCTTCATAAGTTTCCATCCCCCTCATCATAAGTTTCCATCCCCCTCATCATAAGTTTCCACCCCCCTCATCATAAGTTTCCACCCCCCTCATCATAAGTTTCCATCCCCCTCATCATAAGTTTCCATCCCCCTCATCATAAGTTTCCACCCCCCTCATCATAAGTTTCCATCCCCCTCATCATAAGTTTCCATCCCCCTCATCATAAGTTTCCATCCCCGCATCACAAATTTCTATCCAAAAATAATAATAAATAGATAGCGACCTTGGGTCGCCTTTGCACTGGGCCGGTCCTGCAAACAGGAGAGCTGATCCCTGGTCCTGGTTTGTTTCGTGTGTTCAGTCCGTGGTCGCCGGCCTGCGAGAGCGAGGACACTCCGTGGGGAACTGGAAATACTTCTTCAACGTCGTGAACGGCGTGGAGCAGGAGCACGGCTGCATCGCCGCCTTTTCAGACCAGAGGAAGAGCGGGGAAGCATCAGGATTCTGATCTGTCCATATCACATGTATTAGGAGGGGACTGAGTGTGTCATCACCACAGTGTGACATCACCACAGTGTGTCATCACCACAGTGTGACATCACCACAGTGTGACATCACCACAGTGTGTCATCACCACAGTGTGACATCACCACAGTGTGACATCACCACAGTGTGACATCACCACAGTGTGACATCACCACAGTAATACATCAGAAGCCGATTTGAACAAAGGCTGGAGCCGTTTTTTTAATATTTTTTTTTAATAATCTTTAATACATTTACAAAACATTAAAACCTTACAAAGATTGAATTGAAAAGAAACCCGTTACATTTCCATGGTCACATGACCGTTGGAATTAAATGCCCCCTCCCACCCCAGAGTCTAATTATGAGGAAAGTTTTCAAACAGTTCATCCCTGAGCCTCACCCTGAGGTGCTCCTTGAATTCCCCCAAAGTTTCACTAGAGACACAGTCAGAGTCCAGCATGTTCCACATTCTGGTGGCCAGAGTGAGACACGATCTCTGCATGATATGGGCGCTGGGCAGTGTCCCGTCCGGAAAAGCACAGCTGACCAAGCGCACATGGTATGGCAGGACCCTTTGTGTGGGTCGGTATGATCCCAGCGCCGCAGGCGAGAGTCCATGGAACAGTTTAAAACCAAAACATGCAAGAGCAAAGTTCCGCCTTGTTTGCAAGGTTGTTAGTCCGAGCGCTCTATAATGCTCTGCTGTCAACTGGGCACGATACGGCAGATTTAGAATAATGCGCATGCATCTTCGTTGGATGCTCTCTAAACAGTTTATCAGAGTCTTTCCTATGCCACAGATCAGCACTGAGCAGTACTCTAGTCGGGATCTAATGTATGCTTTATAGATCCGAAGCAGGATTTCTTTACTTTGTGGTGGTAGCTTTGATTTTAAGAGCCTCAACACAAACATTTCCTTTCTAGCCCCTTTACACAAGTCCTCAACATATCGCTTCAATTTCAAATCACTGCTGATTGTTATCCCCAAGTGCTTTGTCTCACTTGAGAAGGAGATGTTGTGGCCCTCAAACATGACTTGACCATCTATTTGTTTATTAACTGGCGCTTTAGCAAAGCACAAGCATACAGTTTTTGAAGGGTTGAATTTCATACCCCAGGTGTTGGCCCAACTGCTTGCAGCAGCCAATGCACAGTTCAAACCTGCAGCCGCGAGGGCTGGATATGCACTAGTGACAGTTAGTAAAGTGTCGTCCGCATATGCAGCTGGTGTAACTCTTATACTGTCTGGTAACAGCCCAGAAAGCTCCTCCAATGCATTTAATAAATCATTTAAGAAGATAATAAACAGTGTTGGTGCAATAACACTGCCCTGGGGTACTCCAGACTGCACTTGAAGAGGTGAGGAAAATAAAGACCCAACTCTTGTTTGTTGCTGGCGAATACTTAGTCGCGTATCCAGGCAAGCATTTTTCCTTGGACTCCAAATGCTGGAAGTTTGTGTAAGATAGCCTTGTGTGGAATCGATGTGAATGCATTACTTAGGTCTAGGAAGGCTGCAAGGCAGGTGTCCTTTTTTTCAGCAGCGTTTAACCAAGTGTGGTAGTCCAATGCCAGTTGGTCCAGTGTAGAGTGTTTTGGCAGGAACCCAAATTGGTGCTTTGATATTAATCCATTGTCCAAGCAGAATGCCATCAGCTTGTCATTTATAATGCTCTCTAGGATTTTCACAATGCACGAGGTCAAAGATATTGGTCTGTAGCTGAACGGGCTTGATCTCTCGCCTTTACGCTTGTAGACTGGTGTCACATAAGCAGATTTCCATATTTGGGGCAGTTTTGATGAGAAAAACTAAAGCTTAAAAAGGTGAGCGAGTACAGGTGTTAATTCAGCAGCACAGTTTTTAAGGAAAACATTTGGGACACCATCAGGCCCACTCGCTTTGTTAACATCAAGCTTCATTAACTTGCTGTACACACATTCAGGGGATATCTGTACATCAGTCAATATACCATTCTGGGTTTGAGTTAAAGGGCTGTCAAACAGTTGCTGTTCATCATAACCACTAGTGGAATAAAGGTGATTTAACATGTTTGCTTTTTCAGCATTATTCACGTATGATTTCCCCTCATATACTAAGTCAGGAATTGTATCACAAGTTCCAGAGAATTTATATAGCTCTGAAAGCATGCCCCAGTAGTTTTTTGGGGAGTAGCTTGATGCCAAGTTCTGAGCTCGCTGTGCATAGTGTAAACGCTCGATATGTTTGACTTCATTACGTAGTGCATCCCTTGTTTTCCTATAGGCATTCAGGTCGTGATCACTTCTAGATAACTTGAAGTCTGCCCAGTGTGCTTGCTTCAGTGATCTCAGCGTTCTGAATTTGGATGTAACAAAAGGTAAATTCTGCTTTCCTGCGTTAGTCTGACTTCGCTTAGTGGGTATGAGAGGACTCAATATTAAAGTCAATATGGCATAAAAATGTTTGGCTGCTGTCTCTATGTCTTCACTAGAGTAGACTGTGGCCCAACTGTGGTCCCTCAGTGATTGGCAAATTTGTGTCCAATTCTTGATTTGCTTGAAATTAAGGCAAGATAAATGATTGGGCCTATGTTCTGGCTGCACCTCAGTGGTACTAGCTGTAGAACTAAATTGTGACAATGATAACTCAATTACAGCATGATCTGATGTTCCTAATGGGGCAGAGACATTCACATCAGAAAATATTTCAGTGGAGTTAGTAAGTGCTAGGTCAATGAGGGACGGTGTTCCAGGGAGTCTGTCTGGGAATCGGGTTGGTGAGGAGACAATTTGAGACAAGCCTTGTTGTGTACAGAACAATTCTGTTTCCAACCCTTGTTTATCAGTTTTGTCCTCAGACCACCATTTAGAATTATGCACATTGAAGTCACCAATTATTATATTAGAGTAATTGTAGCCAATTGGGCAATTTTCTAATGCGTCCTCAAGATGGTGCAAAATAGACATGTCCTCATCTGGTTTGCGGTATATACAAGAAATAAACAGCTTCACAGAGTTCAAATATATTGAAAAAAACAGACTTTCATAGCTTTTGTGCTCCAATTGTGCATGTCGTTTGTATTTCACACCATTGCGTAAATATACAACTAGGCCTCCACCAAATGAAGTGCGATCTTTGCGGATTAAATCATAGCCATCAATAGTAAATATCCTATCAGGTATTGCAGAGGTTAAAAAAGTTTCAGATATAAATACAAAAATATGTTTATGTAATACAACATGATAGGAGATTTCATCAAAGTTTGCATGAAGGCCTCTAATGTTGGTAAAAATTAAATTGTTTTTCACATTAAACATTTAATAAGGATTGCTTGATTTCCGCAAAGCGCTTGAAGTACACAGGGCAGGAGGGGCTATTGGCCGCGTGAGAACCGGTGCAGTTACAGCATTTTGGGTCAACTGTACAGGGGTGAGCGTGGCTGGGGTCACTACTGCCGCAGTTAACGCAGCGCCGCTGAGACCGGCAGACGCTGGCGATGTGGTCATATCGATGACAGTTGAAACAGCGCGTAGGACGTGGCGCAAGTGGATGCACTCGATAAAAACAGAAGTCGTGGCGAAAACCATATTGGAGCGCTCTGGAGTAATCACTTTGATCTGCAATGATGAATTTAAAAGTTACGTATCTGCTCTGCTCCCGCGGGGGGAACTTGGTCAGCTGTTTGGCAGAGGGATATTCCAACTTGAGCGCTGTCTCGAGATCCCCGGGGTCCGTGTCACGGGATAGACGGGATACAACAACCCACCTCTGTTGGCTCTGGTTCGGACGTTCACCCATCGGATGGAAAGCAGCATTGTCCCCAAACAACTGCGAGTCCCAACCGGTGAGCAAAATGTCTCTGTACGATTTATCCTTGAGTTCAATCAGCAGCTTGCCAGAGTTTAACAGTCTAGCACAGCCATTCCCAAACTCAGTAACACCAAGGCCCCCTTAAAAATTTGACGGGTCTGCGTGGCCCCCCAAAATAATAACCAAGAAGACAACATTAAGAATAGGCTCTTCTGGTTATTTTATTTTGGGGAAATAGCCTCTGCTACAAACATTGTAATATAAAAATGATTACAGTGGATTATTCAAGTCAAATAATGAACACAAATATTTTAATATTACAAACAAAACATTATAAATTTAACATTAAATAATGATATAAATTTTTTTATGACCTCCCGCGGCCCCCCTGCAGTACCCTCGCGGCCCACCAGGGGGCCGCGGACCCCACTTTGGGAGACACTGGTCTAGCATATGAAATCAGGGGCACTGCACCGGGGCGGCTTTCAGTGATCAGTTGCTTGATTTCGGCAGGTACAGAGAATCGCTTTGGTTCTGAAATGTGGGTCACTAATATTGTGCGTAATGGGTCTGCTTGGTAAGGCGCATTGGTTATGCGCGCAGTAGGCTGTTGAGATGATACTGTGTGTGATCTGTTTTGTCCCACAACATCGGCAAATGTCTTGATTTTAGCTTGGACATCGGTGGAGAGATCAACAACACTGGATAGTAGTTTAGTCTCAAGGGTGGTCACTCTGCTATCTATCTTCTCCATGAAATCAGTAGTAGACTTGATACAAGTGTAACGTGTAAGTTCGTGGTGATAGAAGGATGACTCTCAAGGTAATAGAACAGCAGGATGGAGCAGGATTCTTTTAAGCCAGCAGTCAGTTTTATTATCAACCCATTTTCAACTCTTCCCTTCCTCTCTTACGTCACCGTCACATGACCCATTTTACCCAATCACTGCACTGCTCCAAACTAACAAAGATATAACTCATCAAAATAATATCACTCTTACATTACTCCTCCTCCCACAAAAGAAACGTCCCCGTTTCAGACAACAGGTTAAAAAAAAATCAAATATAACATAAAATCACTCAGTAACATAATCCCTGAGGTAAGCAGGTGGCCTAACAGTACGCCGGATGGGCCGTGAAAACGTACTCATACCGTCACACACAGGAGGAACATTGGGAGAACCCTGGGAGTCCGCAGGAACAAGGAGCAGAGGCTCGGACTGGGGCGAGGCCGCAGGTAAAGTTACCGGCGGAGTAACATCTCTGCACGTGTCACTATTACCCATGCCCTGAGAGAACGAATAAGGCAAAGCACCAGACAAAGCATTCAATGCAGGCAGCCCGGGCTGTGTAGGTACAGTCGGAACAGGGGCCCTGACATTGCTTTCTGGAACTGGAGCTCTGTAAGATCTGAGCCGATTATAGTGAACAATTTGGGAGCGACTCGAATCATCAACAAATAACGAATCTTATAGGTCACACCCTGCGTCTGCTCTTCTAAACCACCTAGACACTCCTGAACCACAAATGGACCTTTCCAATGAGGAGCCAGTTTTTGCTTAGACTTTGTAGGATCATTTAACCACACGAGGGCGCCAGGCACATATGGAACATGTTTAACACGTTTATCATACTGCACTTTCTGTTTGTGTGAAGCATCATTCCTATTGTTCACTGCAGTGATGAAAGCGGTTTCAAGTTTCTGCGTTAACCTCTCTGCATACTCCGTAGGAGAGTTTTGTGCAGAACGCTGTTGTCAAGTAACAGATTAGCGGACATCCTCGCTTCAAAACCATGTGTAAGAAAAAATGGAGTAAAGCCAGTAGTGGAGTGGGGAGTGGTATTATAGGCTAATGCTACTTGATTAAGACAGTCATCCCATTCACCTGACTGTTGTAGCAGAGTCTTAGCCAATTGGTCAATTAGAGTCCTGTTAAACCTCTCAATCATGCCATCACATTGTGGATGGTAAGCACTCGTGCGTGTTTTTTGTACGCCCATCATTTGACACAGGTCTTTAACTATATCTGACTCAAACTGTCTGCCTTGGTCGGTATGCAACACTTGGGGAATGCCATGTTCACATATATAGTTTTCAAATAAACACTTGGCAACTGTGACAGCTCGCTGGTCTAATATTGCATAAAGGTTGACATATTTAGAAAAATAGTCCTGTACCACCAGCACATACCTGTTGCCACGAGTAGTAATAGGGAGTTCAAGGATATCTGCAGCGACTTTCTGAAATGGCTCTGTGGCAACAATGGTTTTCATGGGAGCCCTCTGCTGAGGAACAGGGCTGCGTCTAGCATCACAAGGAACACATTTGTTACACATTTGTTTTATATCCCGCAACATAAAAGGCCAATAACAAAACTGCTGCGCACGTTTGACCACTTTGTCTGGGGACATGTGACCTGCTACTGGATTACCATGAAGCAATTCCAAAATTGTGTTCTGACATGCCTGCGGAACAACAATTTGATGCATGTCTGATTTTGTCACAGTATTATAGACCTTACGACAAAGAAGTCCCTCATTAAATGAGAGCCTGTTGAATTCATGCCACAGAGCCTTTTCTACCTGGGTGCGCTTTTTCATACACCAATAAGGCGGTTTGTGTCCCTTCCTTGTCCAGTTTATCACCTCAGACAAAACTGGATCCTGTTGTTGAGCCGTTTTGAGCTCCTCTGCCGGGAGCTGCAGCATGCTGGAGGAGGCAACAGTCTGTGAAACTCCTTGTATGTCCGAATAATGGGGCGGAGCCTCCACTGCTGAACTCACATGTGATAAGTCTGTATCAGTGAATGTACCTGTGACAGCCGGTTCTGCAGCTAGAGGGTCCTTTGGGCGGCGCGACAAAGCATCTGCATTCAAATGACAGTAGCCTTCTTTGTAAACCACTCTCCATTCAAACGGGTCAAGTTCAAGAGCCCAACGTGCGCGTCTCCCAGTCCTGTCACTGTCAATAGGGATTTTCCTGAGACCCAATAGTGGTTTGTGATCCGTCACAATAAAAAATGGCTGCTTGTAAAGATAATGCCGGAAATGACGTACTGCCCACACAATAGCCCAAAGTTCTCGGTCATATGTGGACCACTTCTTCTCCGCTTTCGTCAAGACATGACTGCCGTAAGCCACTACTTTTTCAGTCTGCTCTTGTTTCTGTCCCAGGACGGCGCCCACAGCAGTGCATGATGCATCTGTATAAAGGACAAATGGCAATGAAAAGTCAGGAAACGCAATGACTGGAGGCTTTGATAAAGCACTCTTCAAATAGACAAAGGCATCTTGGCAGTCTGTAGTCCATGCAAAAGGAGAATTCTTTGCAGTGAGGGCATGCAATGGTGCACTGTGGTGTGCAAAACTTTTTATAAACTTGCGATAGTACGAACAAAGACCAAGAAAAGCCCTCACCTCTGTCGCAGTCCGTGGGATAGGCCAGCTTTGCACACTGCTCACATTACGTGGGTCTGGGTGTACCCCCGCTCCTGATACCACATGGCCCAAAAAATTCACCTGCCTCTGGGCAAAACTGCATTTGGATGAATTCAATTTGAGTCCACTTGACTTGAACCTGGAGAAAACCTCTTCCAAGTGCTGGAGGTGCTCACTAAATGTGCGACTAAATATCAGAACATCGTCCAGATAGACAAGACACATCTTCCAAGGGAGTCCACGTAGCACCATCTCCATTAAGCGTTGGCATGTGGCAGGAGCATTGGTGAGGCCCATGGGCATCACTTTAAAATGATAGAGCCCGCTGCCTGTTGTGAAAGCTGTCTTCTCACGGTCATGTTCCTCCAGCTCCACTTGCCAATAACCATGTTGTAAGTCCATTGTTGAAAACCAGGCAGAGCCTGATAGAGCATCCAATGCATCGTCCACTCTGGGAAGTGGATGAGAGTCCTTTATTGTCACCGCATTTAGTTTGCGATAGTCCAAACAAAAGCGCCATGTCCCATTTTTTTTACGCACTAAAACAACTGGCGCTGCCCATGGACTAAAGTTCTCCTCAATAATGTCAGCTTTCAGAAGTTCATCAACCTGTGCTTGTATCTCCGCCCTCTGGTCAGGAGTCACTCTGTATGTTCTTTGTTTACTAGGCATAGCGTCACCTGTGCGAATATGGTGCCTTATCACCCCTGTGCGGCCCCTATCCTGGGAATTCAAACTGAACACCTCAGAATACTTCACTAAAAGATGATTTAATGCTGCGGTCTGGGAGTGTGATAGGTGTGTATTTGTTAACTGCACTAATGGTGACAAATCCCCATTGGCCAATGAGGACGCCTCATCAAGTGGTGCTATGTCAACAGAGGAAACTGAATGAAATTCACCCAGATGTTGGCCTGGATGTAGTTCAATATCCTCTCTAGAGGAGTTCAACACTCTAACTACAGTGGTGCCATGCCGGACAGTACTAACTGTGTGCGCCACAATGACATCAGTGTTTGTATTGGGCATTATTACACCACAATAGTCTGTCGGTACTGGCGAGGCAGGAGTAGCAGAAGATACACAAGCTGAAATTAATGTTTCACTCATAGCTGGTATTTTAGTGGGTACTAAGACTGACACATTACAGCATGCGGTCACTTCAGGTTGTTTTGGTAACAGTGGGATTGTCATGTCCCAAAGCTGTAGTACTTTGTTTTTAATGTCCAGCAAGGCACGGTGTTGCACCAGAAAATCCCAGCTTAAGATAACTGGTTGATAAGCCCCTCTGAGCACTTCAAACTCACGTTGCCAAACTTTGTGTCCCATCCTAAGTCCTATCGTTAACTTGCCTAAAATGTCCAGACTCTGACCACTCACAGAGCGAGCGGGGACAGTGGAGACAGTCATTGGTCGCTTCCTCAAAGCTGGGTGAGAATTACGAAACTCTTCACTAACAATGGAAACAAATGAACCTGAGTCAATTAAAGCACACACTTCAATGCCCTCCACAATAGCAAGAACTGTGGATGAAACCACTTTTGTGCTCTGGGGCGCGGACGTAGTAGCTGGCGTTTGCCCCTCAACATCAGCTAATGGAAGTTTCCCGGCTGCGAGAGTGGTGCTTGTCGCTCAGGGGATTGAAACCTCACACTTTGTCTTGAACGTGGGCTGGGATCCCTACGTCCCCTCGCCGCTGGGCTGGGACTGCGAGGATAATCCGTACGCTCATATCTAGCATAGGTCCCTGATCTGGGGGAGGAGGGATAGTGGCCTTTCCAGTCAGTGTCCTGCTCCCTGTATCTCTGGTGTGCATTGGGGCTAGGACTGGATCTCCGGGAAGTATCTCTGCCATAACGCTCAGGGGAGTAGTAGCCCCTCTGTCTGAAACGGGCCGCAAGAAGACCATGTTTCTCATGTAACTGGTGAACTTCCTGTCTGAGACCATCAACAGTGAGTGTTAGCTGTTCTACTGCTTGAAGGAGCTTATCCTCCGAGGGTCTGGGCCTGACCATTGCCACCTGGTCAGCAGACGTGACCCTGCAGGCGTGATCCGTGGAGTTTAACTGAAGAGCCACACGTGCCCTCTCACAGCGACTTGCTACACGCAGGGCCTCTTCAATGTCCTCTGCCCCCTGCTCATGTATTTTGGCCTGAAGTGACGGGTCCAAACCAGCCACAAAACGACGAAATTTCTCCCCCTCTATGGCATTGTGGTCATACCTCGGAAAAGCCTCCAACACCAATCGGGTTATATCTGCACTATAAACATCCAAGCTCTCCCAGGGGTTAACGAGGACGAGCATTTACATGAGTTTGGAAAAAGGGCAGGGAGTACTTTGGGCCAAAAACAACACCCAGCTTCACCTTGACCGTGTCATAATCCTTCTTTGTTGCTGAGGGTAAACTGTCCCAGAGCAAAAATGCAGCATCAGAAAGTCTAGTAGGTAGAATAGCAGATCTCATAGCAGAATAGTCCATATCCGGTGAACTCATAGCTTCAACGGCAACCTCAAAGCGACGAGCCCAACTGGAGAAAGATTCAGTGCCATCACCTTTGAATGGCGGCGGGAGGTCTATCTTCAGCGCTTCTGAGACCGCGCCTTGCGCCGACAACGTGGAGTCACTCAGAACCCCCGACAGCCGTACAGGGAGCCCTCGAGGAGGCGACGACTGCAGTTCATGCACTGTAACGTTGTCATCCATGGTGATAAGGGCACTTCACCACCCACACGCAAAAAAAAATTATATATGACAAAAAGAGCCGTAGCAAAAATCCGTAGTAGCTCCAAAACCGCACTTTAGCAGCTAGCCGTTCACAGAGAGACAACAACCGGAGCTCAAAACTCACCGGACGTCCAAATAACCAAAATAACCAACACCGCTGCCACCAAATGTAACGTGTAAGTTTGTGGTGATAGAAGGATGACTCTCAAGGTAATAGAACAGCAGGATGGAGCAGGATTCTTTTAAGCCAGCAGTCAGTTTTATTATCAACCCATTTTCAACTCTTCCCTTCCTCTCTTACGTCACCGTCACATGACCCATTTTACCCAATCACTGCACTGCTCCAAACTAACAAAGATATAACTCATCAAAATAATATCACTCTTACACAAGTGTTGTGAGAAATCACGTCGAAAGTTGCTTGTTCAAACTCGAAGCATGTATTATTGGGGTGATGTTTTTTCAAAGAGTTAATGTCCTTTCTATTTACCCGTTGACTACACATTTTGCAAATGTACAGCCCTGGCTCTTGGTTTATCAGGCTACTTAGCTGCATCATAGTTAGCCCGAGACATTCATAGTGCATGTACTTTTGGCAATTGGAGCATTTGACTTCTGCTTCATGGCGTGGCTTGTCGCACCAGCACATAGTGTCACCATCAGAGTCCAGTGGCATTCTGCTGCGTATGAGAAGTTTTGCCTATGAGCTGTATCCAGGCTAGCCCGGCAAGCTAGCCGGCTCTCACCCGGTTGACGCCTGTGTCAAATCCACTTGATATTCTTCAAGTAGACGAGGTCATGCACCAGAGAAGTTGCAATCCAGAAGATAATCCTGAAGATACTTGAGAAACTTGTTGTGGTGCGTTCTGGAAGATATTTAGGAGTGAAAATCCACACGGACTTGAGCAAACTGCGGCGAACCCGAATCTACAGCCGCAGCAGATATTATATGCCCATATAAGATTTCCTTATATGGGCATTTGTTCTGATGGCGTTAGCGTCATGATGCAACAGGGGCAGATGTGTTGCTATGACGGTTGCTAAGGCAAACTGAAGGCTAGATGCCTTCAGTTTGCCTTAGCAACCGTCATAGCAACACATCTGCATTGATCAATCCTTCTGTGGGTCATCTGGATTTACAACACAATACAAACAGCAGGCTCTCAGAGAGCGACAAACCACAGATTTAAGCAAAGAATAATGAGTGTGACATAAACAGTTACTGAGACAGGAGTGACCTTCTACACGTGAGTCAGTAGGAGCCAGGGGGAGGAGCCAAACTTCCCCATGAGCACTTCCTAGCTAGAGGGTCAGTATTGAGACACTGGGTCTGCATTGTCCGTCTGTATACAGTCTATGATCTATTCTCAGTTCAATAGTGGTTGGGTTTATTTGCATTTGTTTTTATTTTGTACATAAACATTGGCTCCTGTTCCTTTAACAGAAGAAAAGAAGTGTTTTGCAGCTGACAGATAAATCAGTGTTAAGGAATCTTTATATTTTATTTTAGCGTTTTATTCTTTATATTATACATGGTGAATGTACCGTAGACATTCCTTTGGTGCTAATGCTAATGCTACTTAAAGCTGCAGTACTTCACTTTACTTCTTGTTCTGGTCTGTGAAAGGCGGTGAAGAAATCAGACCTACACCTTCAGACTTGTGGCGCCCCCTGGAGTTCAAGGCCAGATCCTGTCAGACCTCTGAAGCTAAGCAGGACAGGGCATGATTAGTACTGTGATGGGAGACCTCTGGTAACAGCAGGTGCCACAGTGGGGCGGCTGCGGCTGTAAAGTGCCAAACTGTGTTTGTGTCCTTAGGCAAGACACTTCACCCACATTAGAATCAGTCTGGTGTGTGTGTGAATGGTTGGTGGTGGTGGGAGGGGCTGCAAGCACAGACTGGTTGCCTCGCTTCTGTCAATATGCCCCAGGGCAGCTGTGGCCACAATAGTAGATTATCACCACCGTGTATGGAGTAAGGAATAATGTAAACTCAAAGGAGAGCACCAGACTGCTACATTTTATGTTCTTTAAAATATAGATACCCCAGCTTTAATCATATGCGTCTTCCTTATGGTGATTGGTTTTGTTCATCAGTAAATAATGCTTTGAAGTATTACGTGTTACTACTGGGTCTGAGGAGTGACTTTTATATCTGTTAAACTAGGGTATATATTTCACATTTAAACACTTTTGTTTAAAATATATTAAACATGTTCTTCTGACACCAAACCAATACTGTGGGTCTTTCATATTTAATACGTAAAGTTACACCATCCTGCACCAATGTCTCTGTCAGGAGCAGAGGTCCTGAACCTACATATCTACAGCCTCAGTCCTGGATCTACAGCCTCAGTCCTGGATCTACAGCCTCAGTCCTGGATCTACAGCCTCAGTCTTGGGTCTGCAGCCTCATATCTGAGCTGCTCTAAAGTCCTCCCTCATCTGTGGACTGTGAGCTTTAATAACTGATGGAATGTTGGACAAAAAATAATCACAAAATGATTTACAAAACAGCATTTATAAATAGATTAGATTCAAGATTTGTACATGCAGGATGCAGTTCTTAAGGTAAACTCCAAGTGCAGACTTCACATAAAACATTTGAATAAATCAAATCAAAGGAGAATGAGGTGTTGTCTTTTAGACTTAGAATCACAGTGTGCGTTTGTGCAGGTCAGAGACCAGAGAGAGATCAGAGAGGCCATAGTGAAAAACCAAGGAGAGAAAAGAGAGACCATAGAGAGAGTCTATGGTGTGAGCACAGCTGGTGTCTCTCAGTATCCGGCTGCATAGCTCCACTTCCTGGAGTCAGACTGAGCGTGGAGCCCATCCTGATACTGCACCACGGCCTGCACCACTGCTCCACTCGCCTTCAGCAGTTCCGTTGGGTGGTTCTTCACCTCCAGACCTGTCAGGATGTTCTGGAAGAAAGACAGAGACAGTTTTCATAGCTCAGTATAGTTCAGTGCCACAGACCACAATTCAAGCTCCACGTCTCTACAAGATGTCTGCCCAGGTCACTTCAAGATATCCGCAAGATCACTGGTCTGTGCTCATTGGCTCACACTCGCACCACGGACGTCCAAAACGTAAGCAGGATTGACGCGTTCCGGCCAGCTCTGGTCTCTCTCTGGTCTCTCTCTGGTCTATCTCTGGTCTCTCTCTCTGGTCTCTCTCTCGTCTCTGTCTGGTCTATTTCTGGTCTCTCTCTCTGCTCTCTCTCTGGTCTCTCTCTGGTCTCTCTCTGGTCTATCTCTGGTCTATCTCTGGTCTCTCTCTGGTCTCTCTCTGGTCTTTCTCTGGTCTCTCTCTGGTCTCTTCTCTGGTCTCTTCTCTGGTCTCTTCTCTGGTCTATCTCTGGTCTCTCTCTCTGGTCTCTCTCTGGTCTCTCTCTCTGGTCTATCTCTGGTCTCTCTCTGGTCTCTCTCTCGTCTCTGTCTGGTCTATTTCTGGTCTCTCTCTCTGCTCTCTCTCTGGTCTCTCTCTGGTCTCTCTCTGGTCTCTCTCTGGTCTCTCTCTGGTCTATCTCTGGTCTATCTCTGGTCTCTCTCTGGTCTCTCTCTGGTCTCTCTCTGGTCTTTCTCTGGTCTCTCTCTGGTCTCTTCTCTGGTCTCTTCTCTGGTCTCTTCTCTGGTCTCTCTCTCTGGTCTCTTTCTGGTCTCTCTCTCTGGTCTCTCTCTGGTCTATCTCTGGTCTCTCTCTCGTCTCTGTCTGGTCTATTTCTGGTCTCTCTCTCTGCTCTTTCTCTGGTCTCTCTCTGGTCTATCTCTGGTCTATCTCTGGTCTATCTCTGGTCTCTCTCTGGTCTCTCTCTGGTCTCTCTCTGGTCTCTCTCTGGTCTCTCTCTGGTCTCTCTCTGGTCTTTCTCTGGTCTCTCCCTGATCTCTCCCGTTCTTGGGCAGTGGGTGCAGTGGTTCTACTTTCGCAGGACCAGAGAAACCAGAGATCAGACAGAGACCAGAAAGAGACCAGATCACATTAATAAGTCTGTTGTTGGTACTGAGTCATATCTTCCTGGTTCACCATGGGAGGTCTCACCTGGTCGAAGCCCGGCTCGGCCACGGTGGTGTTGGGGCTCAGCTGGTTATGAAGCCGACGATCCTCTACTGACCTCTTCACATCAAGACCAAAGAACAGAGCGTTGAGGATCACCTGCAGAAGAGACCAGAGTGAGCCCAAAGGGAGACGGGAGAGAGACCAGAGTGAGCCCAGAGAGAGACCGGAGAGAGACCGGAGAGACCAGAGAGACCCCAGAGGGAGACCAGAGAGACCAGAGTGAGCCCAGAGTAAGAACAGAGTGAGCCCAGAGTGAGCCCAGTGAGACAGAGTGAGACCAGAGAGAGAGACCAGAGTGAGACCAGAGAGGGGAACCAGAGAGAGAGACCAGGTAGATACCAGAGAGAGAAGAGAGAGACCAGCGAGGGACCAGAGTGAGACCAGAGAGAGAGACCAGGGAGACCAGAGAAAGAAGAGAGAGACCAGAGAAAGACCAGAGAGAGAGACCAGAGACCAGAGAGAGACCAGAGAGAGAGACCAGAGAGAAACAAGACAGAGACAAGACAGAGACCAGAGAGACACCTGAGCGATGGAGGTGGTGATCTTAGTTCCTCCTGATCCTCCAACCACCATCTTCACTTTGTTGTTGTGGTCGAGGAGGATGGTGGGACACATGGAGGACATCGGCCTTTTGCCTGAACAGAAACACAGCAGATGCTCAGACGTCTCTGAAGCAGGATGTGTGAGGTCCACACAGAGGGACCTGGGGTCAATGACACTGTGGTCCTGGTTCTATCCAGGCCCAGCTGGTCCTGAAGTGTTCTAACTGTCAGTGATTGGCCAGAATGCTGTGGAAGTCATGGTTACCAAGGAATTTCCCTGGACACTTGTTTGTTCCTGCAAGGTTGCTAGTCAGCAGTACCAGATACTAAAGCATAGAGCAGAGTAGAGTAGAGTACAGTATTGTAAAGTAGAGTACAGTACAGTACAGTATTGTAAAGTAGTGTAGAGTAGAGTAGAGTAGAGTAGAGTAGAGTAGAGTAGAGTACAATGCAGTAGAGCAGAGTAGAGTACAGTACAGTACAGTACAGTACAGTAGAGTTGAGCAGAGTAGAGTAGAGTAGAGTACAATACAGTAGAGTAAAGTAGAGTAGAGTAGAGTAGAGTAGAGTACAGTATTGTAAAGTAGAGTAGAGTAGAGTACAGTATTGTAAAGTAGAGTAGAGTAGAGTAGAGTAGAGTAGAGTAGAGTAGAGTAGAGTAGAGTAGAGTAGAGTACCCCTGACCTGGCCTGATGAAGTTGTTGGGAGATGGTGGGACCCCGAAGCCGTTGGTGATCAGAGGAGAGCTGAAGTCGTCCATCTCGTTGTTCAGGAGGATCCCAGTCGAGCGAGACATGACCTTCGACCCCAGACTGAGGAACACAGGGCTATTCATTAGTGCCACCCACTGGGGAAATGTCAGTATTGCAACGCCAGGTACAGGGCAGAAGGAAGGAGCAGCACACAGATACATGGATATTAGGTATAACACGACTTTAGGAGACATCATAAAATAAAATATCTGTCTGTAGCTTAGTAAAGAAGCAAGGAAAACACACTGCAGAGACCCCAGAGCACACAAAGACACACAGAGACCACAGAGCATACAAAGAAACACACAGAGACCACACAGAGACACACAGAGACACACACAGAGACACACACTGAGACCACACTGAGACCACACAGAGACACACAGAGACACACAGATCCACACAGATCCACACAGAGACCACACAGAGACACACAGAGACACACAGAGACACACAGAGACCACACAGTGAGACACACAGAGAGACACACAGAGACACACACAGAGACACACACAGAGACACACAGAGACCACACAGAGACACACACAGAGACACACACAGAGACACACACTGAGACACACACAGAGACACACACTGAGACCACACAGAGACACACACAGAGACACACACAGAGACACACAGAGACCACACAGAGACCACACAGAGACACACAGAGACACACAGAGACACACAGAGACACACAGAGACCACACAGAAACACACAGTGAGACACTCAGAGACCACACAGAGACACACAGAGAGACACACAGAGACCACACAGAGACACACACAGAGACACACACAGACACACACTGAGACCACACAGAGACACACAGAGACACACATACAACTGGTTGATGGTGCTGGTCGCGGCCACAGCGCTCCCGTCCTCAGAGACCACAGAGATGTGGGCCGTCCCGTGGGTCTCAGGGAGGTAGAACTCGGGCTCGTAGTACTGTATGGGGTGAGTGGTGTCGTCCGTGATCTTACTGCGCAACTCGTCCGCGAACCAAAGGGACGTCATGTTGAGAATCACCTGAGAGAGAGAGTGAGAGACCACAGAGGCATCATGTTGAGAATCATCTGAGAGAGGGAGAGAGAGACAGAGACATCATGTTGAGAATCACCTGAGAGAGAGACCACACACAGAGAGAGAGTGAGAGACCAGAGAGAGCAAGAGAGAGACCAGAGAGAGAGAGAGAAAGAGACCAGAAAGCGAGCACACAGAGGCATCATGTTGAGAATCACCTGAGAGAGAGAAAGAGTGAGAGAGACCAGATAACTAAAATCATTGTGTAAAGAGGCTGTATATAGAGCCCCCTGCTGGAGGAGTGTGGAAACAGCCTTGTCCTCTCTTACTTCAGTCCTGGATCTACAGCCTCAGTCCTGGATCTACAGCCTCAGTCCTGGATCTACAGCCTCAGTCCTTGCTCTACAGCCTCAGTCCTGGATCTACAGCCTCAGTCCTGGATCTACAGCCTCAGTCCTTGCTCTACAGCCTCAGTCCTTGCTCTACAGCCTCAGTCCTTGGTCTACAGCCTCAGTCCTGGGTCTACAGCCTCAGTCCTGGGTCTACAGCCTCAGTCCTGGGTCTACAGCCTCAGTCCTTGGTCTACAGCCTCAGTCCTGGGTCTACAGCCTCAGTCCTGGGTCTACAGCCTCAGTCCTGGGTCTACAGCCTCAGTCCTGGGTCTACAGCCTCAGTCCTTGGTCTACAGCCTCAGTCCTTGGTCTACAGCCTCAGTCCTGGGTCTACAGCCTCAGTCCTGGGTCTATAGCCTTATGTAAGTTGCCAGTTGCTGTTAAAATGACGCAGGAATGTAAACAGTGTCACACCCAGCCCTGAGTTTGTCCTGTTTCTGTCTAAACTCCAGCAGGTGGATGGCATCAGTAATCAGTATTGCACCCGTCGGACACCCGCGTCTGTATTTGACCCGTCCGTCTGCTCTGACTCGACTCTGGGTCGATAACTACAGACACTGAGACGTCCTCTTCTGGTTTTATCAAAGTGTGTGCGCTGATAAAGAGGAAACATCTTATCAGACCGTTATATAATCTACAACTGGGACATACACCAGGTGGTCTAGACCTCAGACCTTAGACCTTCAAGACCTCAGACCTTCAAGACCTCAGACCTCAGACTGCAGACCTCAGACCTTCACGCCTTCAGATTTCTTTGTGGGTCTAGTGTGTGCATGTGCAGGTGTGTGTGTGTTTGTGTCTATTTATGTGTCTGTGTGTCTCTGTGTGTGTCTCTGTGTGTGTCTTTGTGTGTCTTTGTGTGTCTCTGTGCGTGTCTCTGTGTGTCTCTGTGTTTCTTTTTGTGTGTCTCTGTGTGTGTCTCTGTGTGTCTTTGTGTGTGTCTGTGTGTGTGTCTGTGTGTGTCTAGTGTGTGTCTTTGTGTGTGTCTTTGTGTGTCTCTATGTTTGTCTTTGTGTGTGTGCTGAAAAATCATTGGAGCACAGAGGTTGTCTTCACATTCTTTAACATTAACAAAGAAAGTGTCTTCTGGGACTGAAACAAACTGGACCAAAAGCAACAACGTTTTGTGTCACACTTTGATGTCCACTAGGGGGCCGCGGAATACCATTTTACAGGCCACAAATGGCTCGCGGGCCACGTGTTTGAGATCACTGCTGTAGATTGCTGGATGAAGCCTCGGTCCTCACCTGTGAGATGTTCAGGTACCGAGGGTCTCCGAGTAACGTCCGTTTGGCGTACGCAAACTTGAACGCCTCCACGACACGATGGTACGTGAGAGTCCTCTGCTCCAGACCAGAAACACTGTCAGCGCTGAGATTATACCCTGCAGAGAGACACACCTGGGTCTACAGCCTCAGTCCTGGGTCTAGAGTCTCAGTCCTGGGTCTACGGCCTCAGTCCTGGGTCTAGAGTCTCAGTCCTGGGTCTACGGCCTCAGTCCTGGGTCTAGAGTCTCAGTCCTGGGTCTACGGCCTCAGTCCTGGGTCTAGAGCCTCAGTCCTAGGTCTACAGCCTCAGTCATGGATCTACAGCCTCAGTCCTGGGTCTACGGCCTCAGTCTGGGGTCTACAGCCTCAGTCCTGGATCTACAGCCTCAGTCCTGGGTCTGGAGCCTCAGTCCTGGGTCTACGGCCTCAGTCCGGGGTCTACAGCCTCAGTCCTGGATCTACAGCCTCAGTTCGGGGTCTACGGCCTCAGTCCTGGGTCTACAGCCTATTTACTGGATCTACAGCCTCAGTCCTGGGTCTACAGCCTATTTACTGGATCTACAGCCTCAGTCCTGGGTCTACGGCCTCAGTCCTGGATCTACAGCCTCAGTCCTGGGTCTGGAGCCTCAGTCCTGGGTCTACGGCCTCAGTCCTGGGTCTACGGCCTCAGTCCTGGGTCTACGGCCTCAGTCCTGGGTCTACAGCCTATTTACTGGATCTACAGCCTCAGTCCTGGGTCTACAGCCTATTTACTGGATCTACAGCCTCAGTCCTGGGTCTACAGCCTCAGTCCTGGGTCTACAGCCGCCAACACTGACCGTTTAGGATGTTGAGTATGAGGGAGAGCACAGGGCCGCTGGCCGGTGCGTTGGGGACCGCCATGGAAAAGTCTCCCACAGGGACCCTCAGAGGCTCCTCCACCAGCGCCACATAGTCCTTCAGGTCCTCCTCCGTGATGATCCCACCTGAGCACCAGAAAGAGAGATTTGTTTAATTTTCTACTGACAAAACACAGAGCAACCAGAGAGCGACCAGAGAGAGACCAGAGAGAAACCAGAGAGAGAGACCAGAGAGAGACCAGAGAGAAACCAGAGAGAGAGACTAGAGAGAGACCAGAGAGAAAGACCAGAGAGATAGACCAGAGAGAGAGACCAGAGAGAGACCAGAGAGAGACCAGAGAGAGACCAGTGAGAGAGATCAGAGAGAGATCAGAGGTAGACCAGAGAGAGAGAGAGACCAGAGAGAGACCAGTGAGAGACCAGAGAGAGATCAAAGAGAAACCAGAGAGTAAAAAAAAAAAAAAAAAGTCACGTTATCTGAACAATATTTTTGCTGTAGTTTGAGTTGTGTGTGATTTGTGCGATACAAATAAATACCTGCCCTCTGGATGTCTGACACCAGCTTGCGTGCCAGCTCTCCTGTATAGAACACATCTGGTCCGTCCTCTGCAATGGTCTTGTAGGTTTTGGCGAGCTGCGGGAATTTGATGGTTTGGTTTTCTTTGAGAACGTCTCCGTCTGGTCCACAAAACACTTCACTACAGAGAGAGAGACCATGTAAGAGACCAGAAAGACCAGAGGGAGAGAGACCAGAGTGAGACCAGAGAGAGACTAGAGGAAGACCAGAGAGAGACCCAAGAAAAACCAGAGAGAGGCCAGAGAGCGACAAGAGAGAGACTAGAGAGAGACCAGAGAGAGACCAGAGTCCCAGAGAGAGAGAGAGAGAGGCCAGTGAGAGAGAGAGACTGTAGACCAGAGAGAAACCAGAGGGACTGTCAGAGGGAACAGAGGGAGACCGGAGAAAGCCCAGGGAGCAACCAGAGAGACCAGAAAGACCCGAGAGAGCGGAGAGAGACCAGAGGGAGACCAGAGAGAGAGAGAGAGACCAAAGACCACAGAGAAACCAGAGGGACAATCTATGAGACCAGAGAGACCAGGGAGAGAACAGAGAGGAACCAGAGAGAGACCAGAGAGAGAGAGAGAGAGACCAGAGAAACCAGAGAGAGACCTGAGAGAAACCAGTGAGAGACCAGAGTGAGACCAGAGAGAGACAAGAGAGAGACCAGAGGTAGACCAGAGAGAGACCAGGGAGGAACCAGAGAGAGACCACAGAGAGAGAGAGACACCTGAGAGAAACCAGAGGGAGACCAGAAAGAGACCAGAGAGAGACACCAGAGACTCACCATAACGCCAGATCAGCAATGATTGTTTTTCTGTGACTTTTCAGAGCTGAGGCCAGAGCGCGACCCAGAGGGAAACCTGCCTCTGCCAGCTCTATACTGGGCTGGAACAGGTCCCGCCAGGGCAGACGACCGTGGCGCTGGTGAGCCACCTGGTATCCCCTGATCTCCCCTGGTACGGCTACGGACAACCCACCTGTCCACCACACACAGCACAGGAGAGAGAGGAGGATAATTTAGTTTTATGAAACGCTCTGCTCTCCTCAACATATAACAACGTCCTAAGACCAAATATTGTGTATAGATCAGATGGACAATGCTAACATGCTAGCTTACCTCAACCGGGAAGTGCTCATAGTGAAGTTTGGCTCCTCTCTCTGGCTCCTACTGACTCATATGTGAAAGTAAATTCCTCTCGCTCAGCTTAAATCTGTGGTTTCTCTGTGATCCTGCATTTATTTGTGAAATTGTCTTTTTAAATTAGATTGTAAAGCCGTTGAAGGATCGACCAATCAGATGCCTTAAGTAAGTAAGTAATCTTTTAATTATATTGCGCCTTTCACAGACTAGAGTGGGCCTTTGTCCTTTCACTCCACACAGAGATGGGAGCGAGATCACTGTACAGGAGGCGACCTATTGTACATGTTTTAAGAGGTAGGGGGAAATCGGAGCACCCAGAGGAAACCTTCACAGACATGTGGAGATCTCAGAAAGGCTCTGTTCCGACCTGGATTCGAACCCAGGACCTTTCTTGCTGGATAGATAGATAGATTCTTTATTGATCCCGTACGAGAAATTGAGGTGTCCAGTAGCAGCAAAAATAAAGAATAACATTGATCATTCTAAGAAGCTAGCAATAGTAATAATCAGCAACAGCCCTTCAGGTCACAGCAGCAGAGGTTGAGTAGCCGCTTGGTTCGAACCATTTTCTCTGCTCTAGTCCAAAGTAAATTCAAAAAGTTAGCCTTCCTCCAGTGGATTTTCACCTGATTCACTTGGTTCGGACCATGAATCCTCTCTGCTCTGGTCTGGACCAGTGTAAAACCATGAATACTGTACTACAGCAACATCTCAAAAAATAAAAATTGTAAAACACAAAACAACAACTGTTTCAGAGCTACTTAGGACCTGCTGCCGTTTCACAGCGCATTCAAGCGTAAGAGAGAAGCTATTACAAAGACAATATAATTATACAAAATATTTGTATTGTTCTGTCCTGAATAATTATAATATCCAAATTGAGCTTCACTAGCAAGTCTGCATTGAGTTCTCTGGTTAGCATTGAGCTAGTGGGTTAGCATTGAGTTCTCTGGTTAGCATTGAGCTAGTGAGTAAGCATTGAGCGAGTGGGTTAGCATTGAGCTAGTGGGTTAGCATTGAGCTAATGTGTTAGCATTGAGCGAGTGGGTTAGCATTGAGCGAGTGGGTTAGCATTGAGCTAGTGGGTTAGCGTAGATGTGTTTACAGACTTCCCTTGTGACAAACGCAGTAAACCTTCTGGAGCAAAGAGAATGAACAGTTCACTGAGGATCAAAGGTAACGAGATTCTTTATACGAACAAATGAGTTAAACATTACCAGACCTACTCCAACTGCTCCCACTAATGTCTGCTGTCATTGTGTCCCTGGGCAAGACACTTGACCCCACGTTGCCTGAAACCCCTGCTGAGAGACCAGAGAGAGACACCAGGGAGGGACCAGAGAGAGACACCAGAGAGGGACCAGAGAGGGAGACCGGTGAGGTACCATGGAGAGAGATTAGAGAGAGAGACCAGTGAGAGAGAGACCAGAGAGAGACCAGAGAGAAAGACCAGAGAGAAAGACCAGAGAAAGAGACCAGAGAGAGACACCAGAGAGGGACCAGAGAGGCAGACCAGCGAGGGACCATACAGAGAGAGACCAGATAGAGAGACCAGAGTGAGACATTACCTCTCTGTGACAGGTCTGTGCTGTTCCCAAACATGTTTTCCGTCGCGTTCCGAGGAGCCACCTCTCGGGCGTTGATGATCTCCACTTTACCTGAAGAATAACGCTGGATTAGATATTTAATAATAACAATAATCAGAATAATAATCATAATCATAATGGATCATCATAATAATAATCATCATAATAATATTACAGTGAACTATGTGGTGCTGGTTGTTGTGTCTGTTACTGTCATGTCTCTTTCAGGAAACAATAAACATTTATTCTAATCATAAAAGACGGAAAAGTACACCGTGGACCACAACAAACTAAGCTCAGCCCTACTCTACTCTACTCTACTCTACTCTACTCTACTCTACTCTACTCTACTCTACACTACTCTACTCTACTCTACTCTACTCTACTCTACTCTACTCTACTCTACTCTACTCTACTCTACACTACTCTACTCTACTCTACTCTACTCTACTCTACTCTACTCTACTCTACTCTACTCTACTCTACTCTACTCTACTCTACTCTACTCTACTCTACTCCACTCTGCTCTATTCTACTCTACTCTACTCTACTCTACTCTGCTACATTCTACTCTACTCTGTTCTTCATTTTTCCTGAATTATTTTCAGTTCTGGAATTTTGTGTTTTATTTTTATTTAATTGATTCTTTGACACTTTTCTTTCATTGCTCCATTTAGGGTTTATTTTTTTGTCACTTAATTTATTTTTGTTACTTGACAATAAATCTTGTACCAGTCTGTGCCTGTGAATCTCTTTGTGAATGTGCTATACAGATAACCTTGCCTGCAAGCTGAATTCTCGCGGTATTTGTGAGTTCACAAACACTCGAGAATACATCTTGTACCGCTCCCGCTTACACTTTTCGAGTCGAACCACTGGGTGTGCGAGCCAATCACGCGCCAGTCTGGGGGTTTAGGGCGGGATATCCGGGTTTGACGAAAGCAAGAAGTGCCGGGCCGAAGCAAAACAAACATGGCTACGCAGGAGGACGGACGCAAAGTCAGTTTTAGCAGAATCTCCAATTTCTTTTTTGAAAGATGAACAGCGAGAGGCGCTTTGTACATTTCTGGACGGCAACCTTGGTAGGCGGGCACACAGCGTCACTTCGCCCAATCAGCTTCAAGTATTCTGCTGCTTACCCCTCCTTTCCCCGAAAGGATTCTCCGGGAGAAATCCCAGATTGATATCGCGGAGAACGCGTTAGAGTTCTACACAATCATCAATCTGGCTTTTGCCAGGTTACTATACAGATAACTTTGACAAAAACGGTACCAGTCTGAGAGTTGTAGATGGTGAGGAACAGGCCTCCCCCGATGCCCATGCTGTGGGCGTTGACCAGACCCACGCACAGAAGAGCCGCAATGGTCCCGTCCACCGCCGACCCCCCCTTCTTTAGGATGTCCCTGAAACCAGATCTCACTCGGTCACACATGGTCCAGTCTCAGCTCATGTGTAAAACGATGGTACCGGCCGTCTGACCTGCCGACCTCGGAGCACCTCCCGGCGTCCGCGGCCACAGCTGCCTTGAAGAAGACCGTGTCGCCGGAGGAGGATCTGTGACTGACGCCGAAGAAGACGCCGAGAAACGTGGCGACGGAGGCCAGTAGCAGCAGCAGCACGGCCAGGACGACCACCGCCTTCCCCATGTCTCACCCCTGTCTCAACCCTGTCTCACCTCCTCTTTCTCACTTCTGTCTCACCTCTGTCTCACCTCTTTCTCACTTCTGTCTCACCTCTGTCTCACCTCTGTCTTACCCCTGTCTCTTCTCTGTCTCACGTTAATCTCACGTCTGTCTCACCTCTGTCTCACGTTAATCTCACCCCTGTCTCACCTCTGTCTCACCCCTGTCTCACCTCTGTTTTGCCTCTGTCTCACCTTTATCGCTCCTCTGTCTCACCTTTATCTCACCTCTGTCTTACCCCTGTCTCACCTCTGCCTCACCCCTGTCTCACCTTAATCTCACTCCTGTCTCACCTCTGTCTCACCCCTGTCTCACACATAGGTACATGAACTTGAAACCTTTGGCCTGACTCAGCATTGGAGAGGCCCCACCCACAACAGAGGGCCCACTCCAGACCTGGTTAATATTTCAAATGTAAATATAGTGGATGTTGCTCTGTTGGTTCACTTCTGTGTATTTTTGGACATGTGTTTCGATAGCAAACCACCAGCTGAATCTGCAATTGTAAGAACATAAATGAAAACACAAGTGAATGTTCATGGGAATTATACATTTTGAGAATTGTATCGTGTTCTACTGTAGAAGAACTGTTAAACTCTGTAGTGTTTCAAATGTTCTAGACGCAATCGCTCCTGTGAAGGTTAAAAGCATGAGAAAAAATAAGTAGAAGGCGCCGTGGACTAAAGCGGACTCTGTCAGAGCACAGAAGAGAGAGCTTTATCTGAAACTGCCGTAGCGATCTGCGTTCACAACCTCCCTGTTAGGCTGCCATTAGAGCAAACTTGATAACTTAAATGTAATCTAATGTTTGCAACTCACTTTGCACCTGTAGATGATAAAACCGTCCAAGGGATAATCACAACTCTGAGTTCCTCCACATGAAGCCTGGATGAACTACCCACTAGATTTCTGAAGTTTGTTCTGAGGCAAACCAAGTGGAAGGTACAGGATTGAAACAAAGTCTCAATCTTAATCCTGATAGATCTGAGTGCAGCTTTTACAGTTTTTCTCAGTCGCTTTGGTGCATTTCTCACATCATTCTTCACATTTGCACAAGGTAGTGCATTTCTCAGAACAATTAGTGCAAACTGCAAAACCTGGTGGATAGCCTGCAAAAGTGCATCACTTTCTCCAAATGAAAAGTTAATTCCTCAAAAGCAAGTCTTCATGTCAATGAAACTGTCTGTGTCTCAGAATAATAAGTCCTAACAACACTGAGTATCAACAACAGACACATGACTTAGTCACGTTTTCATTATGAAAGTTTACTCTCTCTGTGTTTTCAATGTAAAAAAGTCAGATCTCAGTGACACTTGAGCACGACTATGAGCACACAGTACACAACCTATACAGACATTTACAGTAAAAACTACAGTAAAGTTACAAGACTGTATTTAGAGGCAACTGACATATGTATGTATGTACTGTATGTATGTGTGTATCTATGTATGTGTTTATGTACTTACTGTATGTATGTGTACTGCATGTCTTTCCCATATTTACTGCATATGCTCCTTGCAATTCTACAGCATTGTGCAACATACTGTACATGTATATACATAGAGCAAACATACAAGAAATTTCAGTATGGTCGAACTGTGACAAATGTAAACAATAAAACACACACCTCCTCAAGAGTGAAAGCTGAAATTCACCTGCGAGAAATTGTTCAATTTAGGAAAGATTTACGGGAAAGCTAGTTCAACAATTGGTTATATAGAAAATGACTATTCAGAAGTGATATGTTTCATTTTGACTGACTGGACAGAAGCAAATGATACTGTTAAAAAACAGCAGAAAAACTGTTACACTTCCAAAAGCATTTGAAATTTTTTCAAAGGAGAAACTGCTACAATGATGCGCATAAATTACTCAATGTTCTGGAGGTTGAACTAATAATTTTGAGAACTTTAAGTCTGAGAAATGCACCAAAGCCACAGAGAAAAACTGTAACACTGTAGACCATGAGATCTTCTCACTGAGACTAGACTGGGTGGTCCTCACAGAGACTAGGAAGGAAACTGGAAACTGGTCGGCACTAGATCATAAACGGAATCGGGACGAAACCGGAAGCAACAATCCTACTTAGTTTTAGACTAAAAAGTCCTTAAGTGGTGACTGGTTAAGTTTTAGGTGTCTGATTAAGATGGTTAAGTGTGGGTTGGGGTTATTTTATGGGAATGGCTCGTTAAGTTTAGGCATGAATAGGTGGTTTGTTATATTTACTTCCGCTTCCGTCCCAATTCCGTAGATGATCTAGTGCTGACCATTAGAAACTGTGTCTCAGATCATACGGCCCTGACCTGTGGAGTACCACAGGGGTCTTTCAATCAGGATTCAGAGCTCATCATAGCACTGAAACGGCCCTAGTCAAAGTCACAAATGACTTACTACTAGCTGCTGATAATGGACAAGTGTCAGTGCTGGTCCTACTGGACCTTAGTGCTGCAATTGACACAATAGACCACAGCATTCTACTGCAGAGGCTAGAATGTGATATAGGTCTTAGAGGAACAGCCCTTGGCTGGTTTAAATCCTATTTATCAGATCGGTATCACTTCGTCAACGTAAATCAGAACTCGTCACCTTATTCTGGAGTAGAATTCGGTGTGCCGCAGGGTTCGGTACTCGGACCGATTCTTTTCACTCTCTACATGCTGCCGTTAGGAAACATTATTAAAAAGCATGGAATTAATTTCCACTGCTATGCAGATGACACACAGCTTTATCTGTCGATGAAGCCAAATCAGACGGATCAGCTGGAAAAGCTTAGTGCCAGCATAAAGGACACTAAAATGTGGATGACTCTTAACTTCCTACTTTTCAACCCGGAGAAGACAGAAGTGATCCTACTCGGTCCGAAGCGCCTGTGTGACTCCCTCACTAACCAGATGGTTACTCTCGATAATGTCAGTATAATACCCAGTAACACTGTGAGGAATCTTGGAGTCATTTTTGACGAAGAACTCTCCTTCAAGGCTTATATAAGCCAAGCGACTAAAACGGCGTACTTCCACCTACGGAACATCGCTAAAATTAGGAATCTCCTTCCTAAAAGTGACGCGGAAAAACTTATTCACGCTTTTGTCACCTCACGACTTGACTACTGTAACGCTTTATTGGCAGCATGCCCTAAAACCTCTTTGAAGAGCTTCTAGCTCGTTCAGAATACAGCAGCTAGGATCTTAACAGGTACCAAAAGGAGGGAGCACATAACTCTGGTGTTAAAATCACTCCACTGGCTCCCTGTGGAGTACAGAATAAAGTTTAAAATCCTTCTCTTAACATATAAAGCCATAAATGGCTTGGCTCCCTCTTATCTCCAAGACACGTTAGTGTCGTATCAACCAAGTCGAGCGTTGCGCTCACAAAACGCCAGACGTCTGGTGGTTCCTAAGGTCTCAAAAATCACTGTCAGCGGCAGAGCATTTAGCTCCAAGCTCCTTTACTGTGGAATCAGCTTCCCATTTATGTTAAGGAAGCAGATACGGTCTCCACATTCAAGGCCAAGCTTAAACTTTAATTTTGCATATAATTAGGTAATATATAATATATGGTGTATATATTATATATATATATGTATTATGTTGTGTACTGTGTTATGTTGTATATTATGAATGAAATAAATACTGTATTTCATTCATTTCATTCATATATTATGCTGTATATTATGTTATGTATTATACTATATATAATATATATAATATGTATGGTACATGTGATATATATGATATATAATATATAATTGGGTTTGCCTGGATCGGTTTGCACACCTGGTGTGCAATCCATGAATCTTGGTGCTGTAACCTAGGCTAGACTAGCCGTGGCTGCTGCTGTCTCACCTCCTTTCAGATACGCTCTCTTTATTCAAGGCTAGGTTTAAAACAGTCCTCTTTAGTTTAGCATATGGCTAGGAAGGTAAGACTCAGGGAAGGCTAAACTCCTCAGACTGTCAGTCAAGCTGCATAGGGAGTCAGTTTGCTGGGAGAAGTATGGTAACTTGAGCACTATCCTCTCCTCCTTCCTACTTTACATGTTTAGCATTATTAGGATTTTGACTGTAGTTTGTTCATTGCTATTCACCCGTTGTCCCATTGTCTGTTTCATGGTACGATGACGGGATCTCTGAGCCTGGCCTCCTCCATCTACACCTGCGGACTGCCCCGCCCGACCCGCCTGGGAGTGCTTCAGTCCTGCACCGGACCTGTCCACGTTCAGCGTCCACTGGTCCACGTTCTGTAGCTAGCTTAGGTCCTGGATCATTAGCCTGTCCGTCCGGAGGAGCGGATCCCTTTCTCATATGGGTCTCCCTCCCTGTGGGTTTCCCTAGTTCTCCCCAAGGTTTCTCACTTTTTCCCACTGGGTTTTTTAGGAGTTTTTCCTTGTCGACGCAGGAGGGTCTTGTTGGACAGTTAGTGTCCAACAGAAAGGATTGGTGATGATCAGGACACTTTAGCATTCTACAACATGTATGGACATTTTCTTCTGTGTGTGCTTTATATTCTTCATGTGTTTTAACTGTTGATTCTCTGACCTGTGTTGGTGATTTCAATGGTTTTGTAAAGTCCTCTGAGATGACTTCTGTTGTGACCTAGGGCTATACAAGAATAAATTGTATTGTATTGTATTGTATTGTATCTTGGGACCTCTTCTGTTCAGTCTCTACATCCTGCCGTTAGGTCAGCTAATACACAGGAACAACACAGACAACACTTACAGTAGATCTATGTCTCACTGAGACATGAGGACATGGACAGAGGACTCACTGAGACAGGAGGACATGGACAGGACTCACTGAGACATGAGGACATGGACAGAGGACTCACTGAGACAGGAGGACATGGACAGGACTCACTGAGACATGAGGACATAGACAGGACTCACTGAGACATGAGGACATGGACAGGACTCACTGAGACATGAGGACATGGACAGGACTCACTGAGACAGGAGGACATGGACAGGACTCACTGAGACAGGAGGACATGGACAGGACTCACTGAGACAGGAGGACATGGACAGGACTCACTGAGACATGAGGACATGGACAGAGGACTCACTGAGACAGGAGGACATGGACAGGACTCACTGAGACATGAGGACATGGACAGGACTCACTGAGACAGGAGGACATGGGCAGGACTCACTGAGACAGGAGGACATGGACAGGACTCACTGAGACAGGAGGACATGGACAGGACTCACTGAGACAACAGGACATGGACAGGACTCACTGAGACAGGAGGACATGGACAGGACTCACTGAGACAACAGGACATGGACAGGACTCACTGAGACAGGAGGACATGGACAGGACTCACTGAGACATGAGGACATGGACAGGACTCACTGAGACATGAGGACATGGACAGGACTCACTGAGACAGGAGGACATGGACAGGACTCACTGAGACAGGAGGACATGGACAGGACTCACTGAGACAGGAGGACATGGACAGGACTCACTGAGACAGGAGGACATGGACAGGACTCACTGAGACAGGAGGACATGGACAGGACTCACTGAGACAGGAGGACATGGACAGGACTCACTGAGACAGGAGGACATGGACAGGACTCACTCCTTCATCTAACAGATCAGTGAATAAAACAACTTACTGCAGCTAAACACAGACAAAACTGAAATGATTGTCTTTGGTCCAGTCTCTGCCCCTAAAACCCTCAAATCAGGTCAGAAATCTAGAGGGTAATAATGGACACCAGCTGCTTTTAACACCAACACGACTTTTTAAAATATAGAAATAGACTAGTTATCTCTAGCTACAACAGCGGCAGTTCGTTCAAAACACTGCAGCTCGAGTCCTGACTAGAACAAGGAAGTACCATGGCATTAGTCCTGGTCTCGGGTCTCAGTCCTGATGTCGCATTCAGAAGGAGCACAGGGACTGGTTCTACTCTGACAATGTTCAAATCCTGGTTGAAGACTTTTCTGGTCTTTGTCCTTGGTCTTTCTCTAGTCTCTCTCTGGTTGGGTTTTTATGTAGTCTCTCTCTGGTCTTCTGTAGTCTCTCTCTAGTCTCTCTTTGGTCTTTCTCAGGTCTCTTTCTGGTTTCTCTCTAGTCTCACTCTCTGGTCTCTCTCTCTGGTCTCTCCCTCCTCTCTTTGAGTTTAAAAGTATGCTAACTTTCCCGGATAAAGCGCTGATAGTATCTGGTGACGGATTCCAAAACCAAAAACATTTAAAACCAGTGTAAAACAGTCTGTGTCTCCTTGACTTATGGTTCTGTAGTCTCTGGTAGTCTTACCGTGTGTGCTCCTGACCTGTGCAGAGCTGAGCTGGACTGGACGTCTGCCTGGACTGATCCCAGACCTGTCACACATTGAACATTAACCACACACTGTTGTGAAGAGTCCCACGTCTGTGAGACCAGAGGCACAACCAGAGGCACAACCAGCAACACCTACACCCCCACCACGCTACTCTCAGGGTCTTTATAGGGCACTTTCACTGGTATCTCTCTGCTTTTTCACTGGTCTCTCTGGTCTCTCTCTCTCTCTCCAGTGTCTCTCTGGTCTCTCTCTGGTCTTTCTCAGGTCTCTTTGGTCTCTCTCTGGTCTCTCTCTGGTCTCTCTCTGGTCTCTCTCTCTGGTATCTTTGGTCTCTCTCCAGTGTCTCTCTGGTCTCTCTCTCTGGTCTCTCTCTGGTCTCTCTCTAGTCTCTCTAGTCTCTTTGGTCTCTCAGATCTCTCTCTGGTCTTTCTCTGGTCTCTCTCTGGTCTCTCTCTCTGGTCTCTCTCAGGTCTCTCTCTCTGGTCTCTCTCAGGTCTCTCCTGGGTCCCTCTCGGGTCTCTCTGGTCTCTCTCTTGTCTCTCTCTGGTCTCACTCTGGTTTCTCTCAGGTATCTCTCTGGTCTCTCTTTCTGGTCTCTTTTCAGTAGCAGTTTCCTGAAGTCACTACAAAGTGAAAGACTTTTATCACAGAAACTGTTAAAGGAAAAACAAAAGATTAACCTGCTGCTCACAAATACATGATATATGACTGATTACTGGACAAAGTACATGTTGTTTTACTACTACTGCGGAAGAGACCAGAGAGAGACCAGAGAGAGCAGAGAAAGACCAGAGAGAGACCAGAGAGGGACCAGAGAGAGAGAGACCAGAGAGAGACCAGAGAGTCCAGAGAGAGACCAGAGAGAGACCAGAGAGAGACCAGAGAGAGACTAGAGAAAGAATGGTGTATTTGTAATTATTGTTACATTATTATTATTATTATTTCCTTTGTTTTATTTATCTCCCTCTCAGGTCTATTTTTGTGGTCTCTCTCTCTCTCCCTGGTCTCTTTTTCTTTGCACTCTCATGCTGTCCCTCTGCTCTCTCTCTGGTCTCTCTCTCTGTTCTTTCTCCCTGCTCTCTCTCAGGTCCCTTTGCCCTCCCTCTGCTCTCTCTCTGTTCTCTCTCTCTCTCTGCTCTCTCTGTCAGGTCTCTCTGCTCTCTCTCTGCTCTCTCTCTGTTCTCTCTCTCTCTGCTCTCTCTCTCTCTGCTCTCTCTCTCTCTCTCTCAGCTCTCTCTGCTCTCTCTCTCTGCTCTCTCTCTCTCTCTCTGATCTCTCTCTCTCAGGTCTCTCTCTCTGATGTCTCTCTCTGCTCTCTCTCTTCTCTCTCTCTGCTCTCTCTCTCTGCTCTCTCTCTGCTCTCTCTCTCTGCTCTCTCTCTCGCTCTCTCTGCTCTCTCTCTGCTCTGCTCTCTCTCAGGTCTGTTATGATCGTTAAACATATCCATAGATTACAGTACTCACAGTTCTTGTCCATGCTGCCTCTGGATCCTCCTGCGTCCTCGCGTCCCACAGACGCTGCAGGAAAAGCCAAATGTCCTGTTCTGAACGTGGAGCCGTCCTTGGATGTGACATCACAACAGCTGCGAAAACAGACTGTGTTTGTGTTCTTATGGCTGAGGCCCATTAGTCTCTGAGACTTCAAGATCACTGCCTTTTATTTCAATTTGATCATTTTATGAATATTAGTCACACAGAGATAGGGAAGGATGAAGACTCTCTCTCTGGTCTCTCATTGGTCTCTCTCTGGTCCCTCTCTGGTATCTCTCTGGTCTCTCTGTGGTCTCTCTCTCTGGTCTCTCTCTTTGGTCTCTCTCGCTGGTCTCTCTCTGGACTCTCCCTGATCTGTTGTTGGCAAATCCACATAATCTCTATATTATAAGCATAATAAAGAAGCAAAGTACAAACGTGTTCACTGTAGAGCAAGGATTATAGTTATATATCCTATATATCCTATTATCCCTCTCTCACTTGGGCCTCCCTGAGGTTTCTCCTCTCTCTCCCATTGAACCAATGTCTCTTGTGTTTGAACTGTTTGGTTCTCTGATCTGTTGTTGATGAATTCACAACTTTGTAAATTCCTGTTTCTGCACTTATGGAGCTCTCTCAGAGTCTCTGGCTCAGAGCTTCAGGATCAGACTCTTCAGGATTTGCAGCTCGGGCTGTGATTGGCTAAGGAGCGCACGAGCTTAGTGTAGAGCTGAGGATGACAGAGCGCGCGGTCGCAGTGCACGAGGCACCGCCGCTGCGCGCGCACAACCGAACACCGCTCACCGGACACTGGACGTGTTGGAACTTTAGTTCCATCACCAGAGAGAGAGGGACCGGGGAGAGAGGGCCCGGAATGTGTTCGTTGTACTCTGACCCTCCCGACCCCGCCTCGGGCTCACGGACCCTCGCGCAGCAGTGATGGGCTCCACGTGGAGCAGACGTAGAAGTCTGGACTTGGACTCACAGACCCGCAGCAGAGCGCGGGGAGAGGCGTCCGCAAAGAGCGAGCGGAGCGGCCCCCGGAGCCCCCGGAGGTTCTCCTCTCTGATGTCTCTGATGCTGAAGTCCTCGCCCCTACCCGGAGTGCTGAGCAGGAGCGCGCACAGTCCGTACGTGCGCAGAGTCTCGTGGATCCGTGAGATTCAGAGACTTCTGCGGGAACAGAGACCGGAGCGAGCCGCAGGAGTGCTGCAGCTGCTGAGGAAGGTAAGCTCCAGGGCATCCGGGCTAAACAAACAGCACTCTGAATGTGTCCGTAGAATAAGGCTGCAGATCCAGGACTGAGGCTGTAGACCCAAGACTGAGGCTGTAGACCCAAGACTGAGGCTGTAGACCCAGGACCGAGGCTGTTGGTCCAGGACTGAGGCTGTAGCCCCAGGACTGAGACTATAATCACTCAGGGTTAGAGGGAAATGTCAGCACAGATTGTGCGTCTGACGAGGTTCAGAATCTGATGAAGAAATAGAGAAAGACCAGAGAGAGACTGTAACTGTTTTGATACTGTGGTTCTATGATGTTGGGGAAACCCATCATCAGAAAATCCACCAAACGCTGCAGCAGGAAGAGAAGAGTCTTCCTCTGACGATGATGGTCCAATCTAATACCCCCCCTCCCCCCATGTCTGCCTGTTCTTCCCTCAGGACCTGGGACTGGAGGGAACATCTCTCACTGACGTCTTGTACAAAAAGGCAGCGTACCTGAACCTGGTGGACCCTCTCTCTCATGAGCTGCTCCTCCGTCTGTCCAGAGACCTGCAGTGTCCCAAACCAGTACGATCTGATCCTCACCGAATGTTACTGATGTTACTGCTCTCTCTCTGGTCTCTCTCTGGTCTCTCTCTGGTGTCTCTCTGGTGTCTCTCTGGTCTCTCTCTGGTCTCTCTCTGGTGTCTCTCTGGTGTCTCTCTGGTCTCTCTCTGGTGTCTCTCTGGTGTATCTCTGGTCTCTCTCTGGTCTCTCTCTGGTCTCTCTCTCTGGTCTCTCTCTGGTCTCTCTCTGGTCTCTCTCTCTGGTCTCTCTCTCTGGTCTCTCTCTGGTCTCTCTCTGGTCTCTCTCTCTGGTCTCTCTCTCTGGTCTCTCTCTCTGGTCTCTCTCTGGTCTCTCTCTCTGGTCTCTCTCTGCTCTCTCTCTGGTCTCTCTCTGGTCTCTCTCTGGTCTCTCTCTCTGGTCTCTCTCTCTGGTCTCTCTCTGGTCTCTCTCTGGTCTCTCTCTGCTCTCTCTCTGGTCTCTCTCTCTGGTCTCTCTCTCTGGTCTCTCTCTGGTCTCTCTCTGGTCTCTCTCTCTGGTCTCTCTCTCTGGTCTCTCTCTGGTCTCTCTCTCTGGTCTCTCTCTCTCGTCTCTCTCTGGTCTCTCTCTGGTCTCTCTCTCTGGTCTCTCTCTCTGCTCTCTCTCTGCTCTCTCTCTGCTCTCTCTCTCTGGTCTCTCTCTGGTCTCTCTCTGCTTTCTCTCTGCTCTCTCTCTGGTGGTGTCACACACTAAGGCCCCGTTTAGACGGAGACGCTGCAAAGCAATTAACAAAAACGACCAGGCTCCTTATTCAAAGTGCAGAGCGTTTACAGAACGACGGAAAACGATGTCGTTGTAGCGTGCGGCCTGTAGGGGGCAGTGAAACTTTTCAACACGACACCCCCAGCAAAAATAGAAACTGAAACTACCGCTGTGGTTTTGTCTTCTGTTAATTCTGTCATTTACAGTCAATCCTGACAAAATCACAAACACAAAAGGCATAGTTAAGCATTCTTTATACTTGGTTGCATTCCAAGGAGAAGGGATTTCTGAAACAGAGACAGAGCAGAGAGAGCTGCTCTCTCTCTGGGTCCAAAATCAGATCTGAATCAGACCGTCTGCAAAGTCCTTTTGATAGAAAAGACACACCTTCATATGCAGATAGGACAGGAAGTACCAACACCACAAACGACACTCCGTATCAGCAAAGCCTGCTTCCTCCTGATGTTTAACTTCGTGGAGTCTTCCTGGAGCTAAAGTGAATTACAATACCAGCTTTCTACAATATATTTTAGCCACATATTACTTATTAAAATTATAACTTCTTCCAATGACACTTCACAGAAACAGCCCCCGCCGCAGCGTCTCTGTTCTGTTCCACTCCGGAGGTTGTTTGTCAGATACATTGGAATACACCTTCAAATGTCCCCAGAGTGCACACATGTAACAAGGGCGACAGTAGCTCAGTTGGTAGAGCATTGGCCTTTGAGCCTGAAGGTTCACTTTCTCCACTGACTCCCACTGATGTCTGCTGTTGTTGTGTCCTTGGGCAAGACACTTCACCCCCATTGCCTAGAATGAGTCTGGTGTGTGTATGAATGGTTGGTGGTGGCACAGACTGGCTGCCTTGCTTCTGTCAATGTGCCCCAAGGCAGCTGTGGCTACAGAAGTAGTTTATCACCACAATGTATGGAGTGAATGAATAATGACGTCTTTGAGAGTACAAAAAAGTGCTATATAAAACTTGGACCGTACGCGCGCTCTGATTGGCTGATTTGCGGTCTGATATTTTCCCATCTCGGACCGTTACCATGACAATTGGTCCGCAGCGCGTATCACATTTGATATCTTTCCTCGGACCGTTACCATGACAATCGGTCCACAGAGGGTATCACACTAAAAACACGATAAGGAAAACCAAGTCGGACATGAACACACTACACAAATATTCGCTTGCTCGGTTAATAAGCTGTTAATATTATTATTATTTTTTTTTTCTAAGGATAAAAATACAACAATTGACACTGTGAATTCAACTGTGAAATCGATCATCAATAATAGTTTCAATGAGACAGCTGCTTGTGTTTCCACCTGGAACACCGTCTTCATGTAAACGTGAGCCCAAACTGATATCAACGCTAACGTTTTACTGTCCTAGCGTCTCCGTGGAAACAGCCCCTGAGGGTTTGTTGTTTTTCTTCAGGATCGTAGCTTCTGTCTTTTCTCCTCGTTGTTTAAACATTAATGAGATTTCTGTGTAAGTCTCAGGAGCGGGAGTTACTGATACTACTGTGGAGGTGATGAGGGAGCAGCGTCTGCAGTCAGAGCTCTATCAGACTGTGGAGGTGACGAGGGAGCAGCGTCTGCAGTCAGAGCTCTATCAGACTGTGGAGGTGACAAGGGAGCAGTGTCTGTAGTCAGAGCTCTATCAGACTGTGGAGGTGACGAGGGAGCAGTGTCTGTAGTCAGAGCTCTATCAGACTGTGGTGATGCAGAGGGAGCAGCGTCTGTAGTCAGAGCTCTATCAGACTGTGGAGGTGACGAGGGAGCAGTGTCTGTAGTCAGAGCTCTATCAGACTGTGGAGGTGACGAGGGAGCAGTGTCTGTAGTCAGAGCTCTATCAGACTGTGGTGATGCAGAAGGAGCAGCGTCTGCAGTCAGAGCTCTATCAGACTGTGGTGATACAGAGGGAGCAGCGTCTGTAGTCAGAGCTCTATCAGACTGTGGTGATGCAGAGGGAGCAGTGTCTGTAGTCAGAGCTCTATCAGACTGTGATGATGCAGAGGGAGCAGTGTCTGTAGTCAGAGCTCTATCAGACTGTGGTGATACAGAGGGAGCAGCGTCTGTAGTCAGAGCTCTATCAGACTGTGGTGATGCAGAGGGAGCAGTGTCTGTAGTCAGAGCTCTATCAGACTGTGATGATGCAGAGGGAGCAGTGTCTGTAGTCAGAGCTCTATCAGACTGTGGTGATGCAGAGGGAGCAGTGTCTGTAGTCAGAGCTCTATCAGACTGTGGTGATACAGAGGGAGCAGTGGCTGTAGTCAGAGTTCTATCAGACTGTGGTGATGCAGAGGGAGCAGTGGCTGTAGTCAGAGCTCTATCAGACTGTGGTGATGCAGAGGGAGCAGCGTCTGTAGTCAGAGCTCTATCAGACTGTGGAGGTGACGAGGGAGCAGTGTCTGTAGTCAGAGCTCTATCAGACTGTGGAGGTGACGAGGGAGCAGTGTCTGTAGTCAGAGCTCTATCAGACTGTGGTGATGCAGAGGGAGCAGCGTCTATAGTCAGAGCTCTATCATACTGTGGAGGCGACGAGGGAGCAGTGTCTGTTGTCAGAGCTCTATCAGACTGTGGAGGTGACGAGGGAGCAGTGTCTGTAGTCAGAGCTCTATCAGACTGTGGTGATGCAGAAGGAGCAGCGTCTGCAGTCAGAACTCTATCAGACTGTCGTGATACAGAGGGAGCAGCGTCTGTAGTCAGAGCTCTATCAGACTGTGGTGATGCAGAGGGAGCAGTGTCTGTAGTCAGAGCTCTATCAGACTGTGGTGATGCAGAGGGAGCAGTGTCTGTAGTCAGAGCTCTATCAAACTGTGGTGATACAGAGGGAGCAGTGGCTGTAGTCAGAGCTGCTTCTGTCTCTGTACGTGTTGTTGGTTGAGGCACTTATAACAGACGCCTGTGATTGGTCGTGTTGCAGGAGGGCTCCTTCAAGTCGACCAATAAGACGTGTCGACAGCTGCTGTACCACCTGAGCCCTCACTCCAAGTGGACGAGACCGAGCGAGTCCAGGAGAAAGTCTCAGACCTGGTGAGTCTCCAGACCAGACCGAGTCCAGTCTCTTTCTCTGGTCTCTCCCTGGTCCCTCTCTGATCTCTCTCTGGTCTCTCTCTGGTCTCTCTCTGGTCTCCCTCTGGTCTCTCTCTGGTCTCTCTCTGATCTCTCTCTGGTCTCTCTCTCTGGTCTCTCTCTGGTCTCTCTCAGATTAAGATCAGATTCATTTATTTGCCATTTGCAGTAAAACTACATTGGAATACATTAGCAAAAGTCTCCAGTGTGCACAGACAAGTACAGACATAAAACAACATTAAAAGACAGAAATAAAACAAATAGAACAGTAAACAATTGTCACTGTGAAATCGATCGACTAAAACAATATCAAGTGCAAGATCATTTTAAAGTGCTCTGTTCACACTGATAACAGCCTGTGGAAAAAAACTGTTAGCATGTCGAGATGTCCTGCATCTCAGAGAACGATATCTTCTACCAGAGGGAAGAAGCTGGAACAAGGCTTTTCCAGGGTGGCCAGAAGAGTCATTGACAATCCTAAGAGCTCTGTTTAAAGCTCTCTGGTCTCTCTCTCTGTTCTCTCTCCGGTCTCTCTCTGGTCTCTCTCTGGTCTCTCTCTGGTCTCTCTCTCTGTTCTCTCTCCAGTCTCTCTCTGGTCTCTCTCTCTCTCTCTCTGGTCTCTCTCTCTGGTCTCTCCCTGGTCTCTCTCTCTCTCTCTGGTCTCTCTCTCTCTCTGGTCTCTCCCTGGTCTCTCTCTCTCTCTCTGGTCTCTCCCTGGTCTCTCTCTCTCTCTCTCTCTCTCTCTCTGGTCTCTCTCTGGTCTCTCTCTCTCTCTCTGGTCTCTCTCTCTGGTCTCTCCCTGGTCTCTCTCTCTCTGGTCTCTCTCTGGTCTCTCTCTCTCTCTGGTCTCTCCCTGGTCTCTCTCTCTCTGGTCTCTCTCTGGTCTCTCTCTCTCTCTGGTCTCTCCCTGGTCTCTCTCTCTCTGGTCTCTCTCTGGTCTCTCTCTCTCTCTGGTCTCTCCCTGGTCTCTCTCTCTCTGGTCTCTCTCTCTCTGGTCTCTCTCTCTCTGGTCTCTCTCTGGTCTCTCTCTGGTCTCTCTCTCTCTGGTCTCATTATTGTCTCATGAAGGTGCAGAAGTGATGAGAATCCTAACAAACCTGACGTCTGTAATAAGCTAAACTCCCACTCGTCTGTTTTCCAATTAAAAACATAAAAGTGGTAATGAAAGCGGAGGATTCTCTGTGACTCAGCAGCAGAACTCTCTCTCTGTAAACAGCAAATATAAGCTGTGTTTGTGACAGAAACACAATGTCTCACTCTGAGCCTAAAGCTGAGTTTTCTACATCTCTGTGTGAGTTAAGACTCTGCCAAAGGATCACAGCGGTCAGAGCAGCCTCTGCTCTTTCTAATCTCTCTCTGGTCTCTCTCTGGTCTGTTTCTCTGGTCTCTCTCTGGTCTCCTTCTGGTCTCTCTCTCTGGTCTCTCTCTGGTCTCTCTCTTGCCTCTTTCTGGTCTCTCTCTAGTCTCTCTCTGGTCTCTCTCTGGTTTCTCTCTTGTAACACAGTAGAGTAAAGTGTTGTGTCCCAGATCAGTTCCTCAGCTTCACAGTTGGAGTTCTGCTGCTGGTTTCATAAGTCGCTGCACGTCACTCGGTTACGTAACAACTCTCGTCTCGTTCTGGTATCTCTGGTCTCTCTCTGGTCTCTCTCTGCTCTCTTTGGTCTCTCTCTGGTCTCTCTCAGTCTCTCTCTGCTCTCTCCCGGGTCTCTCTCTGGTCTCTCTCTGGTCTCTCTCTGGTCTCTCTCAGTCTCTCTCTGGTCTCTCTCTGGTCTCTCTCTGGTCTCTCTCTGGTCTCTCTCTGGTCTCTCTCTGGCCTCTCTCTGCTCTCTCTCTGGTCTCTCTCTCTGCTCTCTCTCTGGTCTCTCTCTGGTCTCTCTCTGCTCTCTCTCTGGTCTCTCTCTGCTCTCTCTCCGGTCTCTCTCTGCTCTCTCTCTGCTCTCTCTGGTCTTTAATCTTAATGAGCTTCAGGCGTCTTCCTCATCCCCAGAAACTCTTTCTTTATCCCAAACACGAGGTGGGAGCGAGATCCTCTTTCATGTTTGGTACAAAAGAAGAACGAGTTAAGGATGTGGGTCAGAGCAATCCTCCTCGCTTCTGTTAGAGATTCAAGATTCAAGATTTTATTTGCCATTTGCAGTTAAACCACATTGGAAAAACTGTGCAGTGGAAGGGGTAGGGAAAACTTTAGCTGACACTGGGAGAACATCCAAACTCCATTCAGAAAGGGCCTGACTGGAGGTGGAGTCAAACCCTGGACTTTCAACAAAAAAGCGAGAGTCTATAAGTACAGACCCAGGACTGAGGCTGTAGACCCAGGACTGAGACTGTAGACCCAGGACTGAGGCTGTAGACCCAGGACTGAGACTGTAGACCCAGGACTGAGACTGTAGACCCAGGACTGAGGCTGTAGACCCAGGACTGAGGCTGTAGACCCAGGACTGAGACTGTAGACCCAGGACTGAGACTGTAGACCCAGGACTGAGGCTGTAGACCCAGGACTGAGGCTGTAGACCCAGGACTGAGGCTGTAGACCCAGGACTGAGACTGTAGACCCAGGACTGAGACTGTAGACCCAGGACTGAGACTGTAGACCCAGGACTGAGACTGTAGACCCAGGACTGAGACTGTAGACCCAGGACTGAGGCTGTAGACCCAGGACTGAGGCTGTAGACCCAGGACTGAGGCTGTAGACCCAGGACTGAGGCTGTAGACCCAGGACTGAGGCTGTAGACCCAGGACTGAGGCTGTGCACACTGAGAGATTCAGATCGAAGCAGGGAATAAACATGTCAAGATCCCAGCGAGAGATCGATCTCTGAGTCTTTGTTTTCACGTTTATCTCATTTTCTCTGCAGACTCAGCATGGTCCCATATTCTCAAATACCTCTGTAATCTCTCTTTCTGGTTTCTTTCTGGTCTCTCGCTGGTCTCTCTCTGGTCTCTTTCTGGTGTCTTTCTGGTCTCTTTCTGGTCTCTCTCTGGTCTCTCTGGTCTCTTGCTGGTCTCTCTCTGGTCTCTGTCTGGTTTCTCTCTGGTCTCCCTCTGGTCTCTCTGGTCTCTCGCTGGTCTCTCTCTGGTCTCTCTCTGGTCTCTCTCTGATCTCTCTCTGGTCTCTCCGGTCTCTCGCTGGTCTCTCTCTGGTCTCTATCTAGTCTCTCTATGGTCTCTCTATGGTCTCCCTCTGGTCTCTCTGGTCTCTCTATGGTCTCTCTCTGGTCTCTCTCTGGTCTCTTTCTGGTCTCTCGCTGGTCTCTCTCTGGTCTCTCTCTGGTCTCTCTCTGGTCTCTCTCTGGTCTCTCTCTGGTCTCTCTCTGGTCTCTCTCTGGTCTCTCGCTGGTCTCTCTCTGGGCTCTCTCTGGTCTCTCTCTGGTCTCTCTCTGGTCTCTCTATGGTCTCTCTATGGTCTCTCTCTGGTCTCTCTCTGGTCTCTTTCTGGTCTCTCTCTGGTCTCTCTCTGGTCTCTCTCTGGTCTCTCTCTGGTCTCTCTCTGGTCTCTGTCTGTCAGGTTCCTTCAGTTTAATCCTCTATACATTCTATAAATCTTGTGTCGTTCTCAGCTGCTGCTCTCAGACTAATTACAAGATCTCTTTCACCAACAAGACGACAGGGGGAGGGGGGGAGGGGGTGAGGAGAGGAGGGAGGATGGGGAAAGAGGTTGAGGGGGTGGGGGAGGAGGGGGAGGAGGAGAAAGCATCTGTAAATTATTCTGTCCTAAAGTGATATTCATCCATCTATTTTCCTCTGCTTTATACATGAGAGACCAGAGAGAGAGAGCAGGGAGAGAATAGAAAGAGAGAGAGACCAAAGAAAGACCAGAGGGAGATCAGAAAGAGACCAGAGAGAGAGATCTTTAGTATTAAGGTGCCGTATAATTTGTGGGTCTCAGAAAAGCCCTGTTTCTGTTATCCAGGGGACAGGTTTAAACGTAACACAAGATACAAGCGGAGAGACTGACGCTCGCAGCAGGCGGGGGCCGGGGGCCGCGTTTATGGTCTGAGTCTAAGGAACCAGCGGTGGTGTGGGTGTGTAGTGACGTACAATGATAGAGACATTATGTATCTCATAAAAAAGAGAACAGGTGAGAGATGAGAGAGACCAGGGGGAGAGACCAGAGAGAGAGACCAGAGAGAGATCAGAGAAAGAGACCAGTGAGAGAGACCAGAGATAGACCAGAGAGAGACCAGAGAAAGACTAGAGAGAGGCCAGAGAAAGACCAGAGAGAGACCAGAGAGAGACCAGAGAGAGACCAGAGAGAGACCAGAGAGAGACCAGAGAGAGACCAGAGAGAGGCCAGAGAAAGACCAGAGAGAGACCAGAGAGAGGCCAGAGAAAGACCAGAGAGAGAGATCAGAGAGAGAATAGAGAGAGGTCAGAGAGAGACCAGAGAGAGATCAGAGAGAGAGAGACGAGAGAGGGAAAGATTAGAGAGAGAGCGAGACCAGAGAGGGTGACCCCCTGTTAGCTCTGACTGCAGCTGCTGCTCCATCCTCCATAGTCTCCCTTTATGGTAGTGATGGATCTTTTCCATTCAAATTGTAAAAAACAAAAAGGATCAAACACATTTGTCCGAGAACCATAACCGTGTCCTGTGTGTTTCAGTCTGAAGTCTGCGCTGAAGAGGAGAGCCTCAGGGGACGTGCTGAACCTGTCGGGGATCCCGCTGTCGCCGCGGGACGTCCAGAAGGTGGCACTGTTCCTCCAGAGCAGCCTCTCGCTCTCGGCTGTGGACCTGAGCTTCACGGCGCTGCAGGACCACAGCCTGCTCCTGCTGCTGCCAGCCCTGGGAGCCCTGCCCCAGCTCACCGTCCTGGCTCTGAACGGGAACCGCCTCACGTCCTCCGTCCTCCAGACCCTAGCGGAGGCTCTGAAGGACCTCAGCAGGTTCCCGTCTCTGGCCTGGGTCGACCTGGGGAACAATGTAGACATCCACATGGTGCCACAGCCGCTGCTGGTGGCCCTGAGGCGCAGGTTTGACCTCCGCAGCCGTCTGCCCACTATCCACGAGTGCAGAGAGATGCACTGTTTCAGCGGCTCTACCCCGAGCTCCCAGACGTCTGTGGAGGAGGCCAGACTGTACCAGGAGGAGCCCAATCTGTACCAGGAACAGCCCAGTCTGTACCAGGAGGACCAGGGGGTGGAGGAAGAGGAGGAAGACCAGCTGGAGATCAGGGTCTGGGGTCTTCAGCATCAACATCCAGAACAGTGCAATTTGAGACTGTAGACCCAGGACTGAGACTGTAGACCCAGGACTGAGACTGTAGACTCAGGACTGAGAACTGTAGACCCAGGACTGAGACTGTAGACCCAGGACTGAGACTGTAGACTCAGGACTGAGAACTGTAGACCCAGGACTGAGAACTGTAGACTCAGGACTGAGAACTGTAGACCCAGGACTGAGACTGTAGACCCAGGACTGAGACTGTAGACCCAGGACTGAGACTGTAGACCCAGGACTGAGACTGTAGACCCAGGACTGAGACTGTAGACCCAGGACTGAGAACTGTAGACCCAGGACTGAGAACTGTAGACCCAGGACTGAGACTGTAGACCCAGGACTGAGAACTGTAGACCCAGGACTGAGAACTGTCGATCCAGGACTGAGACTGTAGACTCAGGACTGAGAACTGTAGACCCAGGACTGAGACTGTAGACCCAGGACTGAGACTGTAGACCCAGGACTGAGACTGTAGACCCAGGACTGAGACTGTAGACCCAGGACTGAGACTGTAGACCCAGGACTGAGAACTGTAGACCCAGGACTGAGACTGTAGACCCAGGACTGAGAACTGTAGACCCAGGACTGAGAACTGTCGATCCAGGACTGAGGTTATAGATCCAGGACTGAGACTGTAGACCCAGGACTGAGACTGTAGACCCAGGACTGAGAACTGTAGACCCAGGACTGAGAACTGTAGACCCAGGACTGAGACTGTAGACCCAGGACTGAGAACTGTAGACCCAGGACTGAGAACTGTCGATCCAGGACTGAGGCTGTAGATCCAGGACTGAGGCTGTAGATCCAGGACTGAGGCTGTAGATCCATGACTGAGGCTGTAGACCCAGGACTGAGGCTGTAGATCCAGGACTGAGGCTGTAGACCCAGGACTGAGGCTGTAGACCCAGGACTGAGGCTGTAGATCCAGGATTGAGGCTGTAGACCCAGGACTGAGGCTGTAGACCCAGGACTGAGGCTGTAGACCCAGGACTGAGGCTGTAGACCCAGGACTGAGGCTGTGGACCCAGGACTGAGGCTGTAGACCCAGGACTGAGGCTGTAGATCCAGGATTGAGGCTGTAGACCCAGGACTGAGGCTGTAGACCCAGGACTGAGGCTGTAGACCCAGGACTGAGGCTGTAGACCCAGGACTGAGGCTGTAGACCCAGGACTGAGGCTGTAGATCCAGGATTGAGGCTGTAGACCCAGGACTGAGGCTGTAGACCCAGGACTGAGGCTGTAGACCCAGGACTGAGGCTGTAGACCCAGGACTGAGGCTGTGGACCCAGGACTGAGGCTGTAGACCCAGGACTGAGGCTGTAGATCCAGGATTGAGGCTGTAGACCCAGGACTGAGGCTGTAGACCCAGGACTGAGGCTGTAGACCCAGGACTGAGGCTGTGGACCCAGGACTGAGGCTGTAGATCCAGGATTGAGGCTGTAGACCCAGGACTGAGGCTGTAGACCCAGGACTGAGGCTGTAGACCCAGGACTGAGGCTGTAGACCCAGGACTGAGGCTGTAGACCCAGGACTGAGGCTGTAGACCCAGGACTGAGGCCCCAGAACTCTTTAAGTCGCTTCTTTGTTCAGTTTCTTTAAAGCCATAATATTTTATTAAAGCTGTTTTATTGAATCCTGTTCCATTATTTTGACTCCATCGTGAGGTCGATTCTGACTCAGACTCTCACTGAAACATCTCATATGTGGCGCCCCCAGCAGGTGAAAGCCAAATCCTGTCAGACCTCTGAAGCTAAGCAGGTGGGCCTGGTTTGTACTGTGATGGGAGACCTCTGGGACAGCTGCGGCTGTAAAGTGCCAAACTGTGGTTGTGTCCTTAGGCAAGACACTTCCCCCACATTAGAATGAGTCTGATGTGTGTGAATGGTTGGTGGTGGTGGTGGGAGGGGCTGATGGCACAGACTGGTTGCCTCAATTCTGTCAGTGTGCCCCAGGGCAGCTGTGGCTACAGTAGTAGTTCAGCAGAAACATAGCCATCCATACAAACCCTTTAGTTTTGTTATTATTATTATTTCAGCCTCAACTTGTGACTTTTGCTACTTTCTACAAACGTGGACAGAAAAGTGTCCTGTTTCTGTTGTTTACATAAAAGTTAGTTCTGTGACGTCACTTTCCTGTTGCGTCTTGGATCCGCGTTAGTCTGTGCTTGTAGATCCACCAACAACAGATCAGAGAATCAAGCAGTTCGAAGACAGGAAATACAACGGTAAAAACACAGTGGTTGGTAGTTCGACTCCGGCTGCTTCCATCATCACCACTGCAGCGGTCTAAGCCACAGTGACTGCTGCTGTGTCCATGAGCAAGACACCTCTCCCCAGGGTCTGATATTGGTTCCTGTGAGTTTGCAGCATAAACGTGAGCTTTCTTCACCCGCAGAAGTGACACACAACACGTCACACACGTCACACACGTCACAACACGTCACACACGTCAGGGAGCTGAGAGTGAAACACAGAGTTCAGAGGAAACAGGAGCCACAGACACAGGTTTCAGAAGATCCTGGACTGATCTGACCTGTACGTGCACGTCTGTGGGGGAAACTGCTCAGTATACATAGTTCCCACATGACGTCACTACATACGGGGATTTGCCGACCCGGCGCCATTTGTGTTGGCATGCTGTGGGCTGAAACGTGTTAATGTCGTGATAAAGTTGAAAATGGTCATCTCCTGCTGGGTCAATGGATGTTCAAATCGTGCCGGAGGTTCCGTTAAACTTGGATTTTACAGTATACCCATCATTAGACTTCATGAATGTGAGAAGACTAAGCTTTTGTCAGAACAACGACGGAGGTTATGGCTTGCGAAGATAAACAGGCAAGAAACTCCCTCAAAACACGCAAGAATATGCTCGGAGCACTTTGTGTCAGGTGCGTATCGTATCTCATAATGTGTTGACAGACGTAATTTACTCAGTACTAACTTGTGTATGCTGATATCTGGTAACTTGAGAGTTTCATTATTTAGCGTTAGATTACTTTATTATGAGGAGGATCGGTGTCGCGTCCGAGGCTCTCGAGGGCAACGTAAATGTATTAAATAGATAATAATAGTTCTATGGTGGGCTAAAACAATGTTCACAAACAGCATTGCTTCTGTAAAAAGATCTGTGTCATAAAATAAACTGCTCTTTACGCCTGGAAAAATCAGTTGCCCACCATTCACCAAAACATACGGTCAAAAACGCGGAAATAAACAATAACAGCAATCCAGAGTGTCCGTGTGGCATTAGCATTAATTAAATTAATTGTTAATATAATTAAAATAATTAAATGGAGCTCCAACTGGTATTAAATCTAAAGTTTTTGAGAAATGTTTGCATTGCTGCATAATTTTTGCTGCATAATTTGATCAAATATGTAAAACATGTCCGTAGCACGTTAAACTGTGGTGCCATTGTATTAATATACAATTATTTGCTCAAAAGTTGCCCTTTTTTTTCCAATTTGCGTTTGAATATCTACATTTATTCTCATTCTTCTGTTTAATGGAATGCACAAACACAGCAGCGTGCCATCAAAGATGGCGTCTCCGAGGAGGTCATGTGACATTCATTGGTCTGTGGGAACTATGTATTGTGATATTGTTGCCCATAGTTAAATGGATACAGAGCAATGTATTGCGATATTTCATGAAATAATTATCTGCTTCACTTTAGTGTTTTCTCTGGGTTTACTGCAGTCAATCACAGTGTATTACATCCACAAGGGGGCGCTTGCTCAAATGTTGTGCACTTCCCGCCTCAGTGTTTGCTTCAGTTCATCCAGACCATAATAACTGTCACAGAGACTTGTTTGTAGAATCTGTGAATGATATCAGGAACATTTATCACAATATATCACAGAATCATAATAACATTGAATTGTGAACATCATAATACTGTCACATCCTCACAGGGACTGGCCTCCTGCTGGGACTCTGAGGAGCAGAGGGACTGGCCTCCTGCTGGGACTCTGAGGAGCACAGGGACTGGCCTCCTGCTGGGACTCTGAGGAGCACAGGGACCGGCCTCCTGCTGGGCTCTGAGGAGCATAGGGACCGGCCTCCTGCTGGGACTCTGAGGAGCACAGGGACCGGCCTCCTGCTGGGACTCTGAGGAGCTCTCACACTTCCCTGTGTGTGAACTGTGTTATACAAATAAACATATTCTCATGTTGGATCAGACTGAGCTCACGGAGATGGAGTTCTGCTGCCCCCTATGGACCACGGTCGGTAATGCCGTGTCTTCAATCAGCAAAGTGCAGACACCGCGCACTCTCACGCACACTCTCACGCACACTCTCACGTACACGCTCACACGCACACTCACGCACACTCTCACGCGCAGGCTTATTTTAGGTTGTCTATTGAGGTTTATTTTAAGTCCCGTAAGAAGAAGAAGAAGAAGAAGAGGAAGAGGAAGAAGAGGCCTGAGCGGAGGAGTCTGTCTGAATGACGTCTTTATAAATATCTGATATTTAAGAACATTTGGACTGTGGCTCCATGAGTTTGTTATTATCTGTTTGAGATGATTCTCGGATCTGTTGTTGGTGATTCCAAAACTTCGTAAAGTCCTTAAAGAGGACAATAACATGAAGTCAAAATACTGTGAAATATATTGTTCTCTGCAGCGGATCAGAAAAACCTGAGTTTGTGTCATTCACATTTCAGCAGAAGAAGAAAGACTTATTTACATCCAACAAGATCAGAGAGAAAACACTATAATATATATAATATATGATAATTATATATAAGTCTGGAGCTGTGATGTTCAGATACTCTCAGAGTGTATACGGATACTCTCAGAGTGTATCCGTATACTCTCTGAGTGTATCCGGATACTCTCTGAGGCTGATCTGCTCATGTGTCTTTCCCGCTTCTCTCCGCCTCTAATCAATACGTTTCCTTCTCGTCTGAATCGATGTTGATGTGTTTTCTCTGTAACAGACAACAGACTGTTGTGGTGAACAGGGAGCAGCGTCTGCAGTCAGAGTTCTAGTGCCCTTTCTCACCTCTGGTCATGAGGCAGCAGTGTCTGCAGACAGAGCTAGCTCTCTGGTGCTGATCTTTGGATAACGACTGAAAGGACAAAATTGCAGTTTCCTCCAGAAGAGAAGCTCAGTCACATAGGAGGAGCTCGGTGTAGAGCCGCTGCTCCTCCATGTGGAGAAGAGCCAGTGGAGGTGGCTCTGTTTGTGCCTCCTGGTCTCCTGGACATGTCCCACAGGAGGAGACCAGGACACGCCTCTTCCCCCGGATGAGCTGGAGGAAGTGTGTGTGGAGAAGAATGACGCATGTGACGTCACACGTGATTGTACCTTACCAACTTGAACTAAACTCATTTATTGAGTGAAAGTGAAAAGACACTGATGCGTCAGTACGTCGGATCCTCGTGTGTCGCCTCTGATTGGCTGCTCACAACCTGCTCGGTGTACGTGCGCTGTGATTGGCCGCGGTTGTCTGTGGCCATTACGTCATGCTCTCGCTCCTGTGAGGACACGCGCACAGACGCACAGACAGCTGGACCCGGAGGAGAGCTCTGAGTCCCGGTGCCATGGTCCTCGTCCTGTCGCTGCAATGAAGGTACGTGCCTTCTGTTTCTGCCACCGCACCTGCGCCCGGCGGCTGCCCCGGGGACAGGCTGACGTCATGTGTTTGCGTCTCTGCACAGCGGTCTGTGTGCAGCTGTAGATGCGCATCAGTCCGAGGTGCAGAGACCTCAGAGACACAGAGCGTCGCGCGCAGACGTCCATTCCCGCCTCTAATCCCGCTAATGGGATGAAGCAGAGTGAGGATTTCCTCCGTGCGCGCGGCTGCTGCGTCAGGTCTCGCGCACGGGGGTCCCACGCTGCAGCAGGGGGGTATGGGATGATGTCATTGATGATCTGGAGACAGGGGTCCTAAGGCACGGGGGGGGGGCACAGACCTGAGGCTGTGTTTAGCCTCCGACACTCATTAGTATTCTCCAAACAGAAGGGCTTCCCCTACACCCCCCCCCCCCCCCTCCCCCCTCACCGCAGCAGTTTGGTCTGAGTTTACCACAGGGACAGTGTTCAATAAGGTTGTAGCTGATGTCTCTGATCAGATCAGGTCTGAAAATACTGCAGAATGAGAATTTGGAACGTTTTTATTTTTGTGGTTTTGATAAAAAACATTCAATGTTTTTGTGTATTGCCCTAAACCAGAGCAGCTGCAGTTTCAGAGGAGACTAAAGATCAGAGGCTGTAGACCAAGGACTGAGGCTGTAGATCCAGGACTGAGGCTGTAGATCCAGGACTGAGGCTGTAGATCCAGGACTGAGGCTGTAGATCCAGGACTGAGGCTGTAGACCCAGGACTGAGGCTGTAGACCAAGGACTGAGGCTGTAGACCCAGGACTGAGGCTGTAGACCCAGGACTGAGGCTGTAGACCCAGGACTGAGGCTGTAGATCCAGGACTGAGGCTGTAGACCCAGGACTGAGGCTGTAGACCCAGGACTGAGGCTGTAGACCCAGGACTGAGGCTGTAGATCCAGGACTGAGGCTGTAGATCCAGGACTGAGGCTGTAGACCCAGGAGTGAGGCTGTAGACCCTTCTCTCGGTTTCTGTCTCAGCACCAAACATATTTTCCAAAGCAGTGTGTCTCTTCTTTCACATGTGGGTCACAGCGATTGGGGTTTTTTCTCCAGACGAGACTCAGACGAGACTCAGAGAGCGAGTTCCTCGAGAACACTCAATAATGAAGTGTTCTTGACAGTTTTGTGTCTCGCGACTAAACGGTCGTCACGGCGATGTTTCATCACAGACGAGACCGAGACGAGATGTGTTTGTGTTTCTCAGAACCTTCGATAAACAATGACTGAATCTGAAATCTGTCAAAACAATATCTTTATCTTCATGAACTTTTGTCTCTGTCGCTTCTTTGGGTCAACTTTATCAGTGGAAAAGACGGCCCTGCTCTCTCAGCCAATCAGCTCTCAACCTGAAAACATTTATTCATGTTTGTCCTAATTTAGTGACATCGGGGGCTTTACAAAGTTGTGGATTCACCAAGAACAGATCAGAAAATCAATGGAAATGCAATAGTAACAAATAGAACCGTTGGTCTACATGGAACTGAGGCTGTAGACCCAGGACTGAGGCTGTAGATCCCGGACTGAGGCTGTAGACCCAGGACTGAGGCTGTAGACCCAGGACTGGCCTCCTGCTGGTCCCAGAGTCAGGACTAAACATGGAGAGGCAGTGTTTCCATACAATACAATCTATTCTTGTATCGCCCAAAATCACAACAGAAGTCATCTCAGAGACTTAACAAAACCATTGAAATAACCAACACAGATCAGAGAATCAACAGTTAAGACACAGAGAGAACACATGTTACTGGACCATAGGGAGAGACCAATGTCCATGAATGTTGATGGTCCATACATGTTGTAGAATGTTAAAAGTGTTCTGGATCATCACAGTCCTTCTTGTTAGACACTGTCCAACAGACTCCTGCATCAGAGGAAAAACTCTAAAACCCAGTGCGAGAACAGTGAGAAACCTCAGGGAGATCCACATTGAGAGAGAGATCTGCTCCACACGGACAGACGGCTGTAGAACCAGGACTCAGACTGTAGAACGAGGACTGAGGCTGTAGACCCAGTACCTAAGACTTCTTCTCTGATCACGTTCAAATCCAGGTTAAAACGTTCTGTTCATATCTTTTTTGTCCTCTGTGATTGTGAGCACTGTGAGCTGTGTGTGAACTGTGCTATACTAATAACCTCGCCTCAGTCGGACTTGTTTGTTGACCATAAGACACTGGAGCAAAGATGGCAGCACAGTGATGAGGGGGAGGAGGATGGGGGAGAGGGGGAGGAGTACAGGGACGTCTCTGTGTGCAGCCTCCAGGACCGAATCGATGTCCCACAGTAATGTCCAGACCACAGGTACTCTTAAGGTGGTATTGTGTTGTCTTAAGGTGGTACTTTGTATTGTGTTAAGGTGGTATTGCCCTAAATCAGTCACCTCAGGGTGTGTTGTCTGAAGGCGGTACTTTGAGTTGTGTTAAGGTGGTACTGTGGGTTGAGTTAAGGTGGTATTATGTGCTGTCCTAAAGGTGGTATTGTGAGTTGTGTTAAAATGGTATTGTGTGTTGTCTTGAAGTGGTACCGTCAGATGTCATGTGGTCCTGTGTGTTGAATTAAGGAGGTACTATGAGTTTAGTTAAGGTGGTCCTGTGTGTTGAGTTAAAGGCGCTATACCCGTTTCTGCAATGTTTGAATGTTTAGCACCGCCCCCCAACTCGCTCAATGGCTTCTCATTTCCCCTACGCTCTCATAACACAGAGCCATCTAGCTCAATTTGCGATCTGATATGTATGCTAACATTAGCATTAGCACAACTTTTTGTAAGCTGTACAACAGTCACTGATGAAATAGTACTAAAGCAACGCACCGCTAGTTTTGCATCCGAATGTATTCATTTAACAGTATAATATATTCGAATATTTAATTATAATTTATTATACAGCTCCGCACAGCAGCAGAACACTCCATTGACTTGAATGCAATTCTTCCGATCATTTTTTCTTGATAACAGAACTCTCAAACCAATAATGACCACTGCCCTTTGGCAATATCTGTTTGTAATTCAGTTGTGTAAAATACTGCCATAACTCTGCAAGTACAACGAGAGAAGCTAGCTGAGCTAGCCACGCTCAATAAACAAATACATATCTATCAATCAACACCATTAAATGTTAATCGGACAATACTGTACACATATACATCCTTAACACACATACACAGACGTTTTCAGAATTTCTTGTTATCGTTTTCATGACCAAATTACTATTTTAATGTGACAAAAAGCGATCGCGAAAAACCCGAAAGTTACCATTAACATGTAGTTCCAGGGAGCTAGCTAGCTTAGCTGTTACCTGCCTAGCACGTCCCGGTGAAACCTTTGGGAGCTAACTATTTTATTTGCAGTCATTGAATACATTTTGAATTATAAGGGCTGTCTAATATGTGTTCGAATATATATTTTTTATTTATTTTAGAATTATATTAGAATTTCGAAGCCGAAGCCCTAGTTTTTAGCAGCGCTGTAGGGGCTAGAGGACGCAGGCTGTTCGCTGCTCGTTCTGTGAGAACGAGCGTCCCGCTCAGACTCTACTCAGCACTTTTCACTGCTTGTAATTCTTACACAGCTGAATCAATTACCTCAAGTTTTCAATTAAATTATGTATTATGATACAACTTGTATGTAGTAATAAGCATTTTTATCAACTAGTTAGAACAAAAATTGGGTATAGCTTCTTTAAGGAGGTACTGTGTGTTGAGTTAAGGTGGTACTGTGAGTTGAGTTAAGGTGGTATTGTGAGTTGAGTTAGGGCAGTATTGTGAGTTGAGTTAAGGCGGCACGTGCTGCTCTGACCTCTCCCATCTGCTCAGAAATCTGTTATGTAATGTACCAGGAAGCCTCTATAAGTGGAATCCTCGTGTGAAAGCCGCGGTCTGCAGCACTTTGACTCCAGTGACAGAGAGAGGATGATGATGAGGATGAAGATGACAAGGTCCCGTCACCGTCCCACTGCGGGGAAATGTCAGTGTTGCAGGTTACAGAGCAGGAGGAAGGAGGAGAAACACGACTGAAGTGAATGTTCAGAACAGCACAACTCTTAAGCTGTAGATAAAAATAGCATCTGTAATTTAGCTGTTGGTATTATTTCTGATGTTTATTCTGCTCCTAGTCTCACATTCTCCACTGCTAAAGTACAATATAGATATCTGTAAATACTTCTGAACCAAGTGCAATTATAGCCCCAGAGTTAATCTTATTTTATTTTGTTATCTATTATTTTAAATAATAGACTTATTTGATGCGTGCAATCTGAGTGCTCTTATTTCCTTCTTTCTCTGCTGTAATGTGCAACGATGACACTGAAATTTCTCTTGTGAGACGAATAAAGAAATATCTTATCTTATCTTAAATAAGTATTAAAATCATAAATAATCACAGAGCGTTAAAAAGAGAGAAGTGAACAGGAATTGGGACGAAACCAGAAGTAACAATCCTACTTTCGAATTAGTTTTAGACTAAAAAGTCCTTAAGTGGTGACTGGTAAAGTTTTAGGTGTCTGAGGAAGATGGTTAAGGTTAGGGTTAAGGTGGTCTGAGTAAGATGGTTAAAGTGATAGTCTGTAACTCTAAATGAATTACAAATTTTAGGAAATGTGTTAAATTGACATCCTGGCCTTAAATGTTGATATAAAATAAGTCATTTTATTAATTCTAATATTACGGGCAAGTCCCGCCTTCCCTGCTCTTAGCTATAGTTCAGAATCCACGGTGCCGTCGAGGTTAACCAATCGAGTCATGCCAAGGGCTGTCAATCATCGGCGCTGATGCTCGCAGCTGCGCGCATGCTCAGTTGTTTGTTTTTGCCTAGCCTCCGAATCAAGCCTCTATTAGGCTCTGGAACTACATGAAAACTGAACAAAGAATAGCACTTCCTGGTTTGCCGCAATTGCTTTTTTTGTGCATAAAAATATTATTTTTTCATTAAAACGTTCACAAATAATTCTGAAAACCTCCGTGAATGTGTATTAATAATGTATATGTATAATGTGTTCTCTGATTAACATTTAAAAGTGTTACGGAAACGTAGGCGTAGACCAATCAGAAAGGAAGGGGGAGGAGCTTGCGTGGTTTTTTTCCAAATCAAGTACCTCTCTGTCTCTCTGACAAACTCCAGACAATCACTTTAAGGTTAAGGTTGAGGTGGTCTGAGTAAGATGGTTAAGGTGGGTTGGGATTATTCTTTGGTAATGGCTGGTTAAGTTTAGGCATAAATAGTTGGTTATAGATAGTTACTTCCGCTTCCCTATATGATCTAGTGCTGACCGAAGTGAACACCAGTGTGAATGCTAATGCTAGCTACAGTTCAAACCTGGACAAAAACACATATAGAGAGAAGTCAGTCATTCTTTTCACTGCTCTGCTCCCAACACCTCTCTGACCCAACACCTCTGACCCAACACCTCTGACCCAACACCTCTCTGACCCAACACCTCTGACCCAACACCTCTGACCCAACACCTCTGACCCAACACCTCTGACCCAACACCTCTGACCCAACACCTCTCTGACCCGAAACTTCTGACCCGACACCTCTGACCCGACACTTCTCTGACCCGACACCTTGTTATTAACATAAACATTGACCCTTTGCTACAGACCCCAGGGACCCCCTCTGGGCCAACATGGCAGACTCTCTACGCTCTCAGTCTTCAGCCTCATTGGACTGGAATAAAAACTTAACCATGTTCGCAACATTAATTATTATGATAATGTAAACAAATCCCTTTGACAGTCAGAGAGGAGGCCTGTCTCACATTTTCAGGAAGACTGTTCCAGATTTTGGCTGCATAAATCTGAAAGGCTTACTCCTCATGTTTAGTCCTGACTCTGGGACCAGCAGGAGGCCAGTCCCTGTGCTCCTCAGAGTTGGTTCATATGGCATTAACATGTCGCAGATGTACTTTGGTTCGAGGCCGGGGAGAGACTGAGCTGCTTCAGTCTTTTCTCTGAGCCACAGGTGCAGAGACATGAGACCAGGACGAATGTGATGTTACTTCCTGGTTCTGGTCAGGTCTCGAGCTGCAGTGTATTGACTGTTATGGAGAATGTGTGTGTTTACCTCTGGTCCATCTGGAAAAAAGTGTGTGTGCTTCTTTCTTGACCTCTATTTACCAGAGACAGTTCTGCTGAGCTCACAGAATCTTTAATCAGGGAAGTCCCGATCCCAGAGGGAGGATCACTGACAGCTGGAAGCCATGGTTACCAAGGAATTTTCCAGTCCTGGTCCTGAGGCTGTAGACCCAGGGTTGAGACTGTAGACCCAAAACGGAGAATCTACAGCCTCAGTCCCTCGTGTGTTTTTTATTATTCCATTTCTTGAGTATGAACTGATTCTCTAATCTGTTGTTGGTGAATCCACAATCCTCAGAGACGCTGCTGTGGTTTAAGGGAAAACACAAAAACATGACTTGAGTTTGTTTGTGTTTTATACCTGACAGTTCTATAGGTTTCATTCTCTTTTTGTCTCCTGTAGAGAAACTGTCTCTTGTTCTTCCCCAAACGACTCATGGGCTGTGGCTGTGTCTGCCTCTGCTTCAGATTAGTGATAATCTGTAGAATTTATCCACAAAAGCTGTGTGGCCTCATTCTGAAAGTCTGAACTGTAGCACAGGGACAAAAAGTCTTCAGTCAGAAACAAAAGTCCATCTAAATGGCATTGACAGAGGTCACACATGTTCTATAAGGCCCCGGAGACGGAGACGCTGGGGGTGGAAACATCATGCTTCAGGCTCTTTTTCCTGAACAGCTCCCAAGACGATCCCAAGACAGGGACTAGCCTCCTGCTGAGACTCTGAGGAGCACAGGGACTAGCCTCCTGCTGAGACTCTGAGGAGCACAGGGACTGGCCTCCTGCTGAGACTCTGAGGAGCACAGGGACTGGCCTCCTGCTGAGACTCTGAGGAGCACAGGGACTGGCCTCCTGCTGAGACTCTGAGGAGCACAGGGACTGGCCTCCTGCTGGGACTCTGAGGAGCACAGGGACTGGCCTCCTGCTGAGACTCTGAGGAGCACAGGGACTGGCCTCCTGCTGGGACTCTGAGGAGCACAGGGACTGGCCTCCTGCTGAGACTCTGAGGAGCACAGGGACTGGCCTCCTGCTGGGACTCTGAGGAGCACAGGGACTGGCCTCCTGCTGGGACTCTGAGGAGCACAGGGACTGGCCTCCTGCTGGGACTCTGAGGAGCACAGGGACTAGCCTCCTGCTGGGACTCTGAGGAGCACAGGGACTAGCCTCCTGCTAGGTCGTGCTTTACTAATAACCTTGCCTTGTGTTTCAGGCGGGGGCGTCCTCCATGTGGGCGTCGTGCTGTGGGTTGCTGAATGAGGTCATGGGTACGGGCGCGGTGCGGACGCCGCAGCCGGCCTTTGGGGCAGGGGCGGGGCCTTTCCGCTTCGCCCCCAGTGCAGGGTACTCCACCTACCCCCCTCCCAGCTCCGGCAGTGCAGCCCAGCTCTGCAAGGCCTGTGGGCTGGCCTTCTCTGTGTTCCGACGCAAGGTACCACAGGGACACGCCCACTTGGACACAGACACAAGGACACATGCTAACATGTACATTAGCATCAAAGGCTAACATATACAGTAGCATCACATGCTAACATGTAGTAGTAGTAGTAATCTTTATTTATATACCGCCTTTTCACTGCAGATCTGAGTCTCAAAGCAGTTTACAATTGTTAATTTGAGCATTTGTCTCTCACTCCACACAGAGATGGGAGGGGCCAGTACAGGAGGCACATGCCAGAACTATTGGACATATTTTTAGTGGTAGGGGAAACCGGAGTACCCGGAGGAAACCTACGCAGACACGGGGAGAACATGCAAACTCCACTCAGAAAGACCCTGGTCCGACCGGGATTCGAACCCAGGACCTTCTTACTGAGAGGCGAGAGTGCTAACCACTCAGCCACCGTGCCATGTACAGTGGCATCACATGCTAACATGTACAGTAGCATCACATGCTAACATGTACAGTAGCATCACATGCTAACATGTACAGTAGCATCACAGGCTAACATGTACATTAGCATCAAAGGCTAACATGTAGAGTAGCATCACATGCTAACATGTACAGTGGCATCACTTGCTAACATGTACAGTAGCATCACATGCTAACATGTACAGTAGCATCACATGCTAACATGTACAGTAGCATCACATGCTAACATGTACAGTAGTATCACATGCTAACATGTACAGTAGTATCACATGCTAACATGTACAGTAGCATCACATGCTAACATGTACAGTAGCATCACATGCTAACATGTACAGTAGCATCACATGCTAACATGTACAATAGCATCATCTCTATTTTAAAATTCAGAGCTAATGGCTTATTGTTTCAATTTACATTATATCTTGAATATTATGTCCTCGATACTAAATAGTCCTATTTACCACGTGATGTGGTGTGTTTCATTCATGAACTGAAACAATGGCTTAGTCCCAGACACAGACTGTAGACAGATCAAGCCCCGGCGATCCAAGATGGCGTCCTGTTCAAATGAATGGTTGTGCTCAGTGGCGCTTTGTGACGGTATGGGAGCTGAAAGATTAGCGGAAGTCGCCTGGAACTCGCAAAGATCTGTATTTGGGCATCGTCTGGTCCTCCCGGTTCTGTGCAGTGGATGATCTCCCATAATGCGTTGCGCCAAACACGCGTGTGTGGGTCTCACACCGGGTCTCACGCACGTGCACAGAGGGGCTCGGCCGCGCTCTGACCAATCAGAGCAGTTCATCAGAGCGGGAGTTAGAGCGAGAGCCAGAGGAGCAGAGTTTGTGGCACTAAAGTGTGGATTTAAACAAAACCGAAGGATTTAAGAAGAAAAAAAGTTCAGGATGACACGGGACACTAAAATCCCCACAAAATCGTCCTTTATGAAAGCTGTAGGTTCTCTGTCAGCCGAGGTCGAGCTGTTTCAGTTTACATTGAGTTCTAAGTGACATATTTACTTAGTCTGCAGTACCACAGCGCCCCCTGTGCCCGTGGGTGGGACAGCTTTAAGCTAGTAATACCCTATCCACATATTAGTTTGATTCCTCTTCCTGGCTCCTATTGACTTCCATGTAATAAAAGTGATGATGTCACACAGTGATGATGTCACACAGTGGTGATGTCACACAGTGGTGATGTCACACTGTGGTGATGTCACACAGGGAAAGCAGAGGTTCAGTGTTTATGTAACTGTCTCTGAGTTCAGGACCACATCCATTATTAAAATCACCTTCAGCTCAGATCCACGCTCTCTCCACAGAAACACATCACTGCGAAAAGACACAAATCGTATAAATTCAATGTATTTAATGTATCAATCAATCAATCAATATATATATATCCATCTATGTAGTAATTAGAACATGATAATAATAATGATTACACATGATGGTCCTTTTACTGGTGACTGATCTTTAGAATCTTTATGACACTAGACTGTGTTGGAAGCAGTTTCACTGTGGTTTACTCTGACATGGCATCTGGCTTTATCCTCTCCATCCTCTCTCCTGTGTGTGACATCACTCTCCTGTGTGTGACATCACTCTCCTGTGTGTGACATCACTCTCCTGTGTGTGACATCACTCTCCTGTGTGTGACATCACTCTCTTGTCTCCGCAGCACGTGTGCAGTGACTGTCAGAAGAGCTTCTGTGCCCTGTGCTCCGTCCTCACAGAGAACCTCCGCTGCTGCTCCACCTGCCACCTGCTGCGCAGCACCGCCTTCCAGAGGGCGCGGCTGATGCAGCTGCGCGTCAAAGACCTGCGGCAGTATCTGCTGCTACGCAACATCCCCACAGACACCTGCAGGGAGAAGGACGACCTGGTGGACCTGGTGCTGGTCCACCAGGTCCACCAGGTCCAACAGGGCCACCAGGTCCATCAGGGCACCAGCGACAGCCCGAGCGCTGTGACGGAGCAGGAGGAGGAGGAGGAGGACCAGGAGGAGGAGGACCAGGAGGAGCCTGAGGAGGAGGAGGAGGAGGACAGTCTGCAGGCCTCTCCTCCCTCCGCCACACGCTCCCCCTCTCAGCTCTCCGTCCTGTCGTTCCAGGGAGACGCTCTGAGTCCCAGCGACAGCTCCAGCAGCCAGGTCTGTGACTCTGAACAATAAAACACTTATTTATGTTGTTCTTTACATTTACTACATTTCCATGAAACCTCAAAGAGCTCAGATACAGAGAGATGCTTCTGTCCGGCAGCATCAGAACATTGTTCTGAAAGCTCCAGGACTGGCCCCGTACCATGGCGTGGTCCTGGGAGCTCTGTGGTCTGGGGCTTTATACCCCTGGTCTCCCACTGCAACAGGTATTATGTGAGAAAGGTGAAGAGCAGTCCAAAGCCCACCATGGATTGTACTTTGAAAAAGAACTGTTACATCACCTGGTACAGCGCAGGTGATGTAACAGAGCTCTCAGATCCATGTTAGAGCTCTCAGATCCATGTCAGAGCTCTCAGATCCATGTTAGAGCTCTCAGATCTTTGTTAGAGCTCTCAGATCCATGTCAGAGCTCTCAGATCCATGTTAGAGCTCTCAGATCTTTGTTAGAGCTCTCAGATCCGTGTCAGAGCTCTCAGATCTTTGTTAGAGCTCTCAGATCCGTGTCAGAGCTCTCAGATCCATGTCAGAGCTCTCAGATCCATGTTAGAGCTCTCAGATCCATGTTAGAGCTCTCAGATCCATGTCAGAGCTCTCAGATCCATGTTAGAGCTCTCAGATCTTTGTTAGAGCTCTCAGATCCGTGTCAGAGCTCTCAGATCCATGTTAGAGCTCTCAGATCCATGTTAGAGCTCTCAGATCCATGTCAGAGCTCTCAGATCCATGTTAGAGCTCTCAGATCCATGTCAGAGCTCTCAGATCTTTGTTAGGGCTCTCAGATCCGTGTCAGAGCTCTCAGATCCATGTTAGAGCTCTCAGATCCATGTCAGAGCTCTCAGATCCATGTCAGAGCTCTCAGATCCATGTTAGAGCTCTCAGATCCATGTTAGAGCTCTCAGATCCATGTCAGAGCTCTCAGATCCGTGTCAGAGCTCTCAGGTCCATGTTAGAGCTCTCAGATCTTTGTTAGAGTTCCTTCCCTGTGGGGGACTGGTCCCTCTCTGTTGTTGTGCCTACGGGCCAAACAGCAGAACCTTCATAAAGTCCGTTGGACTTTAACGCCCATTTGGGAACTGCCAGTGACAATTGGAGAGGGATGAAGCGGAAGAACATCCCTGATCTGAACCCGAGAGGTGTTCAGGAGTTATGGACTTCTGTGTCACTTTGTCCAGAACCAACCTGAAGGTCTGAGGTCTGAGATCTGAGTCTGAGGTCTGAGTCTGAGGTCTGAGTCTGAGGTCTGAGTCTGAGGTCTGAGTCTGAGGTCTGAGTCTGAGGTCTGAAGGTCTGAAGGTCTGAGTCTAAGGTCTGAGTCTGAGGTCTGAAGGTCTGAGGTCTTGAAGGTTTGAGGTCTGAGGTCTGAGGTCTTGAAGGTCTGAGGTCTGAGGTCTAAGGTGTCTGCCCTGAGGCAGAGTGGCAGAGAGTGGCTGCACCTTCTGTCTGTGTCATTTGCACTGCACTTTTTTGACCAGTTCCATCAGAGACCTCTGTGGTCTAGACTGAGACCTCTGTGGTCTAGACTGAGACCTCTGTGGTCTAGACTGAGACCTCTGTGGTCTAGACTGAGACCTCTGTGGTGTAGACAGAGACCTCTGTGGTGTAGACTGAGACCTCTGTGGTCTAGACTGAGACCTGCAGGGGGGCCGCGGGAGGTCATTAAAAAAATAATATAATTATTTAATGTTACATTTATAATGTTTTGTTTGTAATATTAAAATATTTGTGTTCATTATTTGACTTGAATAATCCACTGTAATCATTTTTGTATTACAATGTTTGTAGCAGAGGCTATTTCCCCAAAATAAAATAACCAGAAGAGCCTATTCTTAATGTTGTCTTCTTGGTTATTATTTTGGGGGGCCACGCAGACCCGTCAGATTTTTAAGGGGGCCTCGGTGTTACTGAGTTTGGGAATGGCTGGTCTAGAGACTCTAGACTGAGACCTCTGGGTCTTTTGCAGGAGCCTGATCCAGAGGAAGCTACGACTGCGTCACTTCTGAACCTGGATCCAACTGAAAACCTGATGGAGGTGAAACATTTGGTTTGTGTTTGAGAGACTTCTGGACTGAGACCTGAGACCAGGACTAATGTGAGAGGACTTCAGGACTGAGACCTGAGACCAGGACTAATGTGAGAGGACTTCAGGACTGAGACCTGAGACCAGGACTAATGTGAGAGGACTTCAGGACAGAGACCTGAGACCAGGACTAATGTGAGAGGACTTCAGGACAGAGACCTGAGACCAGGACTAATGTGAGAGGACTTCAGGACAGAGACCTGAGACCAGGACTAATGTGAGAGGACTTCTCTCCTCCTTCCCTCTCTCGCCCCCTCTAACCTCTCTCTCCTTCTCTCTCTCCCCCCCCTCCCCCTTCCCCCTCTCTCTCTCCCCCTCTGACCTCTCTGTGCTGTGTCCTGCAGGTGAGTCCAGCGTCCCAGCGTCGGACCCGGGCCTCGCTCTCGGACCTGGACACGGAGGATGCGATCCAGAACCTATCGGTGCGGCAGCTCAAGGAGATTCTGGCTCGAAACTTTGTGAATTATTCTGGATGCTGCGAGAAGTGGGAGCTGCTGGAGCGAGTGCACCGCCTCTACCGGGAGAACGAGCACAACCGGAGATCCAGTCAGTCCCCAACACGCAAGACACATGGTCCTGGAGAGATTGATGGTCCTTTATGGTTTCGGAATATTGTAGTATCGTCTATAAGAGGCAGAGCTCTGACTCCAGGTTCTAGATCAGTCGACGGAGCAGAGAGAGACCAGCGAGAGACTGGAGAGAGACTGAAGAGAGACCAGAGAGAGGCCAACGAGAAACAAGAGAGAGACCAAAGAGAGATCAGAGAGAGACAAGAGAAAGACCAGAGAGAGACTGGAGAGAGACCAGCAAAAGAGAGATCAGAGAGAGAGACCAAAGATAGACTAGAAAAAGACCAGATAAAATATTAAACCAAATAATTATGGTTATTACCTCCTTGACAATAGACTTTAGTTTTATTTGTAACTGTTTTTCTCTTTCTTTTCTTCCAGTGGAGAACGTCAGCATCACTGCAGGTAACGACCTTTAACCTTTAGTTCTATTTCCTGTCTCTATGAGCCCAGACCAGAGAGAGAGACCAGAGAGAGAGACCAGAGAGAGAGACCAGAGAGAGAGACCAGAGAGAGAGACCAGAGAGAGAGACCAGAGAGAGACCAGAGTGAGACCAGAGTGAGAGACCAGAGTGAGAGACCAGAGTGAGAGACCAGAGAGAGAGACCAGAGAGAGAGACCAGAGAGAGAGACCAGAGAGAGAGACCAGAGAGAGACCAGAGTGAGACCAGAGTGAGAGACCAGAGTGAGAGACCAGAGTGAGAGACCAGAGTGAGAGACCAGAGTGAGAGACCAGAGTGAGAGACCAGAGTGAGAGACCAGAGTGAGAGACCAGAGTGAGAGACCAGAGTGAGAGACCAGAGTGAGAGACCAGAGTGAGAGACCAGAGAGTGAGACCAGAGAGTGAGACCAGAGAGTGAGACCAGAGAGTGAGACCAGAGAGTGAGACCAGAGAGTGAGACCAGAGAGTGAGACCAGAGAGTGAGACCAGAGAGTGAGACCAGCGAGAAAGACCAGAGAAAGATTTTGTGTCAGGACTTTCTCAGATTTAGTTTGAACCTAACAGAGCTCTGTTGTTGTGTCAAACACGTAGTGGTTGCGTTCCCTCCTCCCGAGCGAAACAGAGAGGTCCGAGGTAAGACATGTGACATCACCTGTGTACGCCCCATTCTCACATGTGACATCACTTCAAGTCTAAGTCACATCACCTGCAGCATCTGTGTCAATGTCCGGTCACTCTTTCTCATCTTTTTCCAGTCTCTCTCTGGTCTCTCTCGGATCTCTGTCTGGTTTCTCTCTGGTCTCTCTCTGGTCCCAATGGTCGCACTCTGGTCTCTCTCTGGTCTCTCTGTTCCCTCTGGTCTCACTCTGGTCTCTCTCTGGTCTCTCTCCCTGGTCTCTCTTTCTGTTCTCTCTCTGGTCCCTCTGGTCTCACTCTGGTCTCTCTGGTCTCTCTGGTCTCTCTCGCTGGTCTCTCTCTGGTCCCTCTGGTCTCACTCTGGTCTCTCCCTGGTCTCTCTCTCTCTGGTCCCTCTGGTCTCACTCTGGTCTCTCTCTGGTCTCTCTCTGGTCTCTCTCCCTGGTCTCTCTTTCTGTTCTCTCTCTGGTCCCTCTGGTCTCACTCTGGTCTCTCTCTGATTTCTCTCGCTGGTCTCTCTCTGGTCCCTCTGGTCTCTCTCTGGTCTCTCGCTGGTCCCTCTGGTCTCAATCTGGTCTCTCTCTCCAGATACTGTGGTGTCGCAGCTCTCTCTGGATGAGAATCTCTGTCGGATCTGCATGGACGCCATCATCGACTGCGTGCTTCTGGAATGTGGTCACATGGTCACGTGCACCAAGTGCGGGAAGCGCATGAGCGAGTGCCCCATCTGCCGCCAGTACGTGGTGCGAGCGGTCCACGTCTTCAAGTCCTAGAGGGGGTTTCTCTCTCTGTCCTAGAGGAGGTTTCTCTCTGTCTCAGGCTCCTGCAGTGACTGTGGGGGACTCCAGGGGGCGCCACAGACACAGATGTAGCGGTGAGAAGACTCTTTGTGCAATACCAGAAACACAGACCTGAGGGTTTTAGACGAGGATCCATGCGACTGTGCAGCCCGCAGCGTTCCCCTCGGAGGCCGCCATCTTTAAATCGCAACATTCCATTCACGGTCTCGCCCTGAGTCACAGCGGCACAAACATCAGGTCCTCCAACGTCCGGGATCATCGGGATTCTGAGAAATTCCTCCAAAAATATAAAAATGTTCAACCAGTTTAAAAAAAAGCAAGTGATTGATAATGTTTTTACCTGTTCTCACTTTTATTAAGTGCTAAAACTGGTGAAAATGACTGAAAAATGGAAGAAAAAAAAAAAAAGCTAACTCTTAACAGTAAGCAGTGTGTTGCTATGGTAACTAACAACAAGTTGACCAGGATCAGAACAGGACCAGATCATACAAGGACAAGACCATACCAGGACCAGTCCAGGACCATAACATTCTATAACATGAAATGACAACGTAAATAGTCTCATTGAATGGGCAATGGGTTTCAATAGTCTCAGCAGGAGGCCAGTCCCTGTGCTCCTCAGAGTCCCAGCAGGAGGCCAGTCCCTGTGCTCCTCAGAGTCTCAGCAGGAGGCCAGTCCCTGTGCTCCTCAGAGTCTCAGCAGGAGGCCAGTCCCTGTGCTCCTCAGAGTCCCAGCAGGAGGCCGGTCCCTGTGCTCCTCAGAGTCCCAGCAGAAGGCGGGCCCCAGGGGAACACTGCGTCCTGAACCTTTCACCGATGCTCCTCAGCGTTGCCAGATCAGGGGTGCCAGATAACATGCCTTGAGCGCGTGGTGATCGTCATAACCAGCACGTTCAGTGACATTTGATTATTGTTAGAAAACTATTGTTTTTTGTATTTGTTTTATGTGACTTTTTTTTTACGCTGGAGTTGAATGAACCATGTGCGAAGATAAAGAAGCTCGAAACCAGGACTATGTGAAGAGTTCATTTTCAAAACATATCTTGTTTAAAAAATATCTTTCTCTCCGGTCTCTCTCTGGTCTCTCTCCGGTCTCTCCCTGGTCACTCTCCAGTCTCTCTCTGGTCTCTCTCTGGTCTCCCTCAGGTCTCTCTCTCTCTGGTCTCTCTCTAGTCTCTCTCTGGTCCCTCCCTGGTCTCTGTCTGGTCTCTATTCCCTCTCTGGTCTCCCTCTGGTCTCTCTCTGGCCTCTCTGGTCTCTCTCTCTGGTCTCTTTCTGGTCTCTCTTTGGCCTCTCTGGTCTCTCTCTGGTCTCTCTCTGGTCTCTCTCTGGTCTCTCTCTGGTCTCTCTCTGGTCTCTCTCAGGCCTCTCTGGTCTCTCTCTGGTCTCTCTCTGGTCTCTCTCTGGTCTCTCTCTGGTCTCTCTCTGGTCTCTCTCTGGTCTCTATCCGTTTTTACTCTGTGCAGAAATGTAGAGACTTTTGTCTTTGGGTGAAATCTGGTAAAAGTCGGTGAACTTAAACTGGAGAAAAGTCGTGAGAGCAGAAGAACTGTTCCAAACAAACAAATCCATCCGGAAACTTCTTTGACGGGGATCAGCACAAGGGCCTGGGTTCCACCTCCAGACGCAGCATTACTTTCCGGAGTTTGCATGTTCTCCCTGTGTCTGCGTCAGTTTCCTCCAGGCCCTCCGGCTTCCCATACCACTAAAAGAAACCACTCTTTCAAATCACAAACTTTATCTTGATGCAAAAGTTAGGAACCCCAGCTTTAGTTCACGGCTCAAACACTCGTCCAGACAAAGGGGAGCTACTTTACATGTTTAGCAGAAACCGGAGCACCTGGAGGAAACCTTTGCAGACATGGGGAGAACATGCGACAGAAAGGCCCTGTTCGTACCCAGGTTGGCGTTTGTGTTACACAGTAAGAAGGTCCTGGGTTTGACTCCACCTCTAGACCTTTCTGTGTGGAGTTTGCATGTTCTCCCTGTGTCCGTGTAGAATTCCTCCAGGTGTTCCGGTTTCCCCCTACCTCTAAAAACTTGCAGAGTAGGTCTGAATGTAATGATCTGATTTCACCCAAAGCCAAATGATGTGAATCCTTGCGTCGGTTGCGAGTTCGATTCTGTCTGAAGCAGAAGATTCTGTGTGTTCTGAGAGATAGGTGCTATGCGACATCACTCGTACTGTTCAAGCAGAGATTTGTAGACAACGCTGGTTTATTTTAACTTATGCAAATACAGCAGGGGTGTCCAAACTTAAGTCCAGGCCGAGGTGGAACAAAACCTCTACTGCCACCTACTGGTACCACCTGGCTGCAGTTTTCTCCCTCTCAGATACAGACCAGAGAGAGACCAGAGACCAGAGAGAGCAACCAGAGAAAGACCAGAGGGAGCAAGAGAGACCAGCAAGAGCGCGGATAGAGAGAGACTAGAGAGAGATCAGAAAGTGATCAGGGAGAGACCAGAGAGGGACCAGTGAGAGTCCTATGAACTAATCCCAGCGGTGCACACAAGCCTCACGTTTTCTTCTGACTCTGAAACATGTTACACTCGTGTTTCTTTGATGTTTGAGAAACTGCTGTTTCTGTGATAACCCAGAACAGAATCCAGTCAGAACCGGTTCCGCTGTGGTCGGGCCCTGGACACGTCTGACAGAAGTTTGGACACCCCTGCTCCACCTCATCTCGTCCTCTTTGTTGTGCTGTTCCAGAAGCTGTCACATAAATGCATAAATGGTTAAATGTATATTTTTACACTGAAGTTGGTAGAACAGATTAGTCTAAAGGTTATGAAATAAATGCACCTTTTCTGAATGTACTTCTTCCTCTGCTTCAGCTTTGGTTTCTGTCTGAGGCTCGACCCGGACTGCACCCAGATTTATTTATTCATTTGAACAGTATTAATACTGCACAAAAGGAGTGGGCTGAAGCAAAAAGCTCATTAGCAACACACCTCCAGCTAATGACTCAGGAAACAGGTGCAGAGAGAAGAGACCTCCATGTGTTAGTCTGACAGAACTGAGAGACACCAGAGAGAGAAACCAGAGAGAGACCAGAGAGAGAGAGATCCGCAAGGGACCAGAGAGAGACCAGAGAAACCAGTGAGAGACCAGAGAAACCAAAGAGAGAGACCAGAGAGAGACAGAGAGAGACCAGAGAGAGGCGATAGAGAGACTGAAGAGCAAACAGAACTACAGTAGATAAGTGACCAATAATATTCTAGTGCAGATACAGCTGTGTTTAATCTGTACATGAGACCGCAGTGTTTATGTGACTAGGGCTGGTGTCAGAGCAGAGTTCAGGGACTAATCATTTTGTCCGGATTGACTTTTAGATAACTTTCACCATCTTTATTTGTATAGCAGCACATTCCACAGACCATGGTCACTCACAGAGCTTTGGTTTCAGAGTGCTGTTCCCACTCTCTCCACACGGGGGCGGCAGAAGCTTCAGTCAGACCTTTTGTGCACGGGTCTGAATCTTAGAGGTCAGAGAAATATAACATTTTTATTATCCAGAGAGAGAAAATAGACCACAGAGAGACTAGAGAGGGAGACCAGAGAGAGACCATGAGAGACCAGAAAGAGACTAGAGAGGGAGACAAGGGAGAGACCAGAGGGAGACCAGAGAGAGACCAGAAAGAGACTAGAGGGAGACAAGAGAGAGACCATAGAGACACCAGAGGTGTGTACCTTTAAAGCCGGTTGAAGCTGCAGAAAAACTCAGACATAAATGATTCAGTGTTTTTTATTATTAAAAGACTTTCTTCTTTTTTGTTTTTAAATTGTTTCTATAAAAACATTGAGTAAAATCTGACCACAGCAAATATGTAAACAGTCACGTCCAAAGAAAACGTTATAAAACAGCAGTAAACGAACAAGTAACAAGTGTCACATGGTAAACCAGTGATGAAACACTCCACCAGCTGCAGTAGAGTAGAGTAGAGTAGAGTAGAGTAGAGTAGAGTAGAGAAGAGTAGAGCTGGTGGAAGCGAGGCATTAGTCCCTCGGACACAGCCCCCACATTCAAACATGTAAACTGCACTAAAACCTGAGTTTGTGGAGAGACCAGAGAGAGACCAGAGAGAGACCAAAGAGAGACCAGAGTGACCAGAGAGACCAGTGAGAGACCAGAGAGAGACCAGAGAGAGACCAGAGAGAGACCAAAGAGAGACCAAAGGGAGACCAAAGGGAGACCAAAGAGAGACCAAAGAGAGACGAGAGAGAGACCAGAAAGAGACCAGAGAGACCAGGGAGAGACCAGAGAGAGACCAGAGAGAGACCAGAAAGAGACCAGAAAGAGACCAGTGAGAGAGACCAGAGAGAGACCAGTGAGAGAGACCAGAGAGAGACCAGAGAGAGACCAGAGAGAGACCAGAGAGAGACCAGGGAGAGACCAGGGAGAGACCAGAGACTAGAGAGGGAGACAAGAGAGAGACCAGAGAGAGAGAGACCAGGGAGAGACCAGAGAGAGACCAGAGAGAGAGACCAGAGAGAGACCAGAGAGAGACCAGGGAGAGACCAGGGAAAGACCAGGGAGAGACCATGAGAGACCAGAGAGAGACCAGAGAGAGAGAGAGACCAGGGAGAGACCAGAGAGAGACCAGAGAGAGACTAGAGACTAGATCTGTATTCAGTCGATGCATGGGAGTAGAAATAGCTGGATCGGTGCGCCCCTAGTGGACAGATGTTGTAACTACATGCAGAGCTACGTGTCACTCAGCACCGTTTTGACACAGAAACCAGGAATCATCACTGCTTAAACGCAACACTAGTTTTAGTCTTTGAAAAAATATCCATTATGTACCAGCTGCACCACACCAGTGTCACTTTAACTCCTCACCAGTGGTAAAAAAACATTCAATATTAAGAAAACAGTGCTTTGATCCGGCTGAAAAAACAGGATTTACAGAAACATCCAACACAGATACTGGCTCCAGGACTAAAGCAGAAACATAGACTTTACTCTTTAAAACTCTACTGTACATTTATAAAAATATCATATCCACACTTTACCTGGGTCTGCTTTGCATCAGGACTACACTGGAGCAGGAGTCACCACTGCTGGACCAGAGGGGCACGGGGAGAACAAGCAAACTACACAGAGATAGGGCCCAGAACCCAGAACCTTCTACTGAGGGGCGTGTGTGTGTGTGTGTTGTCGCTCTCTGTATGTGTGTTGTGTGTGTATGTGTTGTGTAGTCTGTGTGTGTGTTGTGTAGTGTGTGTGTGTTGTCTCTCTGAGGGTGTGTGTGTTGTGTACGTGTGCGTATGTGTGCTGTCGCTTTCTGTATGTGTGTGTATTTGTGTGTGTGTTGTGTGTGTCTGTATATGTGTATGTGTGTGTGTGTACGTTGTCCCTCTCTGTATGTGTGTGTGTGTGTGTATGTGTGTGTGTGTGTGTGTGTGTGTATGTCATGTTGATATTAAAGGAGCTGAAATGAAAATATGTTTTGTGCCGGTTAATCAGCCTAAATCAGACTCAAAGATGAACAGCTGTCGGTGAGTCCTGCTCCAACCACACAAACAAATAAGTTAGAAAGAGGTTCAGAGAGAGAGACCTCCGTGTATTGCTCTGACAGGACTGAGAGAGACCAGAGAGAGACCAGAGAGAGACAGAGAGAGACCAGAGAGAGAGACCAGAGAGAGACCAGAGAGAGACCAGAGAGAGACAGAGAGAAACCAGAGAGACCAGAGAGAGACCAGAGACCAGAGAGAGACCAGAGAGAGACCAGAGAGAGACCAGAGAGAAACCAGAGAGAGACCAGAGAGAGACCAGAGAGAAACCAGAGAGAGACCAGAGAGAGACCAGAGAGAAACCAGAGAGAGACCAGAGAGAGACCAGAGAGAGACAGAGAGAGACCAGAGAGAGAGACCAGAGAGAGACAGAGAGAAACAGAGAGAGACCAGAGAGAGAGACCAAAGAGAGAGACCAAAGAGAGACCAGAGAGAGAGACCAAAGAGAGACTAGCTGACTCTCTGCAGTAGTTTGTCTTCGAGGAGCTGGAACTGGACGCTGACGGACATCTCTGCGATGAACTGTTCACATCCTTCCTTCGTCACTTGTTTACAGAAGCGCAGGTCGATGTGACAGATGCTGCCGCAACGTTTGAAGAAGGTCAGAGACTGGTCTGTCACACGGTTACACACTGGACACACAACAACACACAAGGACACACAACAGTGGCAGGTTAAAGTGGAATTCAGTATTGTATTGGTCAGTCCTGGGTCTACCGCCTCAGTCCTGGTCTATAGCCTCAGTCCTGGGTCTACAGCCTCAGTCCTGGTCTATAGCCTCAGTCCTGGGTCTACAGCCTCAGTCCTGGTCTATAGCCTCAGTCCTGGGTCTACAGCCTCAGTCCTGGGTCTACAGCCTCAGTCCTGGGTCTATAGCCTCAGTCCTGGATCTACAGCCTCAGTCCTGGGTCTACAGCCTCAGTCCTGGGTCTACAGCCTCAGTCCTGGTCTATAGCCTCAGTCCTGGTCTACAGCCTCAGTCCTGGGTCTACAGCCTCAGTCCTGGGTCTACAGCCTCAGTCCTGGATCTACAGCCTCAGTCCTGGGTCTACAGCCTCAGTCCTGGGTCTACAGCCTCAGTCCTGGGTCTACAGCCTCAGTCCTGGGTCTACAGCCTCAGTCCTGGGTCTACAGCCTCACCGGACAGCTTGAGGTCGGTGAGGGAGTCCCTGGAGGTGGTTCCGGCGGCTGTGAGCAGGTTCACAGACTGGTCCGTGATGTGGTTGCAGTAGCTCAGGTCCAGTTTGGAGAGAAGCGGCAGGTGGCGTACGATGAGGCGCAGAGACGAGTCTGTGACGTCCAAACCGGCCAGACCCAGCTCACTCACACACCTCAGTCTGCTCCGGGAGTCTACCTGACCTGTCAGAACCAGCACCAGAAGACAGTATCAGAATAATGTTTGAAGTCGTTGTTATAAATATTAAATACAGCACACGCCGATACAAGAACACATTTAATCATGGAAGATCTGCATCTTCTCCACCGACTTCCACTGTTGACTGCTGTCGTTGTGTCCTTGGGCAAGACACTTAACCCCACTTTGCCCAAAGCCCCCATTGAAAGATCAAGGCTATGCTCACAGTCAGAGCAGCCGTCCTCCTGTGGACTCACCACCTGCAGAGGGTCAGTGAGGGGCTGGTGCTATGAGACTTGGGTGGCATCTCTGATTGCCACCCCCCTGACCCAGAAATGGATTAAAGGGTAGAAAATGGATGGATGGATATTTTATATCAAAGTGTTTTTATACGATGTGTTTTCAGCCTGAGGTCAGAGTTTACAGACTTCAGAGCAGACAGTCTTAGAGTTTGTGTCTCCATTGTTCTTTCAGAGAAGTGGGAGTCTCATCTTGCCAAAAAGGGAGAACAGGAACCAGACCAGGACTCAGACCAGACCAGGACTTGAACTTCAAGTCCAGGGGTTTTACCAAATATGGAGCAAAAATGACGTCTTTGGCGGCTCTTCCTCTTCTTCTAAACTTTGTAATAGATTGATTTATTGTTTATTTGTTTGGGACAGTACATGTTCATGAACACACCTCTCCAGGTCGTAGCCTTGAGCTAGTTTCCATCCGTGGTGCCACAGCCGCACTCACAAACACAGACTCATGCACCCTGGACTATTGTACATGTTTTTAGTGGCAGGGGAAACCAGAGCACCCAGAGGACACCTACGCAGACAAAGGGAGAACATGCAAACCCCACTCAGAAAGACCCAGTTCCGACCAGGATTCAAAACCAGGACTTTCTTGCTGAGAGCGAGAGTGCTAACCACTCAGCCAGCCATAAAACAGTTTTAAACGACGTGAGTCAGTCTGAGCAGAGGACAGAGAGAGGACTTCACAGAGATTAGTTTGGAGGGTCAGTCACATTTTGGCTCCGCTCAGAGGAATAGTAAAGGAAATAGGGGATAAGAGTTTTGTATTAGTATTTATGGTAAAGAGAATTAAATATTATTCATTTGGACTCTTGCATATCTGTTTTTCAGGGCAAATTCTGAATCATGTCCTCCAATAACATGAAGTGGTAACATAGCCTCATTTTTACTGTGTGTGTGTGTGTGTGTGTGTGTGCGTGTGTGTGTGTGCGTGTACCTGGCCTGTTGTCTGTAGGGGGAGACAGCAGGTCCCTCATCTGAGCGTCCTTCAGTCCTTCGACCCACTGCACGTCCAGCGTCCGCAGCAGAGGACACGACGCCGAGCACAGAGCGGAGACGGAGATCCACGAGCAACCAGAGAGAAGCAACACACGCAGACCTGAGACACACACACACACACACACACACACATACTGAAGGTAAAGTGAGAGAGTCTGAAAGTAAAGGAGACAGTAGTGAGAGAGTCTGAAGGTAATGGAGACAGTAGTGAGAGAGTCTGAAGGTAATGGAGACAGTAGTGAGAGAGTCTGAAGGTAATGGAGACAGTAGTGAGAGAGTGGAACAGCCTCAGAGGTCCCATAGAGCAGTGGTTCCCAAAGTGGGGGTCCCGACCCCCCGGGGGGTCGCAAGATGATTTCCACACAAAAAAAAAGATTTTTTTTGCTAAAAAAAAAAAGATTTTTTTTTTGAGCAAATATAAAGCCCTTAAATATTTATTTAACATTTATATATATTATTATATATATTTTATCATATATTTATAAAATATATTTTAATAACGTTAGTAATTTTGTCCCAGTCATTGCAGCGTCAATCAAAATCATCACGTAACACAGCTCACATCATGCGCAGCGACAAAGCGTATCCTGCTGTTGTTTGCTAAAACTAAAGGTGTTTGGAGGCTACAAATAAATAATACCTGCTTTAAAATGAAACGTGGTTAATATCCACAACAGAAAAACCCGGAGGGGGAGAAAAGTCACTTGTATCAGGGGTCAGGCTGATGGTGCGAAGAGAGGGAGAGAGGGCAGAGGAGGGAGAGAGGGCAGCGGAGGGAGGGAGGACAGCGGAGGAAGGGAGGGAGGGAGTGCAGCGGTAGAACAGCGCGTTAAAGAGGCCCGGCTTTTCGGAGTCAAAGGTAAAGAGGTCCGCACATTAAAAGCGGGTGGCCGGTTTATGCCTTTACTGACAGTAACTTTGGAAAGAGAAGCCGCGGGGATGAACCGCATAAAGTAACAGCAGAAAGCGGCCGCCCGCTTTTAATGTGCGGACCTCTTTACCGCTGACTCCGGAAAGCCGGCCCACTTTACCGCGGTAGGAGAACAGTGAGGGCGAGCCGCAAGAAAGGCACCAAGCCCATCACTGTGTCACTACATGAGTAAAAATATGCAAGCCTCCTTTTTTGGGCTGGACAGTGCAGCTCGGTAGTGGCGTGAGTCTCTAGAAAGCGTTACTCCGTATCAAGGAAATACATGCTCATTTCATGTGACGGAAGGGCTGTTGGGGGGGGGGGCCATAGAGGACCGAGCTCAGAGGGATTAGCACCAGCGGAGAGTGGACGTAGCAGATGTGACATGCCTCACCTGGCAGCCTGTTGAGGAGCCAGCTCAGCTGCTTCTTGGAGATGTTGGTCCAGCTCAGGTCCAGAGCGAGAGGCTGTCTGCGGATGATCCCACTGAGCATCAGGGCAGAGATGGCCTTACAGCGGCTCAGGTTGATGCGCTGCCACAGCCTCTTGTCACAACACCTGCACACAGAGACACAGGACTGTACAACGAACACCGGAGACTGAGAAACACTGGCATCCCATGACCTGCATCTGTGCAATACTGTGCAATACTGTGCAATACTGTCAGAATGGGCAATTAAGGACCACACCTGTCTACTGTCACTGTTAGCCCACACCCTCATGCTGCTAACATGTACAGTAGCATCACATGCTAACATGTACAGTAGTACATGTAACTTCCTCTCCCCCTCTCCTCCTCCCTCTGGGCCCTCATACTCACCATCGGTTCCAGGTGCGGCACACTCGCATACACACACACAGCTCTCTGTGACTCAGCAGATGAAACACGTTGACCCAGGTCTCTCTCCGCATCACGTGAGTGTCTCCCCCCGACAGAGGGAGGCGATCAGGGGGAGGGCTGATGGGCGGCGGCCGGATCACATGACGCTCCATCTGTACACATCTGGGCGGAGAGCGAGAGGGGGGAGGGCGGGGGCAGGAGGGGGGAGAGCAGCCGTTCAGGTTCTTCCCCCTGAGGCCCGGCCAGGATCCCAGGTCCCCACGACCGTTCAGGACCCACGTGGGCTCCTCTGCTTCCTGCTCAGTCTCTGCTTTGATTGGCCGGTGGTTCTGATTGGTCGAGCCTCTGTCCTCTGTCTTCACTGGGCGGCGGTTTTGATTGTTGAGTACATCCTCAGATTTAAGGCTCTTGCGGTGGTTCAGGCTCGGGTCTTCTGCTTTAAGAGGTTTTCGGTTCAGACTCGGGTCTTCTGTTTTAAGAGGTTTTCGGTTCAGACTCGGGTCTTCTGTTTTAAGAGGTTTTCGGTTCAGACTCGGGTCTTCTGTTTTAAGAGGTTTTCGGTTCAGACTCGGGTCTTCTGTTTTCAGAGGTCTCCGGTTCAGACTCGGGTCTTCTGTTTTCAGAGGTCTCCGGTTCAGACTCGGGTCTTCTACTTTAAGAGGTTTTCGGTTCAGGCTCGGGTCTTCTGTTTTCACGGGTTTTCGGTTCAGGCTCGGGTCTTCCACTTTGATGGGTCTCCTGTTGTGAGTGGCTGAGCCGTCTCTCCCCAGTCTCTCCTCTGACTTGGACGTGTCCTGGTGGACTGGTCTTCGGCGCTGATGGCAGGTCTTCAGGAGCCTCTTGTCTGCATGGGTCAGCTCCACACTGGAGCACGCTCTGTGTGCGGTGGTCTCGCTCTCAAGTCCCCCTGATGCCCTCACAGGGTGAATGTGGCCCTTTGAGCTGTCATCAGTTGTAAATCTGCCTCTCCTCAGCTCCTCCTCATCCTCCTCCTGATCTTCGTCCTCCAAGTCGTTCTCAGTTTTTATTTGTCGGAAAAGTTTAGGAGAAACTGGACCATCGTATTTCAGAGCTTTTTTCTGTGAAAGAAAAATGAAATTTGACTCATACAGAAAAATTAATATCAGCTACAGTAGTCTGTGTGGGTTTTCTCAGGCTGTATCTGCTCTCTAATCTCTCACTGTTTATTATGAGTAGTTCAAATGTTATTAAAGTTTTAAACCTTCTTCTTCAGGAGGACAGGTTCCTCGTTGGTGTCAAACAGCCTCCTCTTCTTCCTCAGTGGGTTATCGTCAGGCTTCAGACGCGGTGACTCCAGAGAGAGCAGTGGAGGCCTCTTCAGAGGCTCCAGGTCTGTCCTGGTGGAGAGGTCCTCTCTCTCTTTCCTCTTGGAGAGGTCCTCTCTCTCTCTCTCTTTCCTCTTGGAGAGGTCCTCTCTCTCCTTCTTCTTCACCGGCAGTGCAGTGGAGGAGGTGCTGAGGCTCAGAGGGGTCTCGTAGTCCTCCTTCTGGTCCCGGTTCAGCCGAGGTTCTTTGAGCAAAGATCCAGGGAGGTTTGATGCATATTTGAAACCCGGACCCCGTTTTTGCTTTGAAGCCAGAAACATAGAAAAAGAAGCAAGACATGATTCACCTTTAAAGATCCAGGATTAAACATAATTCACCTTCAAAGATCCGGGATTAAACATAATTCACTTTTAAAGATCCAGGATTAAACATTATTCACTTTTAAAGGATTAAACCTGAAACACTGTGTTCTTCAACAAAGACACTTACTTTCCCAGTCTTTCCTGCGTGGTTACATTTAGGACACTCCCAACAGTTCGGCAACTCATCGTTCACCACGCCACTCGAGTCTTTCACCTGGAATATACAGGCGTAATCTGAGATAAACCACAGAGGTACAGGCGTAATCTGAGATACACCACAGAGGTACAGGCGTAATCTGAGATACACCACACAGAGGTACAGGTGTAATCTGAGGCTGAAGACCTCTCTACACAACAGACTTCTGACGGATGTGTCCTACAGCAGTTCTCTGCCATCATCATCATCACTGAGGACAACGCAGAGGACTGTGACCTCTGACCCTTCAAGCCCTGACCTTCAGGCCCTGACCTCTGACCTTCAGGCAGCTGGGGTGCAGGATCTCGTTGCAGATGGAACACTCCATCAGCATCAGGTTGAATTTCTCGTCCTCTGCGTCAACAGTTTCTTCTTTTCCTGCTTCTCCACAAACGAGACACACAGCAGTGTGCGGCAGGACAGGCTGCAGACAGGGAGGGTGGTGAGTGTGTGTGTGTGTGTGTGTGTCTCTGTCTGTGTGTGTGTGTGTGTTTCTGTGTGTGCGTGTGTCTCTCTGTGTGTGTCTCTGTAAGACCCTTACCGCAATACACTGCCTGAGGATGCAGGACTGCTTCATTCGTCCTGGTCCTCCAAACTTCTTCATGTCTTTGCAGAAGTGACAATCTCCACACTCGGTGCGAAGACACGCCTCGCAGCGGCGGCATCTTGTGCGTCTGCGCCGTGTACCAGATGTCGAGCGACTTGCTGTCAGCTTCACCGCCGCCGGCACCGCCATCTTGGGCTTCGGCCGGTTTTGAGACCGTGGCTGCAGAGACAGAGTCAGAAGAAACGTATTGCGGATGTATACATTCTGTGTTAGCATTGTCCATCTGTACACAGTCTGTGTTAGCATTGTCCATCTGTATACAGTCTGTGTTAGCATTGTCCATCTGTACACAGTCTGTGTTAGCATTGTCCATCTGTACACAGTCTGTGTTAGCATTGTCCATCTGTATACAGTCTGTGTTAGCATTGTCCATCTGTATACAGTCTGTGTTAGCATTGTCCATCTGTATACTGTCTGTGTTAGCATTGTCCATCTGTATACAGGCTCAGGACAGACGCAGCTCCAGTCTTTAGTTCCAGTGCAGATTCCTGGCGTCGGCATGGCAACAGCTCCTACACCACCAACACTTGGGACCAATAACATCAGCACATTCACTCAGAGGACATGAGATAATTTAACTACACTCACACTGAAAAAGCAATGACAGCTTTCTCCCTGCATCTAAAACTCAAAGTACATTTCCAGTTAAAGCTCAGGTCCCTAACTTTGAAATAACAACATATTTAGCTGTGAGATAAGATAACTGTGCAAGCTCCAAACAGGTGGCAGCCTCAGTCCTTGATCTACAGCCTCCGTTCTGGGTCTTCAGCCTCAGTCCTGGGTCTACAGCCTCAGTCCTGGGTCTACAGCCTCAGTCCTGGGTCTACAGCCTCAGTCCTGGATCTACTGCCTCAGTCCTGGATCTACAGCCTCAGTCCTGAATCTACTGCCTCAGTCCTGGATCTACAGCCTCAGTCCTGGATCTACAGCGTCAGTCCTGGATCTACAGCCTCAGTCCTAGATCTACAACCTCAGTCCTGGATCTACAGCCTCAGTCCTGGGTCTACAGCCTCAGTCCTGAATCTACAGCCTCAGTCCTGAATCTACTGCCTCAGTCCTGGATCTACAGCCTCAGTCCTGGATCTATAGCCTCAGTCCTGGATCTATAGCCTTCATGTCATTATTCCACAGACCACCAAGACAGCAGGCCACCGGTGCATGTGTTTGTTGTGCTTGTGTGTTGTTGTTGTTGTTGTACTTGTATGAGCGCCTGGAAGGGAGTGTGGCTGGGTTTTTTTTTTTCGTTTTTGAGTAAAATCCTTTGTTAATGTGTAACTCCTGCAGAAACATCTTGGGAAATTTCAATCACCAGCTCAGAAATGCTATATTCCTGTATCCAGACGTATCTCAGCCTTTACAACACAGATGCTAACATATGATGTGTGTCTGCAGAGAGCTGAGGCTGCGAAGGCTGAGGCAGAGGAGGCTGAGGCAGAGGAGGCTGAGGCAGAGGAGGCTGAGGCAGAGGAGGCTGAGACAGAGGAGGCAGAGCAGGCGGCGGCAGAGGAGGCAGAGGCAGAGGCTGAGGCAGAGGGGGCTGACCTGCTCCGAGTCTGAGTCGTAGTCTTCATCCTCTGCGCTCAGCGACTGGGCCATGGCGTCTCCCCCTCACAGCGATGGGACATGGCTCTCTCCTGCTGCTGTGGCCTCTACAGCCTCCTCCTGCACCACAGCAGCAGCGATGCAACAACACAGAGCTGCCTCATCCGCATTCACCGGCTCCCAGGGAGAGGGGAGGGCTGTGGGGGAGAGCCGGCCAATCAGGAGCCTCAGAGGGACTACACATTTACAGCTCTGAGCCAATAGGAGAGCAGGATGGGGCATATTCATGAGGACGAGTGGAGGGGGCGGAGCCAGATGGTTTATCAACACAAAAGGAATACAAAGAGAGAGACTGATGTGTGTGTGTGTGTGTGTGTGTGTAATTTTAATTTTTTTTTTGCCTTTGTTGAACACAAAAAATAGGCCATTTACGATATAAGAAAACAAAAAAGAGTGCTGAGATTGTGCTCCAAAATAAAATAAAAAATACAGACATGAAAAAGAGGTACAACAAATAAAAGTAGGAAATAGTAACAGAAGGTAAGGCTCAATTTGGGTAAAAACAACAACCTAGAAAAATTAAATTGAAAATTGTCATAGAAATTATCATAATAGAAAGAAAATATTATACATAGATATATAAAAACACACGTATATACATCACCAACCAAAAATGACCAACATAAAAATATAAATGTTTTAAGTTGTAATCGAGCCGTTAATCCTTCCATCAAAGAAACATGTGACTTTTGTGTCCGTGGCTGGAGTTGGCTTGAGAATGTTTGAGGTGATTATTAAGGTGCGACACGCCGCGATGAGCAGCGCCATCGCTTGCGGTCTCTCGCTTGTGGAATGAGAACTTATTGCGCACAAGTTTTGACTGATACAAGCAGCAGCAGATGGTCACAGCTGCACATGGTTAATGAAAAGTAAAGTTGCGATGGATCGAAAAAGAAACAGCAATAAGTTACTGTATTGTCGATAGTTAACGCGTTACTTTACTTTTCCCCCAGAAAAGTTTCGTTAAACACTGCTCCTGAAGCATCACACTGTGAACGGATGCAACCCACCTGCTGGAGCTCACACACAAACAGTACAATATCTGTGAAACGGATAATGAAGCTAAAGCAGAGAATCATGCAGCAACCCTCCTCCTCCCCATCACCGCCTCGTCAGTCAGACCAGCTCGTTCTCCTCCTGCTCGCTCCCTCCAGGGTCGAGGCCCAGAGGGATCTCATCTCATAACATCACAGGGCTCTGAGTCTGTGCTAAACCTGAACCACATTTCTCTACAGCAGCAAGAAATGTATCCTGCAAACATGGTCTCCAGAGTCGTATGTGTTTGGTCTGTTCCAGTCTCTGCAGATGGAAAAGCCCTAAGACCTTACCTTCACCTTGGACCTGAAGACCACAGGGACCCCAGTGACCGCGAGGAGCGAGTCGTCGTCAGCGTGCTCCTCCAGGATCACCTGCACCAGAAGAACCATCAACCTCTGCACCAGAAGAACCATCAACCTCTGCACCAGAAGAACCATCAACCTCTGCACCAGAAGAACCATCAACCTCTGCACAAACTCCCATTAAACCTTCTTCTTTCTCGTCTCTCTCTCATTTATCTCCTCTTCTTTCCTTCTCTCTCATCTCTCTCCTGTTGCTCCTCTTTCTCCTTCTCTCTCTCCTCCCTCCTCTCTCTTGTCCCTCTCCTCCTCTGTCCTCTCTCCTCCTCTCTTCTCTTTCCTCCTCTCTCTCCGCACTCTCATCTCTCCCCTCCTCCCTCTCATCTCTCTCCTGCCCTCTCTCCCCTACTCTCTCTCCTCTCCCCTCCTCTCTTTCCTCTCTCCGCCTCTCTCTCTCTCCTCTCTCTCTCCTCTCTACTCCTCTCTGGACTCTCCTCTTTCTCTTCTCTATCCTCACCCGTCCTCTCTCTCCTGCCCTCTCTCCCCTCCTCTCTCTCATCTCTCTCCTCTCCCCCCTCCTCTCTCCTCCTCTCTCCTGCCCTCTCCTCCTCTCTCTCCTCTCTCAGTCCGGTTCTTACCTTCACTGTTTGGAGAAGTCTTTGAGGATCTACAATTCCTTCTGGAACACACTTCTTATTTTCTGGCAGCGACTCCAGTTTTTCCACCAACAGCTTCAGTCCATTCAGTTCAAACTCTGTCAAATACGTCCACTTCCCCTGATGACCCTCAGTGTGAGACTCAGAGTCCGGGTCCAGGTCCAGGTCCAGGTCCGGGTCCTGGTCTGCTCGGAGGCTCCTGGGTCCTGGAGAGCGGTCTGCGTAGATCCTCTCACACCAGTCTTCGTTCACATCTGGACTCCGCGGGTCAGAGAGAGGACTGTCCACATGTGTCGAAGAGTCCAGATCTGGAAGACAGAAGGTGTTAGATCACTGCTCAGTTCAGGAAGCTTTCAATCATGCAGCAACCCTCCTCCTCCCCATCACAGCCGCATCATCACGGTGCTCTGCCAGGGTCTGAGCCAAATCTGAGCCACAACTCTGTACAGCAGCAATACATGTAATCTAATGTAGAGTCAGAGTGATGTAGACTGATGTAGTCAGGCCAGGAGGAGACCAGGAGGAGACCAAGAGGAGACCAAGAGGAGAGCCAGGAGGAGACCAGGATGAGAGCCAGGAGGAGACTGGGAGGATAGCCAGGAGGAGACCAGAAAGAGACCAGGAGGAGACCAGGAGGAGAGCCAGGAGGAGACCAGGAGGAGAGCCAGGAGAAGAGCCAGGAGGTGAGCCAGGAGGAGAGCCAGGAGGAGACTAGGAGGAGAGCCAGGAGGAGACCAGGAAGAGACCAGAAAGAGACCAGGAGGAGACCAGAAAGAGACCAGGAGGAGAGATAGGAGGAGAGCCAGGAGGAGATCAGGAGGAGAACCAGGAGGAGACCAGGAGGAGAACCAGGAGGAGACCAGGAGGAGAGCCAGGAGGAGACCAGAAGGAGACCAGGAGGAGACCAGGAAGAGACCAGGAGGAGAGCCAGGAGGAGACCAAGAGGAGAGCCAGGAGGAGACCAGAAAGAGACCAGGAGGAGACCAGGAGGAGAGCCAGGACGAGACCAAGAGGAGAGCCAGGAGGAGAGCCAGGAGGTGAGCCAGGAGGAGAGCCAGGAGGAGACTAGGAGGAGAGCCAGGAGGAGACCAGGAGGAGACCAGAAAGAGACCATAAAGAGACCAGGAGGAGACCAGGAAGAGACCAGGAGGAGAGCCAGGAGGAAACTGGGAGGAGAGCCAGGAGGAGACCAGAAAGAGACCAGGAGGAGACCAGAAAGAGACCAGGAGGAGAGATAGGAGGAGAGCCAGGAGGAGATCAGGAGGAGAACCAGGAGGAGACCAGGAGGAGAGCCAGGAGGAGACCAGAAGGAGACCAGGAGGAGACCAGGAAGAGACCAGGAGGAGAGCCAGGAGGAGACCAAGAGGAGAGCCAGGAGGAGACTGGGAGGATAGCCAGGAGGAGACCAGAAAGAGACCAGGAGGAGACCAGGAGGAGAGCCAGGAGGAGACCAAGAGGAGAGCCAGGAGGAGAGCCAGGAGGTGAGCCAGGAGGAGAGCCAGGAGGAGACTAGGAGGAGAGCCAGGAGGTGAGCCAGGAGGAGAGCCAGGAGGAGACTAGGAGGAGAGCCAGGAGGTAAGCCAGGAGGAGACCAGGAGGAGAGCCAGGAGGTGAGCCAGGTGGAGACCAGGAGGAGAGCCAGGAGGAGACCAGGAGGAGACCAGGAAACCCAGGACACAGAGGACTACGTCTCAGGGAACGCCTCAGGATTCCCCCAGATGAGCTGGAGGAGGTGTGTGAGAGGGAAGTGTCTCTGCTGTAAATGGACGGACTTTCGGTTGGAGTTTTCTTGGAGCACTGGTTCTCCTCAGGGATGTATTTTGAGTCCTTTGCTTTTGTAAGGTTAAACTTAGGACAGGGCCAAGCCTGTCCACTCTGTTTACCATTGACCAAATGGAGAGATACAGCTTCAAAGGAGCCATGGGGTCAGCCACAAGCCGCCATCAATCATGAGGATTACCGACGCCAATCGGACCCATAAAAACAGCGGGATACCCATCTGGTGCCCTTTTTCACGTCAACAGAGGATCTGATACAAATCAGCATTGTCACAATGCATTCCACGGACCAAGAGGTCCACCCGCGGCCCTCTGGCGCCCCCCAGTGGATACTGGACGCCATCACACCCGAGGCGGACGCTCAAAGGACATTATTCGATGACATTATGATTGATAACCGTTACAGACCTTACATGTGTGTATCAACGTCAAAGTAATGAAATACGGTGTGTGTTTGTACATGTGTTATGATCATTGGCATCAATCTGATGTGTTTCCTCTGAAGTATGTCTGTTGTGAAGGGGTCTGTCCACAGAGGGGGGGAGGCATGGACACGCCTCCCCTGGGGAAGCCTATATGAGCACCCACACGCCATTGTTCTTTCTCTTGCCTTCTCCTGAAATCACTATTCCAACCTCCCTGGCCATCGGCGTCCCGCGGCACGTGTCTCCTACTACGGTCGCGCCAGCACGCATCGGGCCTTCTACTCCGCCAAACATACTCTCCTCTGGTCGGGATTTATGAACTCTTCATCACCAGCCGGCCCTGGCTCTGGACTCTGCGCACGTGACTCATTCCGGACTGAGTGTGCACGCCTGGATCCAAAGTTGGACTGCCGTCGCTGGCTTCATAATTCCCGCCTGCCCGGACAAAGAAACCACGTGGACGACATCGCCTCCACCCTATTCTTCATTCTCATCCTCCACTCCATCCTCATCCCAGTCACCCACTTCCCTCTACGCTCCTTCAAAGTAAGACTGTTCCTTTGTTAAATGTATGATTTGAATGATATGTGTACAACTCCTGCTTTTAATGTGACCAGAAATCCCTTTTCGTTATATTTTTACCCTCATTTTTGTAATCAATAAACTACTTTTCTTTAACTCAACCCCTTCAGAGTCGCGTTGTTAGATCTCGGAATATCACTGGCCGATAAAAGTACTCACTACCTATTAGATTTATAAGACTGACTCGAGGAAAAGTTGGTTTGGATCTGTGCAGTGTGTCATACACTGCTGGTGCCTAAATAAATATAAAGCAGATCCCCCACTCGAATAGGACGGCCAGACTCTGATTTGAAGACTAGCCGCACTATTCTTCTCATAACATAACCTGGAGAATTATTACCCTAATATATATAAATAGTTACCCTACAGTATTGGTACCCTGTTTGTGAGATCCGCGAATATAGACCAGATTTATCGACTCGTACTCTGTGAATTGACCGGTTAATATACGCTAACTTAGACTGCTGCTCCGCTCAAAGCGCTTCCCCCCACTCCCGCACCCCCTCTGTCCCTGCTACCCCCGTTGCTATAGTGACTTCAACGGCAATCGAGCTCCCCTACGCCCCACGCTTGCGATAAAAGCGTCTCGTGCATGCACCAGACTATTAATTTAGTCTCAAAAATCCTGGCTTTTGCACAGGTACTACGCATCTCCTGCAACGTGTCGCCCGCTTGGCCAGCGGGCAGCGTGGAATGTGAAGCCGCTTCCCTCTGAAGAGAAAGCGCACAAACTTATTCTTATAACTCCACTGTACACCGTGTCCAGAACACGGGCGTACGGATCTATTGTGTCCCTTTGTGACCCAAGTCACACAGGATTTTAACCGAGTATATCTGTGTAAAAGGCTGTAAATGGCAGCTGTTTGAATGTGATGCTATCGTTTTGCTAAAGGCGGCTAACGCTAACTCTGTCTCACCACTCTCTCTGCCTGCTAACCTGCTGTTGTATACACACACCAGCACCCTACAGTACATACATACAAACCCCATTCCACCACTGCAAATACGTGCTTGTGCGAACCGTATAACTCGCTCCAGACTTTCGTTGTATAAACTACTGCTAAAACCTGCCGCGCTCGGAAGCTAACTGCTAGCTACGCTCCTTTGTTTTAGCATACGGCTAACTTCCGCCCTGGCGCGCTAAAAGCCTCAAAGCTAGCCGCATCCCCACTGCTCCCACTATAAGCTGCTTCTCTACCGTTAAAACTAGTACCACTCTGTTTAACCGAACTGCATTCGGTCACCAAAACTCATTGTTTATTGCCTAAACTGCTGCTACAATGTACCGTTGCCGGCAAGCTAAATGCTAGCTACGCTCCTTTGTTTTTAGCATACGGCTAACTTCCGGCCCTGGCGCGCTAAAAGCCAGAGCCGCATCCCCACTGCCTAATACCATTCTGCTGCATTGTCTACCTGCTGTCTAACAATAACACTACTTACTATACTTCGTACTATCCTATCCCACTCTGATTCTGTGTTCTGACGATCATAAGGCGCCAGCCGTCTCGGCATACTGCTAAACGGGCCGCACCTCTTATTATCTAAACACAAAATTGCTTTCCGGTCCCGGCACTACTTCCGGGACCACATTGCTGCTGTCTTGACTTTTACCCTGCACCACGTCTCATGATCAAGTGATTGGCTGTGGTTGTAACGTTAACACTGTTTTGGCTGTTGTCCCTTGCTGTTTCTGTTCCAACTAAAATCTCTACTTTGCCAAACTTGATGTTTGATTGTAATAAACTACTACGCTAATTCTACCCCTCCTTCTGCATGCCATATGTTTTTCTTTTCCCTTTCTTTGTGTTAAACCACATTGCTGCTGTCTTGACACTTCATTCTGCACCCCGTCTTTAATCATCTGTGAATGTGGATCTAACATTAACACCGTTTTGGCTATTGTCCCGTGCTGTTTCTGTTCCAACTAATAATACATTACTTGGCCAAACTTGATGTTTGATTGTACTAAACTAATACGCTAATTCCGCCCCTCCTTGCACTAAACTAAAACTAATAATTTTAATCCTGCCCCTTCTTCTGCATGCCACGCCTAGACCACACTGCTGCCCATGGTGGTAACATTAACACGGTCTAGCTGTTGTTCCATGCTGTTTTGATTGCTCAAACTAATAACCACTCTATGTTTGATTGTACTACACTGAAACGAATCATTTTAATTCCGCCCCCTTCTGCATGTCATATTGTTTTATTAGAACACATTACTGCTATACGTAACAACAGCTAACACTCTGCTTCTGCTTCTCCTCTTAAGCATAATTGTTAGGCTACATTACTGCGTTGACCAAGTTTCACACTGTAACTCTGCTACTTCTAGCGCATGTTGCTATTAGAACACATTACTGCTATACATAACAAAAGCTAACGCTCTGTTTCTGCTTCTCCTCTTAAACATAATTGTTAAGCTACATTGCTGCATTAGCCAAGGTTAATGCTGTAAACTCTGCTCTCCTTCTGCTGCATGTCGCTGGTGATACGCATTCTATGCTTTATTCCTGCTCACTCACTACTGCTAGTTTACAGTAACACATCTGTGTGGTGATTTAACAAACACTGCACTCCCACACACCCCCGCCCCCCTCCTTGCCACTGATAATAACACATTGCTGTGGTAACTAATCCTATTCTGTACTCCTGCTCCTGCATGATGCGCGTTATTGTTGAACCACATCGGCGTGTGATCTGACAGATACTGCACTCCCACCTAGTGGTGAAACTAACACTCTACTATGCCAAACTCGATGTTTGATTGTACTACATCAAAACTAATACTCTATTTCTAACCCTCACTGTCGCTAAAACTGCATTACCTTGCCTCAGCCTGCTGCCTTTTTGCTACTGCTTACTTGAGCTGCGTCTAAAGCTACGCCGCGGCCCAAAACGCAAGTGCGCGACAAACGCAAGTGCGCGACCGAACGCAAGTGCGCGACCGAACGCAAGTGCGCGACCGAACGCAAGTGCGCGACCAAACGCAAGTGCGCGACCAAACGCAAGTGCGAGACAAACGCAAGTGCGAGACAAACGCAAGTGCGAGACAAACGCAAGTGCGAGACAAACGCAAGTGCGAGACCGAACGCAAGTGCGCGACCGAACGCAAGTGCGCGACCGAACGCAAGTGCGCGACCAAACGCAAGTGCGAGACAAACGCAAGTGCGAGACAAACGCAAGTGCGAGACAAACGCAAGTGCGAGACAAACGCAAGTGCGAGACAAACGCAAGTGCGAGACAAACGCAAGTGCGAGACAAACGCAAGTGCGAGACAAACGCAAGTGCGAGACAAACGCAAGTGCGAGACAAACGCAAGTGCGAGACAAACGCAAGTGCGAGACAAACGCAAGTGCGAGACAAACGCAAGTGCGAGACAAACGCAAGTGCGAGACAAACGCAAGTGCGAGACAAACGCAAGTGCGAGACAAACGCAAGTGTGTCTCCCACGCGGCGTCTCTTACTCCGCGTCTACCGCTGCGATTAACGCCGCGCCCTAATACTGCTGCTGCCGCCGGCGCCACTGCTAACCCTACGTGCGCCAACGCCACTAACCCCAACGCTCTCCGTTGACACACAGGTGAAGAAGTACTAACGCCCGGCCCCTGCCCTAGGCCGCCTACTCGCATACACCGCCACACGGAGAGGACGCTGTAGTCACGGTTTTGACACACACCAAGGTCTACACCACCACACGACCAACAGCTAAACCACCCTCTCTATAGCACTGCTTTCCTCATTTCCCTCCTCCCACCGTGTCGTACACACACGTTCCAAGTCATACTCGCATACACTCACCCACACAAATATGGAAATTGATGGCGGAAACTCGCCACGACCGAGCAGACACGACGGTGTCTCAGAAGGACACGGCATAGTGGATAACTTTCTGCGAGACCTCACAGAGAAGTTATTCCCAGGGGGCTACGACACGCTTGAGCACAGCTCACTCTCTGACTTACAAGATGCTACCTCCAGATTAGCATCCGAAGCTACTACGACAAAACTCCAAGGTAAGACCCTAACCCAGTGGCTAGGACGACTGGCCATAATCTCCAGGATAACCTTGCGCGACTCCGAAGCCCAGAAAGCAAGGCTCCAAAACACAGTGAGTGACCTGGAACGACAACTGGCGGAAACTAGGAAATCCGCCGCGACCCGCTTACAACAAATCCCACAGGTAAGTAGGGACCACCAACAGGGACTGACCATGACTCCAAGCGCGACCATGGATCTTGATCGCGCAGCGGAAATCAGGACCGCTATTTCGAACGGAACCAGCCGTGACAGTACCTCCGGCCCACACTCCCCTCGCTCCGACCGCGGCGAACCATCGTCCAACTGTGAACGCAGGAGCGTGGCCGCACTGGTAAGTATCATGACGGGAAAGGACCAAAATCAAGGTCATAGGAACAATACACAACCCAACATTGGACACGTCGACCACTGCGACCCCCACGACGCCCCTCCGGGAACACATATGGACATGCGACACAGACAACATGACTATCCGACCCATGACCCCGGCCCACCTGACGTCCATACGAGACATGTTTCAGACCGCAGCCATTGGGACGAAAGGGCCCGCCCTCAACATAGCGGACAAACCTACAACGACCCCCCTGGCCCACACCTGAACATGCTACATGGACCACACGACTTACGGTGCCCCAAGTCTGGGCCGTCCGCATATGCTGCGACACAATGGCCAGTGACCCGCGAGGGGAACGCCGGGGACCTCCCCAAACATGGAGGACAACCCCACGGCGACCCCCCTGACGCACGCCAGGACTTAACCCTAGGCCAACGGGACTACCCGGACTGGGGGGGGACGGCCCCCGACCTCGACAGGTCGGACTTAGCCTCCCTCCGACACGACAACCCCACACTAGAACGCCCCTTCGACGTCACGATCGACACGACGCTCGGAACCCCCGGCCGTGATGAAGAAATAATGCCGATACGCCATGGGCTGTTAGATTCTGCTTCCGATACACTCACTTCGTTGGTACTCGTGGTGCCTCGAAGCATGAGGGGGGTAATGTTGGCACACGCCCATGACGCACCTACCGCGAAACAAACAGGTATAAACAACACACGTCAGGCACTACAACAGGTAGAAACAACGGACCGAACGGCGACCGAAATACTAAGGTACGTATCCCCAAACCGGAGTGACGAGAACGTGAAACTCCCCCGGCGCCTGAGGACAAACCAATACAGGACCGACCCGCAGGACCACCCCCAGGTCAAAAACCAGGTATGGTATTACACCTTGGCACACTCCCCAGGACACGCGGGGACCGGCCCCACCAGACTACGCCGGAAATCGCTACCCCGCTGGTCAAGACCATACAGGGTGGGAAACAAACTCTCAACCGCAGTGCACCAAATCAAGGTCACAAAAGGTAGAGAGCCCACCCTCAGATGGGCCCGTTACAGCCAAACCAAACCACACAAACAAAGCCCCATGGGACAAGCAGGGCACACTTCAAAACCCAGTTAGGAACACACCACGTGACCTCAAACACGATTAGCCCAGCACTCACCAACACTCTTCTCGGCTGCACTAATCGACTTTCTCTTTCTCTGTCTTTGTCTAACCCCTAACAGTTGTTTCACGCCTTGCAGAACATGTGGCCCACTTTCCTTCTCGTGCTGACCTGCATACTGGGTCTCGGCACCCCAGAAATTATTGAGACCGGACCAGCCTCCGGGATCGTTTTAAAGGAACAACCCGGGCTCCTCATCACGGATGTCCGACTCCACACACAGCGAATCTTTGTCAGACTCAATCCTAGTGAAGTCTGCCGCAAGAACCTGCCCTTGAAGGTCACACTCAAAGATTGGGCAGGTGCACGCTGGACCCAGACGGTCGTGGAGCATGCTGAGGCAGACATACAACACATGCTGACGCAACTAGAGAAGTTCACGATCACTAGGACAGAGCTCAGTGACCCTCGCCCCAGACCCAAACGATTTATTGGGGCTCTCCTCGGCGCGGCGTCCGCCCTGGGCACCCTCTTTAGCTTAGGGATGTCCACGGTAAACGCCATCAGCCTATCCTCCCTCAGACGTCACCAACAAGAAATGGCCTCTGAGCTCGAGGATGTCAAAACCAGACTTGACCAACAACAGAACGACGTGGTAACCTTGGGAAAATCCCTAAAAGGAACCATGCTAGTACTTAACACACACGAGGTTGCGATTAAACGCACCTCCGCTGCGGTCAACCAACTCTTAGACGTCCTCCAACTAGACTACGCCCATACTCAGCTGACCACCCAACTGATGGAGGACATGCTACGTCACCTCAGTTCCTCGATCGAAAACCTAGCCATGGGCCGTATCCCGCCATACCTCGTGCCGCTATTGTTAGTTGAGAACATTCTAGCCGTAGCCACACGGGACGCCGTAACCCCCATGCAAGCCCACTTAGCGTACACGCTGGGCGCTGCAGTCCCCATCTATGTTAATCCTCTGGACCGCGAGGTAGCCTTTCTAGTCACCCTACCGATAGTTCCCGCCGACAAAACCTACCGACTAAAAGGGATCACTAACCTAGGGACTTGGAGGGACAATGCCCACGTCAGAGTCCAGACCCCAGACATAGTAGCCTACCACGACAGTAACCCCAATTTATACCTAACGCCAAACCTAAGGATGTGTACCCTCACCAAGGACATCCATTACCTCTGCCCCAGCAAACCTTTCGTCAGGGACAGCACCGATGGCATCTGCGGCCTGAGGCCCATGACTCCAGGGAGTCGATGCCCCGCGACGGTCACCTCTCGGAAACAAATAACCGAAACTAGAGCAGAGATTGTAGGGGCACGCTGGCTAGTGAACACTCCCCTTAGAACGGCGACCCTGACCTATGACAAACACGACACCTCGTCCCGAGTAAGCCTCCCGGACGAAACCTTTTGGGTCGACGTCCCAGCCGACGCTATCCTGCACGTAGGCGACCTGGCAGACCAAGAGACCCAGGAGTCAGGCGCACCGGCCCAAACCTTAGAGTTCACGGCCGGAGCTCACTCCCTAAAACCCCTGATCCCGGTTAGAACTAGCCTGCAGGGCCAGGACTCGCCTTAGAGAAAACCCGGCCTCGACAAACCAAGCCAGAGGCCCGAGACCCAACCGCCACGAGCCTGGCCCCAGTTAGGCGCTTGCGAATTGCTGAGTCACATTGAGACGGGAATGTTGTAACATGTCACCACAAATTGTACACTAACACCCGAACAGGCGAGAAGACCGACTGAGGACAACCCCACAGCATATCCGACATGACATGCACCTTGTCGGAAGGCGCATCTCTGCCGTGGGGGGGGTATGTAAGGTTAAACTTAGGACAGGGCCAAGCCTGTCCACTCTGTTTACCATTGACCAAATGGAGAGATACAGCTTCAAAGGAGCCATGGGGTCAGCCACAAGCCGCCATCAATCATGAGGATTACCGACGCCAATCGGACCCATAAAAACAGCGGGATACCCATCTGGTGCCCTTTTTCACGTCAACAGAGGATCTGATACAAATCAGCATTGTCACAATGCATTCCACGGACCAAGAGGTCCACCCGCGGCCCTCTGGCGCCCCCCAGTGGATACTGGACGCCATCACACCCGAGGCGGACGCTCAAAGGACATTATTCGATGACATTATGATTGATAACCGTTACAGACCTTACATGTGTGTATCAACGTCAAAGTAATGAAATACGGTGTGTGTTTGTACATGTGTTATGATCATTGGCATCAATCTGATGTGTTTCCTCTGAAGTATGTCTGTTGTGAAGGGGTCTGTCCACAGAGGGGGGGAGGCATGGACACGCCTCCCCTGGGGAAGCCTATATGAGCACCCACACGCCATTGTTCTTTCTCTTGCCTTCTCCTGAAATCACTATTCCAACCTCCCTGGCCATCGGCGTCCCGCGGCACGTGTCTCCTACTACGGTCGCGCCAGCACGCATCGGGCCTTCTACTCCGCCAAACATACTCTCCTCTGGTTGGGATTTATGAACTCTTCATCACCAGCCGGCCCTGGCTCTGGACTCTGCGCACGTGACTCATTCCGGACTGAGTGTGCACGCCTGGATCCAAAGTTGGACTGCCGTCGCTGGCTTCATAATTCCCGCCTGCCCGGACAAAGAAACCACGTGGACGACATCGCCTCCACCCTATTCTTCATTCTCATCCTCCACTCCATCCTCATCCCAGTCACCCACTTCCCTCTACGCTCCTTCAAAGTAAGACTGTTCCTTTGTTAAATGTATGATTTGAATGATATGTGTACAACTCCTGCTTTTAATGTGACCAGAAATCCCTTTTCGTTATATTTTTAACCTCATTTTTGTAATCAATAAACTACTTTTCTTTAACTCAACCCCTTCAGAGTCGCGTTGTTAGATCTCGGAATATCACTGGCCGATAAAAGTACTCACTACCTATTAGATTTATAAGACTGACTCGAGGCAAAGTTGGTTTGGATCTGTGCAGTGTGTCATACACTGCTGGTGCCTAAATAAATATAAAGCAGATCCCCCACTCGAATAGGACGGCCAGACTCTGATTTGAAGACTAGCCGCACTATTCTTCTCATAACATAACCTGGAGTATTATTACCCTAATATATATAAATAGTTACCCTACACTTTTTACTTTGTACACTCACGATTGTGTGTCCTCCTCTGACTCAAACTTGATCATCAAATATGCTGATGACACCACCATCATCGGTCTCATCAGTGACAATGATGAATCCTCTTATAGAGCAGAGATACAAAATGTGGTTCAGTGGAGTAAAACTAACAACCTCCAGTTGAACGCATCGAAAACATGTGAACTGGTCTACGACTTCAGTCGCAATAGTTCTCATTTGCCTGTCGTAATCGACAACTCCCAGGTGCAGATCGTAGAGGAGTGCAAGTTTCTGGGTTTAACTCTGTCTAACGACCTGAAATGGGTTAAAAACACTGACCGAGTCGTTAAGAAAGCTCGTCAGCGTCTCTACTTTCTGCGTAAACTTAGAGAATTTACCACTAACTCTAAGATTGTGCTTAACTTTTATCGCTGCACCATTGAGAGTTTACTTGTTGGTTCTGTGTCTGTGTGGTTTGGAAACATCACAGATAAAGAAAAGAGAGCTTTAAACAAGGTGCTCCGCTCTCCAAAGAGGACCGTGGGCTGTGAGCTTCCTCTTCTGGAGGTTCTTTATAAATCCAGACTTTTAAACAGAGCTCTTAGGATTGTCAATGACTCTTCTGGCCACCCTGGAAAAGCCATGTTCCAGCTTCTTCCCTCTGGCAGAAGATATCGCTCTCTGAGATGCAGGACATCTCGTTACGCTAACAGTTTTTATCCACAAGCTGTTATCAGTGTGAACAGAGCACTTAAAGACCTTATGACGGGTTTTTAAAAAAAAAATGTGGATATCAAAATTGCATGACAATGTCAATTTGAAAGAGATTCCGGCAAAAAAAATCCTATATTTTATAAAAAGAACGTGTTTTTCATGAATTTAAGTTGTCTATGCTCTAACCTGTGTGTGACGTCATAGCGGGTTACGCCCATGCATTGAAAACCATGAATCTATGCCACAGGACTGCCTTTTCTCTCTTCTCTCCACTGATGCACAACACAATACTGCCCTCTACAGGTGACAATTGCTCACTACACAATAATAGCCGTTTGAGAGTGAAAAAGTGTCCGAGGTGGGATTTGAACCCCAGTATCTGGACTGACAGTCCATCGACACAAGCACTGGACTATCTCCGTGACAACGAAATGATACATTCTAGTATTTATCTTAGACTCGCTGTACACGGCCTTGTCATCTTGAATATCCGCGAGAAAAGAACGAATACCAAATTGTAAACAACTTACAGCGTTGAAACGTACCCACTCTGACGTCACCAAGGGCTGTGAAGTTTTTTCGTTTCTAAGGGCGTTGCTATGGGGTTATTTCGATTTGGGGGGATCAGACAAAAAAAACAACAACAACAATTTTGAAACCTTTAGTAGTTCTCTTCTAATATAAAATGGTATTAAAACTGTATTTCTAAATCAATCAAACCCGTCATAAGGTCTTTAATGATTTGCACTTGTTTTGAAACTGTTTTAGTCGATCGATTTCACAGTGACATTTGTTTACTGTTTTATTTGTTTTATTTCTGTCTTTTAATGTTGTTTTATGTCTGTATTTGTCTGTGCACACTGGAGACTTTTGCAAATGTATTCCAATGTAGTTTTACTGCAAATGGCAAATAAACTGAATCTGAATCTGAATCCGGAGCAGATGGAATTCTGAGAGAGGTTCTAAATCTCTCAAAACAGAATCAGATAAAATCCAAAACCAGAACCGATGTTTTCATGAGTGGGTTTGGATCTTTGACCCCGGGCTCACCCAGAGGAGGCGGTCTGTGGGACGGTCTGTGGGACGGGCTCAGGAAGCAGCGCCGGGTCAGGCAGGAGGCGTATCTCTCCAGGACGTACCAACACATCTCATAGAAGAACGGGAACCGGAACTTCGAATGGACCTGAAGAACCATTTATACTTTAGCTTTGGTTTGAGTTTATTCTCCAAATCATCCGTTAATAATGATACAGAGCTCTACAGAACCAACAAGAGAGAAACCAGTGAGAGCCCAGAGAGACCAGAGAGAGACCAGAGAGAGACCAGAGAGAGACCAGAGAGAGGCCAGAGAGAGACCAGAGAGAGACCAGAGAGAGGCCAGAGAGAGACCAGTGAGAGACCAGAGAGAGATCAGAGAGAGACCAGAGAGGCTAGAGAGAGACCAGAGAGAGGCCAGAGAGACCAGAGAGAGAGACCAGAGAGAAAGACCAGAGAGAGACCAGAGAGAAAGACCAGAGAGAGACCAGAGAGAGACCAGAGAGAGGCCAGAGAGACCAGAGAGACCAGAGAGAGATCAGAGAGAGACCAGAGAGAGGCTAGAGAGAGACCAGAGAGAGGCCAGAGAGACCAGAGAGAGAGACCAGAGAGAAAGACCAGAGAGAGACCAGAGAGAAAGACCAGAGAGAGACCAGAGAGAGACCAGAGAGAGACCAGAGAGAGACCAGAGAGAGGCCAGAGAGAGACCAGAGAGAGAGACCAGAGAGAGGCCAGAGAGACCAGAGAGACCAGAGAGAGATCAGAGAGAGACCAGAGAGAGACCAAAGAGAGAGACCAGAGAGAGACCAGAGAGAGAGACCAGAGAGAGAGACCAGAGAGAGAGACCAGAGAGAGACCAGAGAGAGACCAGAGAGAGACCAGAGAGAGATCAGAGAGAGACCAGAGAGAGGCCAGAGAGAGAGACCAGAGAGAGACCAGACAGAGACCAGAGAGAGACCAGAGAGAGACCAGAGAGAGAGACCAGAGATAAATAGACCAGAAACAGAGACCAGAGAGAAACCAGAAAGAAACCAGAGAGACCAGAAAGAGAACAGAAAGTGGCCAGAGTAACACAAGAGGGATTTTGATGTGGACACACACAGGCACACACACAGAAACACACACACACACACACACACACACACACACACACAGGCACACTCACCTTGGTTCTGTTCTCAATCTCGTGGATGGTGAGCTGCATAGGAATGTTAAAGCTGTGAAGAATGTTTCCTCCAAAAACTAGAGTGTCCTCAGGAGTGTAGACAGCATGGATCCAACCTACACACATGGTACACACATGGTACACACATGGTTCACACATGGTACACACATGGATCCAACCAGACACACACAATACACACATGGTACACAAATGGATCCAACCAGACACACACAATACACACACGGTACAGACATGGATCCAACCTGATACACGGTACACACACGGTACACACATGGATCCAACCTGACACACATGGTACACACATGGTACACACATGGAACCAACCTGACACACATGGTACACACATGATTCACACATGGTACACACATGGATCACACATGGTACACACATGGAACCAACCTGACACACATGGTACACACATGATTCACACATGGTACACACATGGTACACACATGGTACACACATGGCACACACATGGATACAACCTGACACCCATGGTACACAAATGGTACACACACGGTTCACACATGGTACACACATGGTTTAGCACTGTTTCAACCTGGTCTACTCTGCTTTACTCACAGACTGAACTCTCTCTCTCTGGCCTCACTCTGTTTTCTCTCTCCTCTTTCTCTCCTCTCTCTCTCTGGTCTCTCTCTGGTCTCTCTCTGGTCTCTCTCTCTCCTCTTTCTCTCTGGTCTCTCTCTCTCCTCTCTCTCTCTGGTCTCTCTCTCTCCTCTTTCTTTCTGGTCTCTCTCTCTCCTCTATCTCTGGTCTCTCTTTGGTCTCTCTCTCTGGTCACTCTCTGGTCTCTCTCTCTCCTCTCTCTCTGGTCTCACTCTGGTCTCTCTCTCTCTGGTCTCTCTCTGGTCACGCTCTGGTCACGCTCTGGTCTCTCTCTGGTCTCTCTCTGGTCTCTCTCTTGACTCTCTCTGGTCTCTCTCTCTCTCTGGTCTCTCTCTTGACTCTCTCTGGTCTCTCTCTCTGGTCTCTCTCTCTCTCGGGTCTCTCTCGGGTCTCTCACTCTGGTCTCTCTCTCTTCTCTCTCTCTCTGGTCGCTCTCTCTGCTCTCACTCTGGTCCCTCTCTCTCCTCTCTCTCTCTCTGGTCTCTCTCACTCACAGCAGACTTACCAGATGGGATAAAGAAGGTGAAACCCTGCCTCAGCTCCACTCTCTGACATCCGTCCGCTCTGTCTCCGAGGAAGATGTCGCTCTGTTTCCCGGACAGAAGCCAGTCCTCGTACAGAGACAGGTTATAGGAGGTGGGCGGGACCAGCCAGAAGACCTACCACACACACACACACAACTGCTCAGACACACACACAACACGCACACACATCTGCAGACTCACAACAGAGACACAACACACACATGTGCACAGACACACAACAGAGGCACAACACACACACACACAACTGCTCAGACACACACACACATCTGCTCAGACACACAACAGACACACACATCAGCTCAGACACACACATCAGCTCAGACACACAACAAACACACAACTGCTCAGACCTACAACAGACACACACACATCTGCTCAGACACACAACACACACGCACAACTGCTCAAACACACAACACACACACAAATCTGCTCAGACACACAACACACACACATCTGCTCAGACACACAACAGACACACACACACATCTGCTTAGACACACAACACACACACACACACATCTGCTCAGACACACAACAGCCACTTTTGGACCATCTTGTAAAGACATTTTCGAGAGGTAAAAGATGCTATATGTTAGCATTGGCTAATTCTTGTTCCGGGTCCACCCCCACTGGCCCGGGGTGGTATTGCAGCATGTCAGCGCACGTCATTTTGGACATTTTTGAGTCGGAATCCGCCCCCACTGGCACATTCACACAAACACACACACACACATAAAAATGAAAGCACCTTCTTCCCTTTGAAGACGTGATACCAGACTGAGGTTCCTCCGAAGTCGATGTGAAAGTCCGTGTAGCAGCCCTTCACACTCATCAAACAGTATCTGCAACAGAGAACCAGCGTCTGACAAACACGACAGCAACTTTGCCGATGTTTTTATCATTTTGTCATCTATATTTCTATATTTTTTGGCAGCTTCAGTTTTCCGTTTTTCTTGCCCACTTTAAATGACCAATGAGATTTGTTTCTAGCTCCCTCTTGAAATCTCACTGGAACAAAACAAAAATGCACCGTGTGTTTTTTAGAGAAGACACAGCGAGGTGTGTTTCATTTACCGCACAGGAGCTAAAACTGGGTCTACAGCCTCAGTCCTGTGTCTACAGCCTCAGTCCTAGATCAACAGCCTCAGTCCTGGGTCTACAGCCTCAGTCCTAGATCAACAGCCTCAGTCCTGGGTCTACAGCCTCAGTCCAGAATATGGCAGTAAAAGTACCTCTGGACTTTGGGGTACTTCATCTCTGAAATCACGTTGGTTGCTTCAGTCTGACTGTGTTTCAGGTCTGGAGGCCACATGTTGTCCACCCAGTCCACCTGGTCGATCTGTGAGAGGATTAGAACATCCCAGAGAGTAGAGTGAGCCTCAGAGGATCAGAACATCCCAGAGAGTAGAGTGAGCCTCAGAGGATCAGAACATCCCAGAGAGTAGAGTGAGCCTCAGAGGATCAGAACATCCCAGAGAGTAGAGTGAGCCTCAGAGGATCAGAACATCCCAGAGAGCAGAGTGAGCCTCAGAGGATCAGAACAGCCCAGAGCAGAGGGAGGTCTCACCACTGTCGGTCTCCGGATCAGCGTCTCCAGCTTGGTGTGGCTGAACTCCAGACTGATCACGTTGAACAGTTTGTCTCTGTCTTTCTCCGGCGTCTCATAGTAACGGACGAACTGAGCCATGGACATCTCCAGGCCTTTCTGAGTGGACACGTCCATCACGTCCACCGAGCGCCGGCTCCCTGGGTACAGGCGGAGGACAGGTGACTGAGGGGTAGGGCTGAAACAACTAATCGATTAATTGACAACTAATCGATTATTGAAATAGTCGACAACTATTTTAGTAATCGATTAATCGTTTTCTGGTTCACACGGACTCAAACAGAGCAAAAATGACATGAAAATGAAGTATTTTTGATTAAAACCAACTTTGTTTTTATAATTTCATGAATATCTGTCTGTCTCATCCAATCAGATAGCAGAATTAGCACAAAGAGCCTGTTACAAACATTTACTTTAAGTTTACGCCATCAATACGTCCTCGAGTGTTGCCACTTTAGCTTTTTGTGATGAAAAAATATTTTTTTTCTACACAATTCACAGCCAAGCGATTACTCTATTAATCGTAAAAATAATCGATAGATTAATCGATTACAAAATAATCGTTAGTTGCAGCTCTACTGAGGGGACAAGCGGAGGACAGGAGACTGAGGGGACAGACGGAGGACAGCAGACTGAGGGGACAGACAGAGGACAGGTGACTGAGGGGACAAGCAGAGGACAGGAGACTGAGGGACAGACAGAGTGAGAGGACAGACGGAGGACAGGAGACTGAGAGGACAGACGGAGGACAGGTGACTGAGGAGACAGACTGGGGACAGGTGACTGAGGGGACAGACAGAGGACAGGAGACTGAGGGGACAGACAGAGGACAGGAGACTGAGGGGACAGACAGAGTGAGAGGAGAGACAGGGGACAGGAGACTGAGAGGACAGACGGAGGACAGGTGACTGAGAGAACAGACGGAGGACAGGTGACTGAGGAGACAGACTGGGGACAGGTGACTGAGGGGACAAACAGAGGACAGGCAGAGGGACAGACACAGGGACAGACAGAGGACAGACGCAGGGACAGGTGGACAGTAGGATCTGCACATACAGCCGTCTCCACTAGAGGGAGCTCATTCCTCTGAATGCACTGCTGTCTGTTGATGGATAAATAAACATCTGGATCCTGTGGTTGTGTGTTTCCTGCTGAAGAAACACCTTTAACCACTCGATCCCATGTGTTTTTTCGTCACTGGAGGATATGTTTCAGATGGACCGATTATACTGGCGAACCAACTGAGCTCCGTGACTTTTCTTGTTCAAAAGTACATTATAACAAGCACAGACTAACTTCAGCGGTCTAAGTAGTAAGTGAGTGAGTTAGACGGGAAAGCTGTGTATGGAGCTATGGAGGAGGAGCAGCGACCCCTGTGTGTGAGGAGGAGGAGCAAGCGTTGGAGGAGGAGCAGCTTTGGCAGAGACACAGGTGTGTGAGCTGCTATTGCTGATATTTTAGTTCAGGGGTGCTCAATACGTCGATCACAATCTACCAGTCGATCGCAAAGGTAGTATTGGAAGATCGCTTTACATTTAAAAAAATAAAAAAAAAACGTTTATGCATTTGCGTGTGGACAGAGATAACCAGAGTTTTGCATTTTTGCACGCCACAGTATGCTCCCAAAACAACAACAACAAACAAAACGTGCGACCTCTGATCACTGAAGCATGGATCATACTGCCTTAAAAACTGTTCACTAATCACTACTGCAGCGCTCCACATCAGAGAGCAGCAAAGTGAACAGGCAAAAAAACAGGAGCTAAACCAGGATCAAACCAGGGCTGAGGACTGGAGTCAATGCTTGTAAACATATGTCTTCACCATGGATCTCTAATAATACGTCTTCACCCTGAGTTTCTACTATGACTGTTAGTGCCGCTACAGAACAAAAGTTACGAGTGTAACTACGGTTCTTTGAATCCTGGATGACCGCCAGAGGCGGTGCTTAAATGCAAATTATTTCATAAATCATGCGGTTTTGGATGTACATCAACATACATTGTAGATATAAAGAATCCTCAATATATTTAGAAGTAAATATATGTTTTGCATTTTTGTAGTATGTAGATCATTTTGACTTGATAATTTTATAAGTAGCTCGCTTGCTGAAAAAGTGTGAGCACCCCTGTCTTAGTTCGAATGCACACATCAAAAACGTATCAAAAGCTTTTGTACACACTTCGAGTGCAGTGGATTTTGGGCTTAAGAAGTGTATGTTGTGGACAGTGTGTGTTGAGGCGATGACAGAAACGTTATTGGATGGAAAGAAGTCCGTCTGATCCTCCACGATGAACATGTGTTGCTTAAGGTTATGTATTCAGTCATTATTCAATGATAAACAAAAAATCCATGTGAATTAATTACAAAGCCTCTAATTAATTAGATTAAAAAAAATTATCGTGTCCCAGCCCTAGTTTCTACCTTTTCTCACTTCACTGACATTTCATAAAAACTACAGAAATAATCTACAGAAACAACTAATGATCGCACAGTCAGATTAACTGCTCTTTATACTCTATTTATATTTTATATTCTATAATCTAAATACATTTATATTCTATAACCCAAATACATTTATATTCTATAATCCAAATACATGTATAATCTATCATCTAAATACATTTATATTCTATAATCTCCGATACTCACCAACCAAACCTTTGATTTCACTGACGGTGAACTGTGGATCCGGCATTCTGTAATGACATCATCCACGTTAGTCTCCATACCCTTATGACACACACACACACACACACATGCACACACACACACACACACACAGACAAACACACAGACAAACACACACAGACAAACAAACACACACACACACACACAAACAAACACACACACGCACACAGACCCACACACACACACACAGACACAAACAGACACACACACACACAGACAAACACACACACACCAGGGACGTGCAGTCAGGGGAGGCAGGGGAGGCAGAGCCTCACCTGCCATTATTGGAAACTAATAATTATTTTAGTTTAAATATATAATTTATATCCACTGTCCTATGCTTTTAATGTATATTCGGCACGGTTCCCATCAGTTTTGATCATTTCTGAAGTCAAAATCGCCGAAATCCCGTTATTCCTATTCAAAGAGACGAGGTGAGGCAGCGCTCCTGCGTGCCTCACCCCAGACCGCTCCCTCACAGTGTGTGTGTGTGTGTGTCTGAGTGCACTCAGCTCGTGCAGTTGATATATCACCGTTTGTTTCAAATATCCTGCTTTAAAAACATTTTTTAAACTCCTCTTAGTGTTTAGTAGTGTATTGCACGTATGTGTGTACAATTTATATTTAGTTTAAGTCTTTTGATCGTAGATGAACACACAAGGAAAAAGCTTGGCGTGAGGCAGGCGGTATCTGTGCCTCACCGCTAGGGGTGATAGTGAGCATAAAGTTCATACCAGAGTTGCTAACAAACAATCAGCCCAAAATGCTATTTCTTTTGCTGGAAAATGGATGATTTGAATGAAGATTTTTTTTCTCAATTGGACTTTCAAACAAAGAAAGAATTAATATAGACTGGGAGACCACCACTGGACTTACGAGGTTAGTCCGGCTGCGGGGGAGGAGTTTGTTAATCTGTGTTTTATGTTGAACATTGACAGATACCGGCAAAGTAGTGCTTTTCCGAAAAACACTGATTCAAACACTGCTCAAGAGTTCTGCAACTTGTTTAAATTATTGTTTATGTTCCTCGCGTCTCTCTCTCCTCGCGTCTCTCTCTCCTCGCGTCTCCGTCTCTCTCTGCTCCTCGCGTCTCCGTCTCTCTGCTCCTCTCTGTCTCTCTCTGCTCCTCTCTCCTCGCGTCTCTCTCTCCTCGCGTCTCCGTCTCTCTCTGCTCCTCGCGTCTCCGTCTCTCTGCTCCTCTCTGTCTCTCTCTGCTCCTCTCTCCTCGCGTCTCTCTCTCCTCGCGTCTCTCGCACCTGCGCTTCTTAAAGATGTTGTTTGATGCGGAGCAGAGTCAGCAGCTAGATTTGTTGTGAGATTATTAAAAGAAGCTGGTTCTCTTATCTTTACAGTATATAAAGTTTGTGGATGTCATTGCATTGGTGATTAAATGCTATTTTATTTGAATAATGATTGTAAATCTGACTTTTAAAGTCAGTGCCTCCCCAATCACAAACCTCACCGCACGTCCCTGACACACACACACACCTGATCCCTAAGCCGTCCTTCTCTTTGAAGATCAGTGGTTTCCTGAGGCCTTCCCTCTGAACGTACTCATAGGTGAAATCTGAAACACAGTTTACAAACTGCTGCAGACGGAAACAAACTCAGGATGAAACTCTCTCTGTGTGTCTTTCTCTCCGCGTCTCACCCTCTCTCCCCGTGTCTCACCCTATGTCTCACCCTCTCTCCCCGTGTCTCACCCTCTCTCCCCTTATCTCACCCTCTCTCCCTATGTCTCACCCTTTCTCCCCGTGTCTCACCCTCTCTCCCTATGTCTCACGCTCTCTCCTTGTGTCTCATCCTCTCTCCGTGTCTCACCCTCTCTCCCTGTGTCTCACCCTCTCTCCCTGTGTCTCACCCTCTCTCCCCGTGTCTCACCCTCTCTCCCTGTGTCTCACCCTCTCTCCCTGTGTCTCACCCTCTCTCCCTATGTCTCACGCTCTCTCCTTGTGTCTCATCCTCTCTCCGTGTCTCACCCTCTCTCCGTGTCTCACCCTCTGCCCCTGTGTCTCACCCTCTCCCTGTGTCTCACCCTCTCTCCCTATGTCTCACGCTCTCTCCTTGTGTCTCATCCTCTCTCCGTGCCTCACCCTCGCTCCCTGTGTCTTACTTTCTGCCCCTGTGTCTCACCCTCTCTCCCTATGTCTCACCCTCTGCCCCTGTGTCTCACCCTCTCTCCCCATGTCTCACCCTCTGTCCCCGTGTCTCACCCTTTCTCCCTGTGTCTCACCCTCTCTCCCTATGTCTCACGCTCTCTCCTTGTGTCTCATTCTTTCTCCGTGTCTCACCCTCTCTCCCTGTGTCTCACCCTCTCTCTCCGTGTCTCACCCTCTCTCCCTGTGTTTCACCCTCTGCCCTTGTGTCTCACCCTCTCTCTCTGTGTCTCACCCTCTGCCCCTGTGTCTCACCCTCTCTCCCCATGTCTCACCCTCTGTCCCCTCTGTCCCCGTGTCTGACCCTCTCTCCCTGTGTCTCACCCTCTCTCCCTATGTCTCACGCTCTCTCCTTGTGTCTCATCTTCTCTCTGTGTCTCACCCTCTCTCCCTGTGTCTCACCCTCTGCCCCTGTGTCTCACCCTCTCTCCCTGTGTCTCATCCTCTGCCCTTGTGTCTCACCCTCTCTCTCCGTGTCTCACCCTCTCTCCCTGTGTCTCACCCTCTGCCCCTGTGTCTCACCCTCTGTCCCCGTGTCTCACCCTCTCTCCCTGTGTCTCACCCTCTGTCCCCTCTGTCCCCGTGTCTCACCCCCTCCCCCGTGTCTCCCCCTCTCCCCCGTCTCACCCTCTCCCTGCAGCACTTGCACAAAGCTGGAGGTGTAGATGTTGCTGGTGACCTTCTCCTCGACACTGAAGCCTCTGATGTTGTCGATCTCCTCCACGTCTGACGGGTCCTCGTTCTCATCGTACATCCTCCGACAGGTGACGCGCTGCAACACAACATAACACACGTCAACACAATACAACACACAACACAACAAAACACACGTCAACACAATACTCCACACGTCAACACAACACGCGTCAACACAAAACGCGTCAACACAACACGCATCAACACAACACACGTCAATACAACACACGTCTACACAACACACGTCAACACAACACACGTCAATACAACATACAACAACACAACACACGTCAACACAACATACGACAACACAACACAACACACTTCAATACAACCCAACATGTATTAATACGTCCATACTATAATACTAATACTTTTATACTATAGTACTAATACTTCCATACTATAATACTAATACTTTTATACTATAATACTAATACTTCCATACTATAATACTAATACTTCACAACTGTATATATTTTATCACCACCGTGTATGGAGTGAATGAATAATGACATGTAAAGCGTCTTTGAGTGTCCAGAAAAGCGCTATATAAAACCGATGCATTATTATTATTATTATTACTATAATACTAATACTTCCATAATATAATACTAATACTTCCATACTATAATACTAATACTTCCATACAATAATACTAATACTTCCATACTATAATACGAATACTTCCATACTATAATACTAATACGTCCATACTATAATACTAATACTTCCCTGCTATAATACTAATACTTCCATACTATAATACTAATACTTCCATACAATAATACTAATACTTCCATACTATAATACGAATACTTCCATACTATAATACTAATACTTCCATACTATAATACTAATACTTCCCTGCTATAATACTAATACTTCCATACTATAATACTAATACTTCCATACAATAATAATAATACTTCCATACTATAATACTAATATTTCCATGCTATAATACTAATACTTCCATACTATAATACTAATACTTCCATACAATAATAATAATACTTCCATACTATAATACTAATACTTCCATACAATAACAATAATACTTCCATACTATAATACTAATACTTCCATACTATAATACTAATACTTCCATACTATAACACTAATACTTCCATACAATAACAATAATACTTCCATACTATAATACTAATACTTCCATACTATAATACTAATGCTTCCATACTATAATACTAATACTTACATTCTATAATAATAATACTTCCATACTAAAATACTAATAAATTCCATGTGATACACTGTCATTACAGGAGTACAGAGATGTAGTTTCCATAGCCTCAGTCACACACTTCTAATAACACATGAGTTTTAAATACTGCAGTTTCGCAGCAGTGAAGGCAAGTTTATTAGAATAGCACAGTTCATACACAAGGAAACTCAAAGCTTAACAAAACAAGATGAAACAAATCACAATAAATCATCACAGTGCCATAAAACGGGTTCAGTTTCATGCACGGCTGAGCGGAACTGTTGTTAAACCTGTTCTCTTGCAGCACGGTGGTAATAACGGTTAGCTTAGCTTCTAATTAGCCGCAGAGCCGTGTGTAAGCTAACCCAGCCTCTCCTCCCGGTCTCGGTACGCACCAGTTTGCGTCCGTACTCTGCAGACTGAGCCATGGTCCACACGGGGCCTGGGGTCTCTGTGCCCGGGCTCAGACTGGGGGGAGCCCGGGTCTCTGTGGAGGAGTTAAAGCCACACTCAGCACGCTGCTTTTGGGGTTCAAAACAACGGGATCCATGTTTGTGTCTATGACGTCACAGCGCGGACCAAAACAATGTGGGACAGATGTTCAGAGAGTTATTATTATAGATCCATGTCAGAGAGGCTGCACCGGGACTCTTTGGATTTCTGTGGTTATTTCTCATTTGTAAATAATGTGCTCAATGATGCAGTGGTGAGTACGGGAAGCATGTCCAACCTGAGGCCCGCGGGCCAAACGCGGCCCGCTGTGTCATGACATGTGGCCCCTCTGCCTTCACAGTGTCATTCAGCAAATTTCAGCTTCACCAAAATAGGTATGCTTTACCTCTTGTCTCTTTCTGGTTTCTCTCTCACACTTTGCTCTCTGGTCTCTCTTTCCCGCATCTCTCTCTGTCTCGCTCTGGTCTGAGTTTATCATTTAGCCAACGTCTGTATCAATATGTCATACTTCATGTTAAAGCTCAGACCCACTGAAGCCAGGTTCCGTGTTGTGTGTGGAACTAAAGGTTTGGACGCCCCCGGTCTTGACAACGGAGACTGCTGTATGTGTATTTAGTATGTGTTTAATATCTTTAACTCTGTATCTATTCTATTGTATCTTTGGCTGTAACAATGTTTATCTCTTATGTGAAATAAGTTCATAAATAAATCTATAGAAAATGTAGTTTTCAAATTGTGTTGTGTTTTATCTTTATTTTCAAAAATCCTTGAGAAAATTTGTAATAATAGACTTGAAAAATTCATAGAAAAAAAACATTTATTGAATGAAGGTTAGTATGGCTTCAGAGCAAGGAGGTCCACATCAATGGCTGTTATTGATGCTATGGAAGAAATCACAAAATCTTTAGATAAAAGAAATTATGCTGTTGGAATTTTTATAGACTTAAAGAAAGCCTTTGACACTATTAACCACTCGATACTCCTCAAGAAACTTGACAGATATGGAATACAGGGAGTGGCTTGGGAATGGATCAAGAGCTATTTAACAGAGAGACAGCAGTTTGTGGTGTGCCGCAGGGATCCATATTGGGACCTACACTTTTTAACTTGTACATTGATGATATATTTAATGTATCAAACTTACTCAAACTGGTGCTATTTGCTGATGATACAAACATATTCCATTCAGGCAATAATTTTGATACTTTAGTGGACAATGTCAATAATGAATTGATTAAATTGAAAACATGGATGGATATTAATAAATTGTCAATAAACATTGAAAAAACAAAAGTAATAATGTTTGGAAATTGCAAAGTTAGGAAAAGAAAATGTATATACATTGATAGTACTAAAATTGAGGAAGTATCTGAAATAAAGTTTCTTGGAATAATTATTGACAATTGACCCCTTGCATGTGACGTCCCGGCCACGCCCACTCTCCGTGACAGACGGCAGAAATCTAACTGCGAGCCTACGGACATCTGACCAAAACTACCTGTTTCAGCGCATTACAGCCAAAACTGTGACATTTTGGAGTGCGGTTGATTATACTAACAGGCAAGGACATAAGCTTTTTTATCTGATACCTGCTCGTCATGAAGACAGAAGACGACGATGGCCAGCGGCAATCAACCAAAAAGGACTGGGACCCATCCAAGTACTCCCTAATATGTAGTGAACACTTTTTACAAGATAAAGCAATCACAAGTTTGTATTTATTTTATTTCCATTAATTTGGAGGACAATGACACACGTCAAACGTGTCTCTTACTACTGTCCTGTATGTGCGCTGCAACATTGACATTTTTATCTTTTAAGTCAATTGCGTGTTTCACTATTTTCCTCTCCGTCAGTACGTATCATGTTTGGCTGTAGACAGAAAAGCCACAGAAAAGTGGATTATTGCTAATGCTACCAGCAAAATGTACATATAAATCTGCTCCAGTGTGAGGGGATGCATTGTTAACGATAATGATAATGATCATGTAGGGTGAATTTGGGCGAAAATAGACATTTTATTTAATCGATAAAATTGACTGGGGGGAGAAGGTACGGGTCAACATCCAGTTAGGCAATCCTTAACTTCTCCAAATACCACTCTTTGTGAGCCCTGACCTGATGTCCTACTTCCACCTATAACGTAATCGAACATGTGCTTGAGGCAACCACTTCTCGATTTAGGAGAGGAAGCTCCGTTTTTATGAGTTGTGTCCGTTTTGCTCTCGCAGCAATGCTAGTTTCCAATACTTACGCCGTAAGCTCATTCACAATCACGTGACTGGATGACGTTGATGCATCTGGTCAATAAGATAAACCAGCCATTCCCAAACTCAGTAACACCGAGGCCCCCTTAAAAATCTGACGGGTCTGCGTGGCCCCCCAAAATAATAACCAAGAAGACAACATTAAGAATAGGCTCTTCTGGTTATTTTATTTTGGGGAAATAGCCTCTGCTACAAACATTGTAATACAAAAATGATTACAGTGGATTATTCAAGTCAAATAATGAACACAAATATTTTAATATTACAAACAAAACATTATAAATTTAACATTAAATAATTATATATATATATATATTTTTTTATGACCTCCCGCGGCCCCCTGCAGTACCCTCGCGGCCCACCAGGGGGCCGCGGACCCCACTTTGGGAGACACTGAGATAAACACATCAAAGTCACACATCAGTCATATACAAAAGAAGATTTCAAAAAATGTATCGGTAATGAACAAAACCAAACATGTTCTGGGTCATATTGCACAAAATGTACTTTACTGCAGTCTTTTTTTACCGTACTTATCCTATGGGTTGGAAATTTGGGGTAATAATTATAAAAGTTCTCTACTTCCCCTTGTAATTCTTCAGAAGCGTGCCGTAAGAAATATTCATATGGTTAGGTATTTGGATCACACAAATGACTTAGTTGAATTTCATACAGCACAACTCCTGTACAAAGCAAGTAAATATATGTTGCCGGCAAATATTCAAAGACTCTGTGCAGAAAGAGATGGAGGTTACAGTCTGAGGGGATTTGGAAAACTCAAAGTAAAGTTTTCTAGGACCACTAGGAGAAAAATGTTTGTTTCTGTTTGTGGAGTTTGAGTTTGGAATGGACTGGGACAACAGCTCAAGCAATGCGCAACAGTGAATCAATTCAAAACAAAATACAGAGAATTTGTGTTATCAAAATATAGAATGGAAGAACAGGGCAATTCTATAAATTGACCCTAATAAGAATCTGTCTATTTACTATGACATTTTGAATTAATTAATGCTATATTAATTTTTCTCATCAAATTGAATGCATTTTGTGCAATAATTTTGTAGTTCTGAATTCAGTTGCCACATTCTTGTAATTGATTAACAGTGTTGTGTAAATGTATGTATATATAAAATATCGCAACTGCTTGTGTTGTAATGAGAGGGGGTGGGAGTACATAAGTTTACTTCTTCTCACTCCCTTTTCGAGCTTTGTATAATTTTTTTTGACATGTTATGTATTATTACTAACATGTATTTCTGTTTATTGTAAATACATATAACAATGCATGAACATGTTTAAATGGCATTGTAAATATGTAAGCTCAAATAAATCCAATCAAATAAAAAAAACAACAAGACAGCACTACATCCATGACTTTGGCAGATTTGCAGATATACACAATCTGTGTTAGCATTGTCCACATATACACAATCTGTGTTAGCATTGTCCACTTATACACAATCTGTGTTAGCATTGTCCACTTATATACAGTCTGTGTTAGCATTGTCCACTTATATACAGTCTGTGTTAGCATTGTCCACATATACAATCTGTGTTAGCATTGTCCACATATACACAATCTGTGTTAGCATTGTCCACTTATATACAGTCTGTGTTAGCATTGTCCACTTATATACAGTCTGTGTTAGCATTGTCCACTTATATACAGTCTGTGTTAGCATTGTCCACTTATATACAGTCTATGGGAGCTAGCTGTGTTCAGTGGATGTTCCTTTAGGGGCGCAGTGGATTGTGGGAGATGTAAAGGTGCAGAAACACTCGGGATCCGCAGCTGTGGACTTCTGCCGCCGTCGGAGTGAATAAATAGCTTTCTCTGTCAGCGGACAAGGTTAAGAGTTTGTTCCGTGTAGCCTGTTAGCATGCGGGAGCTGCCGGGTGCTTGCAAACAGTCAATTAGTCGGTGAATCGGACGCAGATCATGAGTCTTAACGAGCACTCTCTCCAAGCCCTGTCCTGGAGGAAGCTCTACCTCAGCCGGGCCAAGCTCAAGGCGTCGAGTCGGACTTCTGCGCTGCTCTCTGGATTCGCGATGGTATTATAGTCTGTGTGTTTGTCCATGTCATCACATCACGTTACATGTTATCGTTGTTGTCGACGCCAGGCATGTCCAAGCTGGGGCCCGCGCGCCAAATGCGGCCCCGTGTGTCACGTTCCACGGCCCGCTGCTGTCAAATCCAGCCAACTTCAGCTTCGTCCATATGGTTTTGTTATACTTTCCTGTAAAGCTCAGAACCTCTGGAATTTGGTTGTTGGTCTCTCGCTTTGATCTTTTTCTCTGGTCTCTCTCCCTGTCTCTCTCTCTGGTCTGTCTCTCTCTGCCCTCTGTCTGGTCTCTTTCTCTTGTCTCTCTCTCTAGTCTCTCTGGTCTATCTCTCACTCTGGTCTCTATGGCCTTTTTCTGGCCTCTCCATGCTCTCTCGCTCTTGTTTCTCTCTGCTCTCTCGTTCTTGTCTCTCTCTGCTCCCCTTCTCTGGTCTCTCTCTGTGGTCTCTCTCTATGGTCTCTCTCTCTGGTCTCTCTCTCTAGTTAGTAAAGTGTATAAAGAGTGAAGGTTTTACAGCTTTAAAACACACAGCTGCTACTGAGAGGATTTACCTTATCGCAGGTTATTTTTAGAACACATCACCCTGCGATAAACCAGGCCCAGTGTAGCGTATTACTGATTGCTCAGTGCAAAAATCTTGGTTGTATTGGTCAATTACACACGTCAGGACGGTCTGTTAGACTGTTTGTGAGTATAACTAAAATGACTGTGATGATCCAGGACACTCAACATTCTACAACATGTATGGACATTTATCAATATTCATGGACATTGGTCTCTCCCTATGGACCAATACCATGTGTTCTACATTCTTTGTGTTTGAACTGTTTGAGTTTCTGATCTGTGTTGGCGAATTAAAAGTATTCTGAGATTACTACTGTTGTGATCTAGGGCTCTATAAGAATACATTTAATTGAATTGAATATGTTCTTCTCGGGTTCCTGATCTATTGACAGTGTTTATGTGAATGAGGAGCCGATGTTTTTGTTTAATATATTGACAAATTTCTGGGATAATGATAGTCTGACACTGATAAGAGCTGAGATGATGCATCTCAATGGGCTCTTAATAAACATTCATAATGATATCTGCAGGTGGCCATGGTGGAGGTGCAGCTGGACAACAGTTACCCCTACCCCCCCGCGCTCCTCATCGCCTTCAGCGCCTGCACCACGGTCCTGGTGGCCGTGCACCTGTTCGCCCTCATGGTCAGCACCTGCATCCTGCCAAACATCGAAGCCGTCAGCAACGTGCACAACCTGAACTCTGTGAAGGAGTCTCCTCACGAACGCATGCACCGCTACATCGAGCTGGCCTGGGCCTTCTCCACCGTCATCGGCACGCTGCTGTTCCTGGCCGAGGTGGTGCTGCTCTGCTGGGTCAAGTTCCTGCCCATCAAACCCAATAAGTCCAACAACCACACTGTGTCGTCGGGCGTGGCGGCAGCGATCACGTCCACCTCCATCATGGTGCCGTTCGGACTGGTCTTCATCGTGTTCGCGGTGCACTTCTACCGCTCGCTGGTCAGCCACAAGACAGACCGACAGTTCCAGGAGCTGGAGGAGCTCTCCAACCTCACACGGCTGCAGAACGAACTGGACAACAGGGGGGACGCCTCCATGCTGCAGTCCCCCTCCTCACACTTCCCCTAGAGACAGGGTGTCCAAACTAACGCCTCTGCCACTGAGGCACTTTCACTGTGTCATCCAGCCAACTTCAGCTCCACCAGTCCTGGTACTACTGCTACTGTACTGCACCGTGGAGCTCAGAACCATTGGAATCCTTACTTTATTTGACTGTTTCTCTCCTTTTTTCCTCCTCACTCTTTCTGATCTCTCGATGGTCTTTCTCTGATCTCACGACGGTCTTTCTCTGATCTCACGACGGTCTTTCTCTGATCTCACGACGGTCTTTCTCTCTCACGACGGTCTTTCTCTGATCTCATGACGGTCTCTCTCTGATCTCACGATGGTCTCTCTCTATTTTGTGGTGTGAATCAATATGGACATATATCAAACATTTTAAAGCCAAGAACAGTAGAATCCAGTCAGAACAGGTTTAAATCCTGGTTGTCGGCCCCTGGACAGGTCTGGTATAAAGTTTTGACACCCCTGCCGTAGAGGACCCCACTTCCTGCTCTGAGGGGGGTCTCTCACCGCTGCATGTTTGACAGTTTCATCATGACTTAAATGTATAATGAGTCTTAACTTTTTTTAACGAATGTAACAGAACACAGCCATGTTCTTTTATTGCACACTGTTGTTTTGTACTGTTTTATAAACCGTTCACTTAAAGCTGCGGTACCTAACTTCAAAGTTGGATTCATAATGACCCTAAACATCCTTTACAGACTGAGAGCTGATTGGCTGAGAGAGGGTGCTCTAATAAGGCCGAACACATAAAACTAGTGACAGAACGTTTTTGCCAGTAGCGACTGACGGCCTTAATACCTCCATGGTTGCGCTGTGGAGTTTGCATGTTCTCCCACTGTCTGTGTAGGTTTCCTCCGGGTGCTCCGGTTTCCCCTACCACTACAAATATGTACAATAAGTAAAATCCTCCAGCTCCCGAAGCGCACCAACTTCTGAAGCTGTTACTACGGCAACCGCTGACAGAGGCCGGAGTGGAACAGATGGGTCAAATACAGAGGACAAAGTATAAAGTATTAATTTACACCACATTTGGACAAGTGCATCCAACACCTGTTTAGTAATTTTAGAGATACGCGACATTTTACAGACTAAGACCACCCAAAGCGCTTCGCAATGTTCATAAACCAGATATTTTTCCACTCTCCACACTGTAATGATGGAAGTGAGACATTTGTACATGTTTTAGCGGTAGGGGAAACCAGAGCACCCGGAGGAAACCTACGCAGACACGGGGAGAACATGTAAACTCCACTCAGAGAGGCCTTTTTCCGAACCCAGGACCTTCTTGCTGAGAGGCCACCACTCAGCCACCATGCCCCTTATTTCAGCTTTAGCTCTATAGGATCTGGAATTCTTAGATATTTCCATAAAACATGTTTTGTTTTCCACTAGTTTTTATAGTAAGTTATGTATAAAGTTTTTCTTATCCTGGGATTATCCAAGAGCAGTACAGACATGTGAAAAACAAACAATAAAAACACATCAAAACCAAAACGTGTTTCTTTATCCCTGTTATCAAGATTTGTTTATTTTTGTCTCCTTTAGGAGAGATTTGGTTTGGACTGATGGGTCCGCTACATTTCAGTACAAAAAAATACATACATACAAAGACACCAACACACGTGCTGTACAGCTCACACACACTTCATCTCCTCATGTCCTTATTTAACAGATTCACTGAGTTCAAAAGCTCATATTCGGGGGAAAGTACATGTGTGGGATCAGAGAGGATGCTCCTGGTCTGTCTCCTCATGGCCTGCTCATAGAGCTCCTGGGGGCCAAGACGGACAGGCGTGCCCATGATTTTCCCAGCGCTCTGTCCTCCGAGAACCAGGACCTCAGAGATCCAGCTGTCAGCGCTGCAGAATGACCAGTTTATTATGATTATTATACTGACATAGAAACCGTATAAGTTATGAAGAAATGTACAAAAGTATTTACACTTCAACGTGAAAACCCGTCGGATTGAAGTCGTTTTTGATGCCACTGGTGTCACTATGAGGGGGTGTGTGTTCTGAATCTGGAGGCAGCCCTTATTTTATTACAGAGTCTTGGTGTTTGAAAGTTAGGTACCTGAGCTTTAGCAGCAGCGTGGTTCTGTATCTGCATGTTCCTGATCCACAGCAGTATTAGCACACTAAAGGGTTTGGTTAATGTTTCATTGAAGTTAAGTTATTAGAACCAGTGACTAAACTGTTTGTTTACCATTAAAATGTAACATGTAATTACTTTCTACTTCTGTCTTTTTACCACGCTCTGCTCTGCTTTGCTCTGCTCTGCTCTAACTCTGATTGAGTCTGTCTTTAGTCCCTCTTGGTCCTGTTAAACCCAGGCTGAGCTGGTTCTAAAGTCTTCAGTGATTGGTCAGAGTGCTGCTGGACGCCGTGGTTACCAAGGAATTTCCCTGGGTACTGGATTGTTGTGGGGAGGTTGCAAGGATACAGTACCTTTGTGTTCCCTTGTGTAGGAAAGGCACTCTACAAATAAAAGTTGATTGATTGATACCAGATGGTAAATGTCATAGAAACACAACAGGTGCTGGTCCACAGGAGGATACTGTCCCTCCCTCACCGCTACAGGTGCAGGTCCACAGGAGGATACTGCCCCTCCCTCACTGCTACAGGTGCTGGTCCACAGGAGGATACTGCCCCTCCCTCACTGCTACAGGTGCTGGTCCACAGGAGGATACTGCCCCTCCCTCACTGCTACAGGTGCTGGTCCACAGGAGGATGCTGCCCCTCCCTCACTGCTACAGGTGCTGGTCCACAGGAGGATGATGCCCCTCCCTCACTGCTGCAGGTGCTGGTCCACAGGAGGATACTGCCCCTCCCTCACTGCTACAGGTGCTGGTCCACAGGAGGATACTGTCCCTCCCTCACTGCTACAGGTGCTGGTCCACAAGAGGATACTGCCCCTCCCTCACTGCACCAGATCCACAGGAGGATAATGCCCCTACCTCACTGCTATTGGTGCTTGTCCACAGGAGGATACTGCCCCTCCCTCACTGCTACAGCTGCTGGTCCACAGGAGGATACTGTCCCTCCCTCACTGCTACAGGTGCTGGTCCACAAGAGGATACTGCCCCTCCCTCACTGCACCAGATCCACAGGAGGATAATGCCCCTCCCGCACTGCTATTGGTGCTTGTCCACAGGAGGATGCTGCCCCTCCCTCACTGCTATTGGTGCTTGTCCACAGGAGGATACTGCCCCTCCCTCACTGCTACAGGTGCTGGTCCACAGGAGGATACTGCCCCTCCCTCACTGCTACAGGTGCGGGTCCACAGGAGGAGGGCTGCTCTGTTGTCTGCTCTGGAGATCGACAGCTAATTGAGCTGTGGCCAAGTTCCTTTCAACCCATGCACAAACACACACGCCTACACACAAATTATTTCACTGTACTTTACTGTATTTTAAGGTCTTCCTTATTTCAGCATTGCTGAGAATCATGAAGAAAACAGTGACTGTAGACGTTAAACACATCAGTATTTCAACAAGGCCCTGAGTTTCAAATGGGACTTTATTCTGGAGCTGTGGTCATGGGATCACTGGTCATGGGATCACTGGTCATGGGATCACTGGTCATGTGATCACTGGTCATGGGATCACTGGTCATGGGATCGCAGAAGGCAGACTGGGCTTCTGTCAACACTTCCTGCTGATCCAAAAGCTGACACTGGAAAAAAAAAATCATCTGACTCAAATCAATTTATTTTTGTTTTTGTGTATGCCTTAAATCACAACAGCAGTCGTCTTCACCAGAGAGGGACCAGAGACCAGAGATACCAGAGAGAGAGACCAGCGAGAGAGACCAAAGACAGAGACCAGAGAGAGAGACGAGCGAGAGAGACACCAGAGAGAGAGACTAGAGAGAGACCAGAAAGAGACCAGAGAGCGACTAGAGAGAGACTAGAGAGAGACTGGAGAGAAACCAGAGAGATCAGAGAGAGGCAAGAGAAAGACCAGAGAGAGAGTGGAGAGAGACCAGAGAGGAACCAGAGAGAGAGACTAGAGAGCGAGACCGGAGAGCGGGACTGGGGAGCGAGACCGGACAGCAAGACCGTAGAGCGAGACCGGAGAGCGAGACCGGAGAGCGAGACCGGAGAGCGAGACCGGAGAGCGAGACCGGAGAGCGAGACCGGAGAGCGAGACCGGAGAGCGAGACCGGAGAGCGAGACCGGAGAGCGAGACCGGAGAGCGAGACCGGAGAGCGAGACCGGAGAGCGAGACCGTAGAGAGCGAGACCGGAGAGCGAATCCGGAGAGCGAGACCGGAAAGCGAATCCGGAGAGCGAGTCCGGAGAGCGAGACCGGAGAGCGAGACCGGAGAGCGAGACCGGAGAGCGAGACCGGAGAGCGAGACCGGAGAGCGAGACGGGAGAGCGAGACCGGAGAGCGAGACCGGAGAGCGAGACCGGAGAGCGAGACCGGAGAGCGAGACCGGAGAGCGAGACCGGAGAGCGAGACCGGAGAGCGAGACCGGAGAGCGAGACCGGAGAGCGAGTCCGGAGAGAGAGACCAGAGCTGCATAACCACTGCACAGAAATGTTCATGAGGTGCATTAATAGATAAAGATGGAAAACCTGTGGGATGTGATATTTGGGAGGTTTTGGAGCTTTGTCTCTCTCATAATCCGACAGAGTTCCACATTTTGCAGTTCCATCCAACCAGAAGCCCTCGTAAAGCTGCCCTCGGTCGGAGAAGAAAAACCTCCCGTGTCCGTTCTTCTTTCCTTCTCTCCACGTTCCTTCAAACTGGTTTCCATTCACTGGACACAAACAACAGAGACAGACCACTCTATTACACTCTATCTAGACATGAGACCAGAGAGAGACCAGAGAGAGACCAGAGAGAGGCCAGTGAGAGACCAGAGAGAGACCAGAGAGAGACCAGAGAGAGGCCAGTGAGAGACCAGAGAGAGACCAGAGAGAGACCAGAGAGAGACCAGAGAGAGACCAGAGAGAAAGACACCAGAGAGAGAGACCAGAGAGAGAGAGACCAGAGAGAGACCAGAGAGAGAGACCAGAGGGAGACCAGAGAGAGACCAGAGAGAGAGAGAGAGAGAGAGACCAGAGAGAGACCAGAGAGAGAGACCAGAGAGAGACCAGAGAGAGACCAGAGAGGGACCAGAGAGAGACCAGAGAGAGTCCAGAGAGACATCAAAGAGACACCAGAGAGAGACCAGAGAGAGACCAGAGAGAGACCAGAGAGAGACCAGAGAGACACCAGAAAGAGACCAGAGAGAGAGAGACCAGAGAGAGAGACCAGAGAGCCCAGAGAGAGAGACCAGAGAGACCAGAGGGAGACCAGAGAGAGACCAGAGAGAGACCAGAGAGAGACCAGAGAGAGACCAGAGAACCAGAGAGTCCAGAGAGGGACCAGAGAGAAAGACCAGAGAGAGAGACCAGAGAGAACAGAGAGAGACCAGAGAGAGAGACCAGAGAGAGACCAGTGAGAGACCAGAGAGAGACCAGTGAGAGACCAGAGAGAGACCAGAGAGAGACCAGAGAGGCAGATCAAAGAGAGAGACCAGAGAGGCAGATCAGTGAGGCAGACCAAAGAGAGAGCAGAGACAACAGAGAGACCAGAGAGAGATTAGCGAGAGAGACCAGAGAGAGAGACCAAAGAGAGGCCAGAGAAAGAGAGCCCAGAAGCAAAGACTAGACTGTTTTTGGCTGACCAGAAAGAGATACCAGAGACAAAGAGTCCTTTTCGCTGGTATCTCTTTCTGAGACCTGAGATAGAGACCAGAAAGAGAATAAAGAGAGACCAGTGGCAGACACCGCAGACAGTATTTTGGACTGACCAGACTGGACCAGGCCGGTACCGTGCTGCTGGTCCTCACTCCACTCTCCTTCGTAGATATCTCCGTTGGCAAAGTACATCTTTCCCCAACCGCAGCGGACGCCATCTCTCCACTCACCGTCATAAACAGAGGAACATGTGTAACGAAAGGTTCCAATCCCCTGAAGAAGAACTCACAGTCAGCAAGAGAGAGACCAGAGAGAGGCCAGAGAGAGGCCAGAGAGAGGCCAGAGAGAGGCCAGAGAGAGGCCAGAGAGAGGCCAGAGAGAGACCAGAGAGAGACCAGAGAGACCAGAGAGAGACCAGAGAGAGACCAGAGAGAGAGACTAGAGAGAGACCAGAGAGAGAGAGGCCAGAGAGAGACCAGAGAGAGGCCCGAGAGACCAGAGAGAGACCAGAGAGAGGCCAGAGAGAGACCCGAGAGAGACCCGAGAGGCCAGAAAGAGACCAGAGAGAGACCAGAGAGAGACCAGAGAGAGGCCAGAAAGATACCAGAGAGAGGCCAGAGAGAGACCAGAGAGAGGCCAGAAAGATACCAGAGAGAGGCCAGAAAGATACCAGAGAGAGGCCAGAGAGAGACCAGAGAGAAACCAGAGAGAGACCAGAGAGAAACCAGAGAGAGACCAGAGAGAGACCAGAAGAGAGAGAAGAAAGAGGCCAGAGAGAGGCCAGAGAGAGGCCAGAGAGAGACCAGAGAGAGACCAGAGAGACCAGAGAGAGACCAGAGAGAGACCAGAGAGAGAGACTAGAGAGAGACCAGAGAGAGAGAGGCCAGAGAGACCAGAGAGAGACCAGAGAGAGGCCAGAGAGAGACCCGAGAGAGACCCGAGAGGCCAGAAAGAGACCAGAGAGAGACCAGAGAGAGACCAGAGAGAGGCCAGAAAGATACCAGAGAGAGGCCAGAGAGAGACCAGAGAGAGGCCAGAAAGATACCAGAGAGAGGCCAGAAAGATACCAGAGAGAGGCCAGAGAGAGACCAGAGAGAAACCAGAGAGAGACCAGAGAGAAACCAGAGAGAGACCAGAGAGAGACCAGAGAGAGAAGAAAGAGAGACAAGAGAGAGACTAATAACAATCTTAAACATGTTTTGTTTTTGCCAGTGAATTTGTTAGAATTTTCTCAAGAAGGGGTGAAACGTTTAAAAGGACTAACATATCTAGATGTTCACAAAACTATTTACGTTTTTCTTTTCCTTTATCTGTTCTTCTGTTTTTTCAGAGGAACTATTCTCATGTGATGATTGAAAACGTACGTGCTTCTTCCCGTTTTTCCACTCTCCGCAATACTTCCTGGAATACTCTTGGGTTTTTGGATCTAAAATGCTGTAGATTCCGTATCCGTCGCGTTTGCCACATTTCCACTCTCCATTGTACATCGCCCCAGTCTTCTTCCAGACTTGAATCCCCCTTCCTGGAGAGAGACCAGAGAGAGAGACCAGGAGAGAGAGAGCCCAGAGAGAAAGATCAGGGAGAGAGACCGGGGGGAGAGACCAGAGAGAGAGAGATCAGGAGTGAGTGACCAGGAGAGAGTGAGAGACCAGAGAGAGAGACCAGAGAGAGAAACCAGGGAGAGAGTGAGAGAGACCAGGAAGAGAGACCAGAGAGAGAGACCAGAGAGAGAGACCAGGAGAGAGTGAGAGACCAGAGAGAGGCCAGGAAAAAATTAGAGACCAGGAGAGATCAGAGAGAGAAATCAGAGAGAGAGACAAGTGAGAGACCAGGAGAGAGAGACCAGAGAGTGAGAAAGACCTGAGAAAAAGAGACCAGTAGAGAGAGAGAGACCAGAGAGAGAGAAAGACCAGAGAAAAAGAGACCAGTAGAGAGAGAGAGAGAGAGAGACCAGAGAGATTAACCAGAGAGAGAGACCAGGAGAGAAAGAGAGACCAGAGAGAGAAACCAGAGTTAGACAAGAGAAAGAGAGAGGGACCAGAGCGAGACCAGAGAGAGAGAGAGACCAAAGAGATGGAGACCAGAGAGAAAGACCAGAGAGAGAGAGAGATATAGACCAGAGATAGAACATAGAGAGAGAGACCAGTTGTCCTGACAGTTTCTCCCTGGTGTCTGTAGCTGCTGGTCTCACCGTGCTTCTGGTTGTCCTTCCACTCTCCTGTGTACTCAGCTCCTCCCACAGAGTAAACTGTGTGTCTCTCTCCACTCTTTTGAGCCTTTTGGTCCCATTCTGTCGACAGACTCTGCTTTTTGCAGGTGGATCGTGAATGTTGCATGATTTTAAAGTGGAAAGCTGTCAACAAGAAGAACAGAACACAGAGCTCTCAGTGAAAAGGTACAGGACCCCCCATGGTCTTGACGACACTGATGCAACAGAGGGCGCTCCTACAGAACACATAAAAACTAAAGGCTTCAGTTTCAGTTCATTAAAAAATAAAAACATACCTTGACACAGCGGGTCTTAGTTTGGACACCACTGACACACACAATACGAATAAACAATATTTTACAGTAAACATCTTTGAAATTATGACTTCTTGCATTCAGTGATACAATAAAATTACCTTTAAAGGGATGTAGAATTTATGAGCCCAGACTCTCAGTGGAGGCTGCACTGACACTACACTTAGATGTCCACTAGGGGGCCACAGAATACCGTTTTGTGGGCCGTAAATGGATCGCGGGCCGCATGTTTGAGACCCCGCTGTGTAGAGCACTATCTTAAGTCCAATTGGGGAAGTATAATGTAGACTGTATAGTGTGTTTTGATGCTGAAGTGCATGTGGAAGTTCTATGACTGTGTGCACCGGTGTTGTTCTGTGTCTGTATAGCGTTAAGTGATGTGTTTACGTGCACATCTGATGCCCAAAACAAACCGTATTAGATTTGTCTTGGGCATCAGAGGTGAATATAATTTAACTGCAAACAAGGGAAGCGTTCAAACATGTAATTTATGCAGAAAAAGGCTAAAACTTACCCCCTCCAACCTCGTCAGAGCTCCTGTGAGCAGCTTGGCGCAGCTGAACCTCGTCGCCTAGCAACCTGTCTGTTTACTGCCGTGGGAGAGGGTTCACTAAAGGGTACAAAAGTGGGACAAAAGGCCAAAAAATAGATTGAAATGATCAAATATGTTATTTTTTTAATTCATCAAAATACATCTTCAGTCCAATAGAAGAACTAGAACAGAACTGTTACATCTGTCAAGTTTTGGCTTTGTCTGTCTCGGAAGTTTGTTACATATTTTCAGATCCACATTTAATTAAGAGATTTTTTTTTAAACACAGAGTAGAAACAAAGTGATTAATTTCATATAGTAAACCAATTAAATGTGAAACCAGACGGTCTTTTTTACGTTTTTTTTTTTCAAGTTTAATTTTTAGGAAGAAAATGCCAGAAACCATCACCTCAATTTTCAAGGGTCATTTTAATTTGTATTGATTTTTTTGGATGATTTCTTTTTAAATGAAGTGATTTCCTGATGTTGTATTGGTGTTGATGTGGGATCTGCCGCTTTGTCACTGATGACCTTTTATTTTCTGCATATCAAAAAATATAATTTGGTAGTTTAAATTTCGCCAAAATGATTTCATCCACTTCCCTTTGATATGTCTGTGTTTGAAGTATTTTTTAAATGGTAAATTTATTTACTTATTAACCTTTTACAGTCCAGAAACTACTCCCCCCCGCTTCCTCCTCCCCTCTCCTGTGGTGTCTTGTGCGCATGCGCGGTGCAGATCCGTGGTCACTATCCCGGCTGGTGCTACTGTCGCCCGTCTGCTTAGCTCCTGCGGCTTCTACGATGTCCAAATCAAAGTTTCTGACAGAGTGGGAGGAAATAGACGAAGAATATCAACAGTTACAGGTGATTGTTTGTGTTCCAACACCAGCAGCTGAAGGATGTGAGTCCTCTGAGGCTCACGGAGCAGGTTAGCAAGTGCGTCTGCTGCTCCCTCCGCCAACCCCTCACTGAAACCTGGAATAACAGTCTCCAGCCTCTGCTTTGACAGGCTTTAAAGAGAGCTACACTGCTGTTATCAACTGTTTCCATTGCATTTCACTTTGTTATAATTTAACAAGTTGGTCAAGTGCTGTCTGTCCTGCTAGTATTGTGTTGCTAATTCAACTTTTGCCTTATTCACTGTAAACTATGGTAGCTTTGGATCCAGAAATATTGCGCACAGACTATGAGTTTGTCATCATAGTGTTTGTGCATCTATTAGCATCACAAAATGTTCAAAAGTCTTGCTTATTCATGTTAGCATACCCTCACCCAGCCCTGTCCCCACTCTACTCTACTCGGTTCTACTCTACCTGGTTGTGTTTCCATTGCACTTTCCTATCTGGTACCGTATCCTAGCAACTTACCCATAACAAATCAGTATCCAGAGGAAATTCCTTGGCTACCACCATGACTTCCAACAGCAACCAGAACCAGTAAGAGTAGAGTAGAGTAGAGTAGAGTAGAGTAGAGTAGAGTAGAGTAGAGTAGAGTTTTTACGCCCATGTTTGTTTTGTTTTTAGGAAACTCATAAATTATACCGACAGAAGCTGGAGGAGTTGACGAGTCTTCAAACATCCTGCAGTAACGCCATCAGCAAACAGAGGAAGTGTTTAAAGGACGTTAAATACAGTTTAAAAAGGTGAGTGTTCTGCTGACACATTAAACCTCCTGTTGGTGCGCTGCAACACTGACATTTCCTCACTTTGGGACAAATAAATGCTCTCTTAACGTTTCATTTGTTTAAAATGGTTCATACACACGGCAACTCAAAAGTGACAAACGGTTTTGAACCTGGATTTGAACATTGCCAGAGTAGAAGCCTGTCTCATATTTTCAGGAAGACGGTTCCAGATTCAGCCCAGTATTCAGTGTTTAAACCAGACAAATATTACTGTGTAAAACTTAACTATACGCCGCTACTTTTCCCTGTTCTGTAAACGCTGTAATCAGCAGAGAGGAGGTGTTTATGGGAACACCAGAGAGGAGGTGTTTATGGGAACACCAGAGAGGAGGTGTTTATGGGAACACCAGAGAGGAGGTGTTTATGGGAACAGCAGAGAGCAGGTGTTTATGGGAACACCAGAGAGGAGGTGTTTATGGGAACACCAGAGAGGAGGTGTTTATGGGAACACCAGAGAGGAGGTGTTTATGGGAACACCAGAGAGTAGGTGTTTATGGGAACAGCAGAGAGGAGGTGTTTATGGGAACACCAGAGAGGAGGTGTTTATGGTAACACCAGATAGGAGATGTTTATGGTAACACCAGAGAGGAGGTGTTTATGGGAACAGCAGAGAGGAGGTGTTTATGGGAACAGCAGAGAGGAGGTGTTTATGGGAACAGCAGAGTGGAGGTGTTTATGGTAACAGCAGAGAGGAGGTGTTTATGGGAACAGCAGAGTGGAGGTGTTTATGGTAACAGCAGATAGGAGGTGTTTATGGGAACACCGGAGAGGAGGTGTTTATGGGAACAGCAGAGAGGAGATGTTTATGGGAACAGCAGAGAGGAGGTGTTTATGGGAACAGCAGAGAGGAGGTGTTTATGGGAACAGCAGAGAGGAGGTGTTTATGGTAACACCAGAGAGGAGGTGTTTATGGTAACACCAGAGAGGAGATGTTTATGGGAACAGCAGAGAGGAGGTGTTTATGGGAACAGCAGAGAGGAGATGTTTATGGGAACAGCAGAGAGGAGATGTTTATGGGAACAGCAGAGAGGAGGTGTTTATGGGAACAGCAGAGAGGAGATGTTTATGGTAACACCAGAGAGGAGGTGTTTATGGTAACACCAGAGAGGAGGTGTTTATGGGAACAGCAGAGAGGAGGTGTTTATGGGAACAGCAGAGTGGAGGTGTTTATGGTAACAGCAGAGTGGAGGTGTTTATGGTAACAGCAGAGTGGAGGTGTTTATGGTAACACCAGATAGGAGGTGTTTATGGTAACACCAGATAGGTGTTTATGGTAACACCAGAGAGGAGGTGTTTATGGTAACAGCAGAGAGGAGGTGTTTATGGTAACAGCAGAGAGGAGGTGTTTATGGAAACAGCAGAGAGGAGGTGTTTATGTGATCAGCAGAGAGGAGGTGTTTATGGTAACAGCAGAGAGGAGGTGTTTATGGTAACAGCAGAGAGGAGGTGTTTATGGTAACAGCAGAGAGGAGGTGTTTATGGTAACACCAGAGAGGAGGTGTTTATGGTAACACCAGAGAGGAGGTGTTTATGGGAACAGCAGAGAGGAGGTGTTTATGGTAACACCAGAGAGGAGGTGTTTATGGGAACAGCAGAGAGGAGGTGTTTATGGGAACACCAGAGAGGAGGTGTTTATGGGAACAGCAGAGAGGAGGTGTTTATGGGAACAGCAGAGAGGAGGTGTTTATGGTAACACCAGAGAGGAGGTGTTTATGGGAACAGCAGAGAGGAGGTGTTTATGGGAACACCAGAGAGGAGGTGTTTATGGGAACAGCAGAGAGGAGGTGTTTGTGTGATCAGCAGAGAGGAGGTGACTATCTCTAACTAAACTGTATGAATATAAATAATTCTGCTCTGGTTCCCAGGTCAGCTCAGACCTCAGCTCAGACCTCTGAGAAGGACCTGCACGCTCTGGCTGAGATCCAAAGCCAAGTTAAAGAGCGAGAGAATGTGTTTTTTGATATGGAAGCCTATTTACCAAAGAAGAACGGGTATGTGCTTTTGGCCCATTCCTCTCCTGGCCCTGTTTTAACACAGTGTATTCTTCCTGCAGTCTGTACCTGAATCTGGTTCTGGGGAACATCAACGTCACGCTGCTTAGTGACCAGGCCAAGTATGTGCTCGACACCAGCAGGAGCAGTCACTCTGACTGCTTTAGTAGTTATGGCTCATGTGAATCTGAGACATTTCAGTTTCTAGTACAGTTTATTATCATTATCTTTATGAAATTATCTTTTATTTTGAAATATGTTCTACCTTTATCTAATATACAAATATTGCCATTTTCAGTTGATTTCTATATGGTCTCGGTCCTGGACTGGTTCTTGCACTGGTTTTCTAACAGAGAAGAGCCAATGCCTGTTACCATAGCAACACATTGTTTCTGTCAGCAGTTAGCATTTAGCATTAGCATTCAACAAAGTTCTGATGTACTTCAGTTATATTCACCAGTTTTAGCTAAGTGAGTGATGGTGAAATGCCTCAGAATTCCGTTGGTTTGACAGGGAGCAGTCAGAATGACTGTTCTAGCTCTGCCTGAGAATAACCGTACCCTTCCTCTGGGACAGATTTGCTTATAAAGATGAATATGAGAAGTTCAAGCTGTACCTGACCATCATCCTGCTGTTCGGAGCCATCACCTGCCTCTTCTGCTTCAACTATCGGTCAGTGTTGATGCTCACTTTTAAATGTTTAATTTGTTTGACCCCTCTATAATGTTATAATGGTCTCTCTCTCTGGTCACTCTCTTGCCTGTCTCTGTCTCTCTCTGGTCTCTTTCTCTCTGGTCTCTCTCTCTGGTCTTTCTCTTGTCTGTCTCTGGTGTCTCTCTCTCTGGTCTCTCTCTTTTGTCTGTCTCTGTCTCTCTCTCTGGTGTCTTTCTCTCTGGTCTCTCTCTCTGGTCTCTCTCTTGTCTGTCTCCAGAGTCACTGATGAAATCTTCAACTTTCTCCTGGTTTGGTACTACTGCACTTTAACCATCAGGGAGAGCATCCTCATGTGCAACGGCTCCAGGTGTGTCTGTGTGTATCTGTGTTTGTGTGTTTGTGTCTGTCTGTGTGTGTCTCTGTCTGTGTGTGTCTGTCTTTGTGTGTGTGTGTCTGTCTGCGTGTCTGTCTGTGTCTGTGTGTGTGTGTGTGTGTGTGTCTGTCTGTGTGTTTATAATGGGTGTGTGTGTTCTGTCCCAGGATAAAGGGCTGGTGGGTCTCTCATCATTATGTCTCCACGTTCCTCTCAGGAGTGATGCTGACCTGGTGAGTCTGGTGGTGTTACTGTGGTGTTACCGTGTTCCTACCGTGTTCTTACCGTGTTCTTAACATGTTGTTACCGTGTTCTTACCATGTTGTTACCGTGTTCTTACCATGTTGTTACCGTGTTCTTACCGTTTTCTTACCGTGTTGTCACCGTGTTCCCACCGTGTTGTTCCCACCGTGTTCCTACCGTGTTCCTACCGTGTTCCTACCGTGTTGTTACCGTGTTGTTACCGTGTGTGTTGTGTCCAGGCCGGAGGGACCCATGTACCAACGCTTCAGGAGCCAGTTTCTGTCATTTTCTATTTATCAAAGTAAGTTTCTCTGTAAAACTCATGGAGATGATGTCATTTCTATCGTCACTGTTTGGTTTTCTGTAAAAGGACACACTATAAAGTTAGACCTGCTTTATGTGAGGCCATGTTTCCACCAGTTCTACCCTACTCTACCCTACCCTACCCTACCCTACCCTGATTGAGAGTGTTTCCTCTGGTCCTGTGTGACCAGTACCAGGTCCTTCTTTAGTCCCTCTTGGTCCTGGTTCTATCCAGACCGAGCTGGTACTAAAAGACAGTGATTGGCTAGAGTGCTGCTGGAAGCCATGGTTACCAAGGAATTTCCACGGTTACTGGTTTGTTGTGGGTTGGTTACCAGCAGTGACGTGCGGTGAGGTTGGTGATTTGTGAGGCACTGACTTCACAAATCAGATAAACATATATCATATAAATCAACAGGACCTACAGAGTGGCTTTTTCACAATTTGTTTGGCTACAGCAGAATATGTTTCATGTCCGAATTGTTTGCTCATACCAAACACAATATGTAAAAAGCACATTTCAAAGTGTGTTATGGTCTTACCTTAAACCTGTACTGCACAGACCACTTCAGTTCAGTCCAGTTTCATGTTTAAGTCCAGATTATAGTTTGAGCGTAGATATGTAATCCTCCATTTAGAAATAAGTCCAATGAGTTTTAAAAAGTAAATCAAAACGGGTGTCTCCTCTATGGACTCCTCTCATGTTTTGCTGCAGCCGAGTCTCGGGTGCTTCCCATTTCTAAAATCAACCTTCTTACCCTTCACCTCTCTTCCTTATCATTCCTATCATCATTGGAAGCATAAAATTACCCTAAGTGAATTTTAAATAATATTACAATGTGTTACATGTATTTTAGCCAAACCTGTAGCTGCCCTTAGCAGAGTAAAAACAAGAAAGGAACTTTCTGATGAATTTGGATGCAGCCGAATTCTGGGCTCACATGCGCCCCCTACTCTGAGGCTGGCCTCAGTTGGTAACATTACAAGCCGTGATTTGAGCACGATTTAAGACCCATATTTGTTTTAAAAACACAATTCATGACCATCCTCTCAACTGTAGACATGTTGATTGTAGGAAATATGTTTGAACTTTGTAAACTGCGATAAACAGAGAGAACCGTTCGATAGCAGCACACGGGCTCCTGCCTCCGTGAACTACAGGCTTTTACGTTTCTCAAGTGAGGCTCGCCTCACAGCGCACCGCTCTGTCAAATATGACAAAAATATGTGATTTCAAGGTAAAAATTAATTAAATAAGTCAAAGTTACATGAAAATAATACAAAAACATAAATTACTTGATATAGTGACCAAGTATTATTTCCGTTTTATTCTTTTGTCTTCCCATGATCTAGGTGAGGCCAGGCCTCACTTGCCTCATCTGACCGCACGTCACTGGTTGCCAGGATACGGAAGAGTGGAGTAGGTAGCTTCAGATGTCAATACTTTTACATGTTGGACAAAAACCTAAAAAGCTCCTTAAAGCCATAATGAATAATGTTCTGGTACCTCTCTCTTGGTTCTGGAACTTATCTAATGATTCCTGGTACCCCTCCCATGATTCTAGTACCTCCCATGATTCTGGTACCTCCCCTGTGGTTCTGGTACCTCTATCATGGCATCTGGTACCTCTATCATAGTTCTGGTACCTATTTCGGGATTCTGGTACTGCTCATGATTCTGGTACCCCCCAATGGTGTCTGGTACTATTATGATCCCGGTACTTCACTGTCATGTTTCTGGTACCTGTCTCATGGTTGTGGTACCTCTCATGATTTCTGGTACATCTCTCATGGTTGTGGTACCTCTCTCATGGTTTCTGGTACCTCTACCATGTTTCTAGTACCTCATGATTGTGGTACCTCTCTCATGGTTCTGATTGTTTCTGGTACCTCTGTCTCAGGTTTCTTACAGTTCCTACAGTACTATTACCAGAGCGGCTGCTTGTACAGACTTCGAGCTCTGGGGGAGAGGAACCAGCTGGACCTCACAGTGGGTACGTGTTTATCTGTTTCTGGTTCAACTCTCAGACCATGTGGTGTCAGTGGAAGGTCAGAGGTCACAGTTAAGGTGGATCTGAACCAACGAAAACAAGATAAGATACAGTTAAGGTGGATCTGAACTGAAGGTGTCTCTGCAGAAGGGTTCCAGTCCTGGATGTGGAGGGGCCTGACCTTTCTCTTACCGTTCCTCTTCTTTGGACACGTGAGTGTGTGTGTGTGTGTGTGTCACTGTTGTATTGTGTGTCACTGTTGTTTTGTGTGTGTGTGTGTGTGCCACTGTTGTATTGTGTGTGTGTGTGTGTGTGTGTGTGTCACTGTTGTATTGTGTGTGTGTGTGTGTCACTGTTGTATTGTGTGTGTGTGTGTCACTGTTGTATTGTGTGTGTGTGTGTGCCACTGTTGTAGTGTGTGTGTGTGTGTGTCACTGTTGTATTGTGTGTGTGTTTGTTCGTCGCTATTGTATTGTGTGTGTGTGTGTCACTATTTTATTGTGTGTCACTATTGTATTGTGTGTGTGTTGCGTGTCACTAACACAGAAGTCTGTTGTGTGGTGTGATATAAAGTTGTGTGTCTGCTCCTCAGTTCTGGCAGCTGTATAACTCTGTGACGTTGTTCCATTTGGCTCAACATGAAGACTGTAAAGAGTGGCAGGTACCGGGTCTGAGACAGGTCTTCACTTTGACCATTCACTGAACAGAACTGTGTCTGCAGGTTTTCATGTTGGGGCTAACTTTCCTGGTCCTGTTCCTGGGAAACTTCCTCACCACTCTGAAAGTTGTTCACCAAAAACTACAGAAATATCTTGAAAAAGGAAAGAAAAAAGACTGAGGAGGAACTAGGAACCGGACCATTGAGGATCACATGACTGACTGAAGAGACTGCGGCGCCTGGAGTAGTCCGTCACAGAACTCTGTCTTCGAGACCAAGACCCGGATCTCACGCAGAGACGGTGGGTTTGGGTCGAAGCATCGTTATTCTTTGATAAGATGCGACGAAAGAATCAAAATAAAAACTCTTTGTTGAAGTGTTGTGCTCCTGCTTCAAAAGAGGTCTAGAACCCAGAGGTCAGAGGTCACACTGGTTTTCACAAGGAAGGGTGAGAGACCAGAGCAGGAGAGAGACAAAAGAAAAAGGGACCAAAGACTGAGGGTTAGGGTTAGGGTTAGGAGGAGGGTGAGACCAGAGACTGAGGAGGGTGAGACCAGAGACTGAGGAGGGTGAGACCAGAGACTGAGGAGGGTGAGACCAGAGACTGAGGAGGGTGAGACCAGAGACTGAGGAGGGTGAGACCAGAGACTGAGGAGGGTGAGACCAGAGACTGAGGAGGGTGAGACCAGAGACTGAGGAGGGTGAGACCAGAGACTGAGGAGGGAGAGACCTGAGACTGAGGAGGGAGAGACCTGAGACTGAGGAGGGAGAGACCTGAGACTGAGGAGGGAGAGACCAGACCAGAGAGAAAGGCACCAGAGACTGAGGAGGGAGAGACTTGAGAGAAAGGGACCAGAGAAGGAGAGGCGAGAGACCGCAGGAGGAGAGACCAGAGAGCAAGAGAACAAAGAGAGACCAGATTGACGGGAGAGGTGAGAGACCATTCCACCTCCACCCATTTCAAGACTTAAGGTCACTTGAGGAAATGGATGGAGTCTGAGAGATCCAGTCTTTAATTTAAGATGATCCTGTTCTAGTCCAGAGTCTGGGGGAGTTATTCTAACAATGCAGTGTTTTAAATTCATTCCTGATGAAACTTGAATCCAAACGTGTTTTAAACCATGAATAACGATTCTTCTGACACATGTTTGACGACGCCGCACAGACATTTGACCTGTGTGAAGTTAAATACCTGCAGTCTTTAACTCATTGACTGCTATTGACATATTTCTCTTAGACCCTCTTTTTGACTGGGGATTACAGCACAATAAAAATAGCTAAACAAAGTTATTTTTGCTGATCAAAGTAGACAATCCAGTCTTTCAGAATCTGGTTTCACATTTCACATAGTCTTAGGAAAAACTATTCTATGGGTCTTGAGAATCGGTGAAATAATCAAAAACGGCTGGCAGTCAATGAGTTAAACAGTGAACCGATAAAACACAGGAGCAGTCTGACCTTTTCACACTGCAGCGATCCCGCGCTTCACCACCAGTGGGCGCTATTGTAACGGTAATAGAACCGAGCCACGGCTGCTCCCAGGCAATCCAGGCAAGGTTAACGTGAATAAGCCTTGTTTCTACCCTACCCTACTCTACCCTGACAGTGATTGGTCAGAGTGCTGCTAGGAGTAATGAGTTTTAGTATTAGTAGTAAGGGGAGGAGTATTAGGACGAGGAGAGGTAGTGGTCAACAAAATATTTTAAACAGTCTTGAGGTTTAATAAATATTAGGCAAAGATCTTTGACGAATAAACATGTACACCTTTTGTATTTAAATTATTTCATTCTGACGTCTCTCCCTGAGTCTCAATCTGCGGTTACAGTTCAAACTAGCTCCACACGATCTTCCTCTTGTGCCTTTAGCCTCCTCTTCCTCGTCACAGGATCAGACATCTCCTTCGGTTGCCTCCTCTTCCTCATCACAGGACCTGACACCTCCTCTTGTGTCTCCTCCTCTTCTTCTTCCTGAAGACCAAAGCTCTTCTTGAAGCTTCTTTGAAAATATCGTCCACATTTTCTTGAAATTTTGCCGAGCACTCGAGATAAACCTCTGCATTCATCTGTCTGCAGGCGTCTTCCCCCTGAGAGTCACAAAACACACTGAGACCAGAGCGAGAGAGACCAGAGAGCGAGACCAGTGCGAGAGAGACCAGAGAGTGAGAGAGACTTGAGAGCGAGAGTGACCAAAGTCAGAGAGAGAGAGCGAGAGACACAGACCAGATAGACAGACCAGAGAGCAAGACAGACCAGAGAGCGAGAGACCAGAGAGCGAGAGACCAGAGAGCGAGAGACCAGAGAGGGAGAGACCAGAGCGGGAGAGACCAGAGAGAGATCAGAGCGAGACAGACCAAGACAGACCAGAGTGTGAGACCCTAGAGCGAGAGAAACCAGACTTGTAGCTGCTATACCCGATGGAAAGCAATAATCTGCTCAGAGCCCTAATCACATAAACACAGTGTATTTCCCCGCACTTCCTCATGTCTCTACTGTTCACATAAACACAACAAGAAGCAGGAAGCCGCAGCTGGTAGAGCATTGGCTGTTCTGGTCCAGCAGGTCCAGGTCCAGCAGGTCCTGGTCCAGCAGGTCCTGGTCCAGCAGGTGGTGTACTTACCTGTGTGTAGGTGACGGGTTCTAAGGTGGAGGCCCGTAGCTTCCTCAGGCACTCGTCCTCGTTCCTGAGGTCCGTTTTGCAGCCGATGAGGATCAAAGGAGCGTCTCCACAGAAATGCCTCACTTCTGGAAACCACTGTTTGGGGAAAATACTTTTGTTTGAGTTTGATATGAAGCTGACTGACCCTGACCCTGACCCCGTGTGAGGTGGGGCCTGTTTCCACCAGCGCTACTTGGCCCCACTTAGCTCGGCTCTACTCTATAGAAACTCAGGATGAAACTCTGTGTCTGTCTGTGTGTGTCTCTCTCTGGGTCTTTCTCCATGTGTCTCACCCTCTCTCTCCGTGTCTCACCCTCTCTCTCTGTGTCTCTCTCTCTCGTTTCTTCCTGTGTCTATTCTCTCTTCTAGTGTCTCACGCCCTCTCCCTGTGTCTCAACCTCTCTCCTGTGTCTCACCCTCTCTGCCTGTGTCTCACCCTCTCTCTCCGTTTCTCTCTCTCTACCTGTGTCTCACCCTCTCTCCCAGTGTCTCACCCTCTCTCCCTGTGTCTCACCCTCTATATGCTTGTCTCACCCCCCTCTCCCTGTGTGCACTCTCTCTCCTTGTGTCTCACCCTCTCTGTCTTACCCCCTCTCACTGTGTCTCACCCTCTCGCTCCGTGTATCACCCTCTCTCCCTGTGTCTCACCCTCTCTCTCTGTGTCTCACCCTCTCTCCCTGTGTCTCACCCCCCCTCCCTGTGTCTCACCCTCTCTCACTGTGTCTCTCCCTCTCTCCCTGTGTCTCACCCTTTCCCTGTCTCTCACCCCCTCTCCCTGTGTCTCACCCTCTCTGTCTGTGTCTCACCCTCTCTCCCTGTGTCTCACCCCCTCTCCCTGTGTGTCTCCCTCTCCCTGTGTCTCACTCTCTCTCCCTGTGTGTCTCTCTCTCTCTCCATGTCTCACACTCTCTCTCCCTGTCTCTCTCTCTCCTCTCTTCCTCTCTCCTCTCTTCCTCTCTGCTCTCTTCCCCTTGGGTCATGGTTCAACAGGCAATCATTTTAACATGTTTAATACACATTCAACCAGTCCGGCCCTCGTCTTGTAGCAAATTACAATTTTTTGTTGGCCCTCTGATGTATGTGACGGTGCTGAAGGCCCTGGTTCTGTCCAGGCCCAGAGCTGCAGATAAAGCTGAGTGTGAGGTCAAAGTTCGCTCTGGAGTTAATCATTGGACCCAAACAGAACAAAGTCAGCTCCAGTAATTATCTACAGAGCTACATCTACACCTGTTTGGTCTCTGCCCCTGGTTTGTACCTCTGTGTCTCACTGTCTCTGTCTCTCTGAGTCTCTCTCTGTGTCTGTCTCTCTGTGTCCCTGTCTCTCTGTACCTCTGTCTCTGTCTCTGTCTGTGTCTCTGTCTGTGTCTGTCTCTCTGTGTCTCTGTACCTCTGTCTCTGTCTGTGTCTGTCTCTCTATCTCTCTGTACCTCTGTCTCTCTGTCTCTGTGTCTGTCTCTGTGTCTCTGTCTCTGTGTCTCTGTCTGTCTCTCTGTCTCTTTGTGTCTGTCTCTCTGTGTCTCTGTCTGTCTCTCTGTGTTTGTCTCTCTGTCTCTGTCTCTCTGTGTCTCTGTACGTCTGTACCTTAACCAGGACGTTTTCGAAGCTCGTGGGGTTCGTCACATCGAAACAAACCAGAATGACGTCAGCCTCTTGGTACGCGAGGGGGCGGAGCCTGTCGTAGTCGTCCTGTCCTACCGACGAGAGAAGCAGGTCAATGACACTGCGCCTGTGTCAAACTCACGGCCCGCGAGCCAAACGCGGCCCCTGACACTCTGTCTGTGGCCCTGATAAGGATTTAAAGACATTAATCACTTGCAGCGTTGATTTTCATGACGACAATATTTTGCCTCAATTTACAGATAACTTTCTCAAGAAACCTCTGCATGTTGTGTGTTTACTATATTTAATTGCTGGAAACAGTCTTTTGTGTTTATTATTTTTGTTATTTTTCTTGCTTTTTTCTAGCTGTAAATGTTACTGCAGTACAATGTTCATGGTTTAACACTGATCCAGACCAAAACAGACAATGCAGTCAGAATTTCACTCTAAACCAGAGCAGAGAGAAAATAGTCTGAACGAAGCAGACTCTGGGACCTTTATTACTATTGTTTGTCACTTTTAGAATTATGTAATTATTTGTTTGTATGGATGGATGTGTTTCTGCTACTGACACTTTCTCCTACAGGGATCACAGTTTAATGAACGGCCTGTTGATTAACAGTGGCTCAGTTGGTAGAGCATTGGCCCTTAGAGCCCGAAGATCGTGGATTCAAGCCCACCACAAGACCTACTTCGCGACTCCCACTGATGACTGCTGTCCTTGGGCAAGACACTTAACCCCACTTTGCCTGAAGCCCTCGCTGAAAGATCAAGGCTCCTCAGCACCAGTAGGAGAATCAGTGAAGGGCTGGTGCTCTGTGAACTGGGTGCAACTCTGACTCCCACCCCCCGACCCAGAAATGGATTAAGGGGAAGAAAATGTATGGATGGATGGCTGTTGATCGACAGTTACAAGTCTTCGTGTGTGTCTCTCTCTGTGTGTCTCTGTGTTTGGACACCTCTGTCTTTAGTCGAAGGAAGTGTTGTTCGAACTGATACTTTATCTGCTCAGAACTACAGCAGGATGTGGTCTACACACAAACACACACATGTATATATATACAAACACACATGTACATACACACACACACATGTACATATACACACACTTACCTGCTGTGTCGTACAGGTTCAGTCTTACTCCACTTCCTCCCACTGTTATCGTTGTGTTGTATTTCTCGAACACAGATGGGGCGTAAGTCTAAAGTATTTCACACAAACAGGAAATAGTTTCTCAGACCTTTTCTGATTTCAGTTCAGGATCTTCACAAAGACAAAGTCTCGGTCATCGTTACCTCTGGAAAGTCTCCTTTAGCAAACACCAGCAGCAGAGAGGTCTTCCCACAGCCGCCATCTCCAACTATCACCACCTTTATCTCTGCTGTGCTTCCAGAGGGGTTCATGGTATGGTCTCTGTCTCAGGAGGTCTCTTTCTGAGGAGGTCTCTCTTTCTGAGGAGGTCTCTCTTTCTGAGGAGGTCTCTGTCTGAGGAGATCTCTGTCTCAGGAGGTCTCTGTCTGAGGAGATCTCTGTCTGAGGAGGTCTCTCTTTCTGAGGGCTCTGTCTGAGGAAGTCTCTTTTTCTGAGGAGGTCTCTGTCTGAGGTTAGAGACCTGACCTGACCATGTGTAATCTGTGATAGTCTTTCGCTCTCTGGTCTCTTTCTGGTCTCATTACTGTCTCTTTCTGGTTTGCAGAAGCCTCATGCAGCAGGTATCTGTCTGCATTGGCTGCTTCACCACTTCCTGTTCCTGTTCAAGCTGAAACGTTCACAATGACCCCGCATTCCTGCAGTGGATGAACAGCAGCTCTACTCTGAGCTCCTCATTAGACAGTCATTTTCTTTGTGTTTCTTTGTTTATATCTATATTTAAAAAACACACAGACACCTTTCTCCCTGCAGGTTATAGTTAATAGGTCTGTGTGTGTGTGTGTGTGTTTGTTTATAATAAAAACACTCAGGTTCTCTTGTTCATTCTGCATGGATTTCTTTATTCCAAAAATAAGCAGTTTTACAAACAACATAAACATTAGTCTCTGTAGGTTTATAGATTCGAAACAGCAAAAGCATTTATTTATTTCATTTCATTTTTAATTGTGGATAATTCACAACATATTAGAATTACATTATTAGAGACCAGAGAGAGACAGACATATTAGAATTACATTTCACATGAATGTAGGCCCACGACACAAAAGAAATGTAGCAGAGAAGAAAAAGATCTTGTGTCGTCTCTGCAACATAATTTATGACAGCAGTGTTCCTCAAACCTTAATATTGGTTTCATTTTTGTGTTGATCTTTTAGTTTCCATATTTCTAATTATTAATTAATAAATAATTATTAATTATTAATGCTTTGAGTCTCTAGCTTTATACATCAGAATGAGAGAGACCAGAGAGAGAGAGGTCAGAAAGAAACCAGTCACCAGAGAGAGTCCAGAGAGACCAGAGAGTCACCAGAGAGAGAGAGAGACCAAAGAGAGAGACCAGAGAGAGAGAGTCCAGAGAGACCAGAGAGAGAGAGTCCAGAGAGACCAGAGAGAGAGAGGTCAGAAAGAGACCAGAGTCACCAGAGAGAGACCAAAGAGAGACCAGAGAGAGAGAGAGACCAGAGAGTCACCAGAGAGAGAGAGAGACCAAAGAGAGACCAGGGAGAGTCACCAGAGAGCGAGAGACCAGAGAGAGACCAAAAGAGAGAGAGACCAGAGAGTCACCAGAGAGAGAGCGAGAGACCAAAGAGAGAGACCAGAGAGAGTCACCAGTTAGCGAGAGACCAGAGAGAGACCAAAAGAGAGAGAGACCAGAGAGTCACCAGAGAGAGAGAGAGACCAAAGAGAGAGAGAGAGACCAAAGAGAGAGAGAGAGACCAAAGAGAGAGAGAGAGAGAGGCCAAAGACAGAGGGACCAGAGATGGAGTCCAGAGGAAGACCAGAGAGACACCAAAGAGAGACCAGAGAGAAATTGAGACTGCAGAGAGAGACCAGAGAGAGAGACCAGGGAGTCTTTGGCTTTATACATCACATTGAGTGACTGTAGTTTCATGAGATTGTGTAATTTTAACAGTTTTGCGCGTATGAATAACTGCTTTGTGCTTTCTATTGAGTCCATGGATAAGTCTTGCTGATTTCTGTTGTCAGAAAACTAAAGGATGTATGTATGTACAGTATGTATGTATCCACATTCTCCCAAACTGTAGGTGAACTGAGATAACATCAGGGTACTGCACATTATCGCACATATGACTTTAGAAGTGTGAGAATAAAACACTGACCTACAATAGTGTGAGGCTACCAGCGAACAGAGGAAAAAAGCTTTCATAATGGTCCATCTGAACACAACAGTGAGGCTCAGAGTCAGATGCAGTGGATTAGAACGTCCCTGTGTATCGTGTGGCAGAGCACGGCTGCAGGCTACACACACACACAGAGAGACAGTCGCTTGACCCATGTTTTCCCTTAAGAACAAAGGCAGCTGTCCTGTGACTGCGAATATTCCAGATAGTCCGGTAATGCAGCCCACAGGGACAAAGGGCGTCTCACTCAACAAAAGGCAAGGGACTATTAATAACCTCAAGTGTTCAAATCAAAGACAAACATCCAAGAAAGACCCCACCATGTGCAGCTCAGTGTAGGACTGGCAGAAGCACTGAGGCTGACAGCCCCCTCTCTACTGGGGGCTGGTGCTGCGCTTGCGCTCGTCTCAAAGCTGCGTGACCTGCTTTACAGGAATGTGCAGAGAGTCGGCCCTGGATTAAGGTGAAGAGATACTGTAAATAGATCATGTATATGGTGAGGAAATAGTGTCGAATCCCAAGTTACAGAGCAGTAGAATGAGAGCCACACAGCAGAGAATCATAAGTATAGTACAACACTATAACAAATCTATTTTAGCTTAATAAAGAAGCAAAGTATCAAAATAAACCTATTCTCTAGTGCAAAGACCTAAAGATAGCATGTATACATCTGTCATACACTCCAGGGCAAGAATTGTGAAGTAAAAAGTCATTAGCTCAGAGGGTCAAATATTCAGTGATGATAAGATTGTACATGTTAGCAGCTAGAAGAACTGGCCTCTGGTTGCCATTAGCGACACTACCAGCTATGGTTTTTAACTGTCCATTAGTGTTGTGCTAAAGTGAATAGTTGATATTTTTCTAGTGTTGGCCTCATTCTACTGTTGTGTAAACCTGTGATGCAACACTGACATTAACCCACAGTGGGACCAATACACAGTCTGCTAATCCTAACCTTCATGGCAACAATCCACCAGACATGCGTGACCAGGGAGAGACCAGGGGGAGAGACCAGGGAGAGAGACCAGGGAGAGAGACCAGGGAGAGAGACCAGGGAGAGAGACCAGGGAGAGAGACCAGGGAGAGAGACCAGGGAGAGACCAGGGGGAGAGACCAGGGAGAGAGACCAGGGAGAGAGACCAGGGAGAGAGACCAGGGAGAGAGACCAGGGAGAGAGACCAGGGAGAGATCAGAGAGAGAGACCAGGGAGAGACCAGGGAGAGACCAGAGAGAGACCAGAGAGAGACTAGAGAGAAACCAGGGAGAGACCAGAGAAACCAGGGAGAGACCAGAGATAGATCAGAGAGAAAGACAAGAGAGAGAGATCAGAGAGAAACCAGGGAGAGACCAGAGAGACTAAAGACCTGGGAAAGACCAGAGACAGACTAGAGAGAGACCAGGGAGAGAGATCGGAGAGAAACCAGGGAGAGACCAGAGAGTCACAAGAGAGACCTGGGAATGACCAGAGACAGACTAGAGAGACCAGGGAGCAGGGAGACTGGAGAGACCAGGGAGAGAGATCAGAGCAAAACCAGGGAGAGACCAGAGAGACAACTATAAATAAATAAAAAACTATGTTTAGTATCCTCTCGTTTGCAAAAGTAAGTCCTCTATTATTAAATACTGGTCTGTTTGCTCGACAACAGAGCGACACAGCCCTTCTCCCGCAGCCTCATCAGACAAAGAGCTCTTGTTGTTGACTTGACTCGGGCGAGTTCCTCATGACCGTATATGGTAGCGCGCTGTCATGGCAACCGGCCAGAGCTCGCGCGTTGCCTTAGTAACCAGGGCGGTTCAAACCGGTTTGAGCCCTGATCTCCCCCCCCACACGCGCGCGCAGAGACACACACACACTCTCTCTCTGTATTTTAACATTCTCTCTAAAACCTCGAACAAAAACAATTATAAATCCTGGTTAGAAATCTTTGATAAATCCATCTTCCCTGGCCTGGTGCACGTCTCCGGGACTCGGGACACCATGTGTCTCTCCCCGTCATGGCGGCTCAGAGCCCGGTTGTCCTTTGTCTCCTGTCGCCATTTTGAGAGACGCAGGAAACCCATGTTCCTACGGGGTCGTTACCAAAGTCCTCTCGGATTCAGGAAAAACAGTCAAGAAAACACTTTTGAAATCAGATTGACAATTCTTTTGGATTATATGTGAAAACTATCTGTAAGTTTACATCACGAACAGCTTGATTTGATTACTTTGACATGCGTGAAATGGTTGTGTTTAAACAAGACTGAACCAAAGATAAGGAAATAGTCCATATTAATCCTGTTTATCTATAAGCCTTGAGCACATTAAGTACATGTAAGAATGAACCAAAGATAAGAAAGTAAGCCATTTTAAGCCTGGTTATCTGTTATCCCTTAGTACATAAAATACATTTAAGTTTTACAGCCTACTTCTCTGAAATCCTCAAACAGACCAGGCAGCTCAGATGAGATATGGAAAGATGCAGACAATCACAGACCTTTTTTATTCCTATATTTTGATGGATTCCTTGTTTTTCCAGGCGATACCACCCAGCCCTGTGTCAAAGCGAGGATAAGATGACACTGCAAATGTCCCTGCACTCAGGCCTCCTGTGTAGAGTGCTTCAAAAAGCTGAGGTAAATGGATATAGTTGTATTTAGGCATTAACAGGGAGTGCTGTCACTTACTAAGACGTTGCAAGACCCTGGCGAATGACTGGTTTTGAGAAAAAGAAGTAAAATGGTCCTGCAGCCACTGTCTATAATGCAGCTCACTAAAAAGGCTCGTCTCTCAGGGAAGTACAGCCCAAGCCCTGTTGCAGAGAGAGCAGAGTAAATCCTGCTGAGAGAACAGTGTACATGTTATTGAGGACCTTATAAAACACAATATACCCAACAGTAACCTCTGCAAACCACTTTAGTTCACCCCAAAGACAGATTCACATTACAGCCTTCACAGACGTCTGTTTAATTTGGTGAAATACAAAAATGATAGAGTACATTCCACAAAAACATGCTTCATTTACTGACTACAGATCATTAAGAATAAAAAAGTGACTTACTTATTGGAACTCTTATTTTACAAGGCCTCAAATACAAAAAAAAAAATCCACACATTCTATTTAGGCCTACATAAACTGTGTTCAACAATGATTCCTTAAACATAGCAGTTGTTTATTTAACACGTTTATAAGTTCACTTAATACTTTTATAGGCTGTGGGTGTGCCATGACCTAGTTAAGACAAAGATGGATTCCAAGAAGAGGAAAAATGTTCAAAATGTCCATTACATTAGGCTATCTTCCTTCTTCTCAGTCCTTTAAAGGGAGGAATCATAGTTTTATCATAGTCCAAAGAAGGTGAAATGTAAGATCCCTTTAGGAACAAAGGAAACCCATAAAGGCCATGAGTCCTGTTTCAGGAAAATGGCTGCCAGAGCGTGTGCCCCCTCTCTCTGCTCTGTGTTGAAGGACTCCTGAGCTGTGGCTCTAATAGCAGTCTGCTCCTCTGCTGCTGAGCTGTGATTGGACAGACGCACCGCCTCTATTAACCAGCCAATTGCCCGAGCAGAGACACAGCTCCTGCAGAACGGCTGGAGTTTGACACACAAATAACCTCAACGCATTAGAATAGTCTTGTATATTATTATAGTTAGGCTACACTTAATATTTACTTATTTTGTGTTGTGTTGCGGGCTCCTGATGCCTATTGTTCTGTAACCTGTGATACAACAGTGACATTTTCCACTGTGAGACAAATACAGTGTCTTTTGATCTTAATCTGAATATAAAATAGACGCACAAATGCCCACATGCTTCACTGTGACATCAGCTTCAAAGCTCGATGTGCAACACTTATGTCACTTTGAGTTATATTAATTCAGAACGATGAAAGATTTAAATAGTCGCCATATTTATTAGCATTATTTACGGACACACAGCTTTTTAAACATTATTGGGAAAAGGGTATCGGAGGATTTTTTACTTCCGGGTGGATCATCAAGACTATTGGTCCTCTCAATTGTCAATCATTCTGGTGATATGTGCTCGTCAAATAAGACCAGAGAGTTTTGCTTATTTAGGGAAATCCATTATACATTTAAATGCTACATGATAGAGGGAGCTGGAACTTGTGGCTAGTCTGTTAGGTAAACGTATCCTGATAATCCCACATGGTCCACAGTTTAAGTGAGTTTTAAACAAATACATGGACGCGTCAACCTGAGCTCACGCTGGACCTCAGATGCACCATATCACTTATAAACATGAATATTCAGTTACTGCCGCTTACCTTTAGTAAAGTACGAGTTCCAGGGAGGGTGTTTTTGGGGTAAAAACAGTAAAGTTTATAAGAATCATGTTTTGTATCTGGCTACTCTCTGTTATTTGTGAACCCTGACCGCAGATTCTACACACTCACAGAAAAATGAGAGAACCGAGGTTTGGTAAAGCAGAGTATCTTAATTATTATTCCACACGTTTCCCGTCTTGGAAAAGCTTGTTTAATAGTATCCATCCCCGGACAGAAGACACCGGAGCGAGTTGTGTCGAATCTGCGACCGTGGCGTCCGGAGGATAAGCCTAGTGGTGTATTGTGGGAGAGACAGCAGCTACAGACCAGAGGCACAATATGTGTTGGCTCTCGCCTAAAAGGAGGCAGTATTTTTCAAGCTAAACCATGTAATGTACGCGGCGAAAGGAACGATTTTGTGTCTTTTCGTCAAAACCAATAGCAGTGTATTGGGCGAATCATGTCCAAGCCCGGGGAGAGAAACAGACTGAACGAGGACCATGGCAGAAAACAGAGTTCAAGTAAGCTGGTTCTTTTCCCTCTTTCTCCAGCCCTTCTCTGTGTTTCCGTGACTGTTGTTGTATTTCACAGCGTGTGGATGTGTAACCTGCATTACAATCATATGGTGCATGGTTAAATGCAGTTTGTTGCCAGCCACTGCTTCTTTAGTAACGTCGCTCTTGTTTCAGGTTTGGCGAACGGCATGGACAGTCATTCTGGCTCCACGGAGAAGCGGAATCACCACTGGAGAAGTTACAAGTTGATAATAGACCCAGCGCTGAAGAAAGGATCCCAGAAACTCTACCGCTACGATGGGCAGACGTTCAGCATGCACGTAAGTGGTCCGCGGTGGGGATGGGGTTCCCCGGGGCCGAGGTCCTGGAGAGTCGCTGGACTTCTGGGCACTCTAACGCGGTGTCCGAGCTCCACGAAGCCGCCCTGTCCGCCCTGCAGCTCGGTCATGTGTGCTCAGACCGCGCGGATAACTACATGTCATCTGTTTGTAACGCAGAACCCCGGATTACCGCCAGTGGACTCGGTTCGGGACCCACGCATCGGGCGCCTCTGGACCAAGTACAAAGAGACCGACTTACCTGTGCCCAAGTTTAAGGTAGTGTTTCTTAAAGACAGCAGATGTGATGCCATGTGTGCATGTGCTGACACACCCCCTTCATCTTTGGGATGTGGATGAGTCTTAGAATGACAGCAGTGACAGCACTGACAGCTCCCTACACATTCTCCTCAGTCTGACAACTAACCTGCTTTAGCATTATTGTCACGGGATCATTTCAAACTCACTGATACAATCACATTTCACTTTTAGTCCAGCCTCATGCTTCTAACATGTACAGTAGCATCACATGCTAACATGTACTGTAGTATCACATGCTATTATGTACAGTAGCATAACATTCTATCATGTACAGTAGTATCACCAATGTGAATATTTGAACTCTCTGAGCTGATGACTTGTGTCTGTAATATTCTTGCATGTATTTATAGTTATAAAACATATATATGTCCATACAAGTTTATCCTTTTCAATGTGTGTGTACTTCTTTATACTTTGCTTTTTTCATTAGACCAATGATAGAGATAGAGCTAATGACAGAGATTGTAATGTATAGAGTTGTGTAGTACTTAATATTTACTTATCTTGTGTTTTATGTCGTTCCTACTCTTCTGTAACTTGTGATGCTACACTGACATTTCCTGTAAAACGAGAACAGAATCTCTTCATCCTAATCTCTCACCGTTTGTTTCCAGATCGATGACTGCTACATTGGACCGGTGCCCCCAAAGGAGATCACGTTTGCCCGATTAAACGACAACATAAGGGAAGGATTTCTTACTGACATGTGCAAGAAGTTTGGAGAAATCGAGGAGGTGGAGATTCTGTACAATCCTAAAAACAAGAAGCACTTGGGGATCGCTAAAGTGGTATTCGAGTCGGTGAAATCAGCCAAAGTGTGCGTTCAGTCGCTGCACAACACGTCAGTGATGGGGAGCCTGATCCACGTGGAGCTGGACCCCAAAGGTAAACCCTCACATGTATTGTTTATGTGTGTGCCTGGGGAGTTGGGTAATTGAATTTCTCTCAAACCAAAGCTGTTCCCCAGAGTCCTCCCTCTGAGCCTCATTTCAGACCTGTACACAAACACGCTGAGCGAAGGCGGCTGCACCTGTTAAATATATTGTTTTTTATTTCATTCTGTGGTAATTATTACTACACATTATTATTATTTCTGTCATTATTATTATTATTATTAACTGAAATGAATGAATGGTTACTTTGTGTTAGCGGCAGAGGGTCTCACTGGTCTCTCTCTCTGGTTTCTCTGGTCTTTCTGTGGTCTATGTCTGGTCTCTCTTTCTAGTCTCTTGCTAGTCTCTCTGGTCTCTTATAACTGACTGAAATGAAACCTTAAGTTGCTGTAATTAAACCTTTAATGTGTTCACCTGTGTCTTTGTTGTTTATTGCATTAACATAACATTAGATCAGGCATGTACAAACTGAGGCCCACGGACCCTCTTTCATATGCCTCTGTCGCTAACACAAAGTAACCATAAACATTTCACCAAGTGTCATTCTGGCTGACCTCAGCTCTGCCAATGTATGTTGGACATGTTATAGAGAATCCACTTGTTGATTGAGTTTGACTGTTTCCTTCAGGTGTCTCTCCTGGTCCCTCTCTGGTCTCTCCCTGGTCTCTCTCTGGTCTCTTCCTGGTCTCTCCTTGGTCTATCCTTGGTCTCTCCCTGGTCTCTTTTGGTCTCTCTCGTGTTTGTCGACGCCTGCACTAGACACATGTACAGAAACATAATTTTCTCTGCTTCAGGTTTGACTCTTTTCCTCTTTCAGGTGAAAATCGCCTTCGATACTTTCAGCTCCTGATGAATGGAAGCTACACGCCGCGGACGCTTCCAGTTGGTGGTGACGAGACTAAAGAAGTCTCCCCTCGAACTCTTGCTGAAGCCCTATTGGTAAGACAAGGTTGTGGATTCTCCAACAACAGATCAGAAAATCAAACGGGAAATGCAATTATAACAAACAGAAATCTAATGTCTCTACATCACTGTCATTGTACAAACTGAGTAATAATAATAATAATGCATTGCTTTTATATAGTGCTTTTCTGGACACTCAGACGCTTCACAGCATTATTCTAGGCAATGTGGGGGAAGTGTCTTGCCCAAGGACACAACAACAGCAGTTGGAGAAAGTCTTGTGGTGGGCTCAAACTCACCTCAGGCTCAAAGGCTAATGCTCTACCACCTGAGCCACTATCGCCCTGAAGATGTCTTTTGTTTTGTCTTTGCTTGTCCATTTAAGTACAATGTGTTAGTAATTATCATTATTTATATTGACCTTATTTGATCCTCTCATCCTGAATCCTGAGGCTACTATGTGTGCCCTGAAATATGTCACATGTCCTGAAGGCCCTACGTGGCTGAAACACTTTGCTAGTCCCTGTTTATTTAAGGTGTTTTTAGTGCCTCGGATCTCCTCCTTTCTCAAAATCAGCTGTATGTGTGTTGTGTGTCCCAGGCGTGTGAGCCCATCCGGAGGTTGTCTGAGAGCAGTGGACCTCTTCCTCCCAGTAACTCCACGACTCCTCTGTCGTCTGAGGCGGGATACTCCAGTCTGCGGCAGGACACGCCTCAGTCCCAGGGCACGCCTCACACCCCACGCCAGAGCACCACGCCCTTCTCCCAGGACTCCAACTACTCGTCCCGTCACTCCACGCCTGCGTACCAGTCCAGCCGCGCCGAGAGCTCCGCGGGGGGCTACAAGTCCCGCAGACACGACAGTAAGTTCCAGGACGCCTACAACCGGCGCCCGGAGAGGCCTCAGTACCGGAGCTCCATGTTCAGGTCCGAGCACAGCAGCTACAAGCAGCAGGCCACACCCCCTGAGCCTCCACCACCAACACCAACGTACCAATACTCTGCTCCCACTCCCCCCACGCCTAGCTTCAAGTCCAACTTCTCACCCTATCAGACCCCCCTCCCCCCCGCCTTCCCCCCTGCGGAGCCTGCCTACCACCACCCGTCTCAGAGGGACACGTACCTCAGACCTCCTCAGCCGCCTCCAGAAGCTCCTCCTGAGTTTGTGCCCATCAAAGATGGACCAGAGACCCCCCCAATCCCTGAGCCCCCCCCCTGAACCTGTTCCCCAGCCCACCACCCCGCCCCCCCGGACCCCTGAGCGCTGCCCCTCTCCCAGCTCCCCCAACATGGACTCAGAGCGCAACAGTCTGGACTCCAGGATTGAGATGCTGCTCAAGGAGAAAAGGACAAAACTGCCTTTTTTAGCCGAGCGCGACTCGGACCCAGAGGTGCGGATGGAGGGCAGCCCCATCTCCTCCTCCTCCTCCCAGCTCTCCCCCATTCCCCCCTTCACAGGCAGCTCTCAGGGGGCTCACACCTCCCGTCCCTGTAGCACCGGTCTGGAGGACGTGAGCCCAACTCCACTGCCAGACTCTGAGGACGAGGAGCTGCCGCTGTCCACCGCCGCACTCCTGCAGAGGGTCAGCTCTCCTCTGAGGGACAAACGCAGCAAAGACAAAGATGGCCACTATCGAGCACACACGCCCACGGAGAAGATGGACCAGGTGAGAAACCCCTTTTTATCAGGATAACTGCTTTTACTGCTGCTTTTTACTGTACTCTCTTTTTATACTTATGTATTTATATAGCACCCCCAACCAACACCATCCAATCACTCACTCATTACGTTCATACCTACTGTTTTTTAGTGCATGTACATGTTCTTTAATAGTAGGGGAAACCGGAGCACCTGGAGGAAATCTACACAGGCACGGGAAGAACATGCAAACTGCACTCAGAAAGGCCCTATTCAGATTGGGATCCGAACCCAGGACCTTCTTGCTAAGAAGCAAGAGTGCTCAACTCAGTGGCGCCTGTTTTGTTTATTTTTAAGCAATGTTTACAATGTGCTGCACGTGGCATAAAATAACAACAAAATAAGAAATACAGGTAAAAGGGATTCAACAGACACGCAACTAGGGATGAAAACATTTATTAACTAAGTCATCAAAGTAGTCTCTCTGCCTTCTCTCTGGTCTCTCTCTGGTCTCTCTCTGGTCTCTCTGCTCTGCCATCTTTCTCTGTGCTCTCTCTTTCTGGTCTCTCTCTCTGGTGTCTCTGTGAACAATGAAGCAGATGCACGTGCTTCAGGAAGTGGGCTCTAGTTTCAGAAGTAGTAACACACTTTCCCTTTCTGTCTCTGTGTTGTCAAATTCTTCTGTCTTCCTCAATGTTTTTCTCTCTTCTTTCAGTTTGAACTTAGATATTTAATTCTTAAATTAAAAATATCTTTGTCTAAACTGTTAATGTGTTAATGTTAGTTTGGCTCAGTTTCCAATGTGTTGCAAGTCTTTAGTTTCTGAGATAAGAGCACAGTTTGGCTGTTGACCTGCACTTCCTGGTTCTACAGGATGAACTGATCCGATTGGTCGAACGTGTCTCGTCTCATGTTTCAAGCAAACAGTGCGAACAGGTCATTTGGTTAACGACGCCGCTCCCATCCTAATGCTGCACTTTCATTTCTATGAACTCAGTACTGGGTCTAACAAAAGATGGAGGTTATTTACACTTTTCTAGAACCGTCAAAAATCTTATGGTTCTTCTCAGTTTTATTAAAAGTAGGTCATCTTTAAGGTTTTTTTAACCGTTGCTCTATTTTTAGTAAGTGCTAAAACTGGTGAATATAACTTGAAATGGAGCAAAACATAGTTGGTGGAAAAGCTGCTGAATGCTAACTGCTAACAGTAAACGGTGTGTTGCCATGGTAACTAGCACTCGTTGTTCTCTGGGCAACCACAGCTCTGGAGTTATAATTCTTCACATTTCCAAAATAAAAGATGATTAAATAAAAACAATGACACATTTAGGAAGATTAAAAAGGTAAACACGATGAGTAATAACACTTCCCAAAACCTGTCAAATGGACTGCTCTGATGCACATGGATGAACAAGAAAAGAAACATTCATAAATAATCACAGTGCATTGAAAAGAGTAAAGACAAAATCCTTCAGTTGTTGCAGCAAAACAGAACTGTTTTTAACATTGTCAGAGAAGAAGCCTGTCTCCCATTTTCAGGAAGACTGTTCCAGATTTTAGCTGCATAAATCTGAAACGCTGTAATTGAGTTTTGAACAAAAACTGAGCAAAGTTTCAAGAAGCAGGAGTTGAACCCATTCACACAGGGCTCACCCCACTTTAGAATCTGGTACCATATCTTAGCCACCCCCCATAACAAACCAGAATCTATAGAAATTCCTTGGTAACCATGGCTTCCAGCAGCACTCTGGCCAGTCACTGTCAGTTAGAACACGTTAGCACCAGCTCAGCCTCGATAGAACCAGGACCAAGAGGCACTAAAGAAGGACCTGGTACTGGTTACAGAGGGAGTTTTACTGGACAGAACCAGGACCTTCACCTTCACTGTCTGATGGTGGTGGTCCGACTCATCTCTGTCACGGTTTTTATTTTATTTTCCTGTTTTACAACCAACTGTTCAGGGACTACAGGTGTAAATTAGCACTGCTGCTACAACCTGGTACAATGCATCTCTTCTTTTGGCTAATGTTTATTGTACACTGTCCCTGTCTGTAATAAATAAAAAATATACCAATTGCCTCTGTCTCCATCCTCAGAGTCAGCAGTCGTCCGGAGAGGACATGGAGATCTCGGATGACGAGATGCCGAGTACGCCCATCACCGGAGACTGCGCCAAAGGCATCGTGGTGAACTCTGCTCTGTCGCCGCTGCACTCTATGGCCCTGCACCCCTCCAGCCTCTTCCACCAGGGGGGGTACGCCCTGCACCACTACGGTCCTCACCCTCACATGGGGGACCCTCACGGCCTCTCTCACCACATGCTCCCCCACATGGACCCCTACGCCCACGGCATGGTGCCCCTGGTGCAGGTGGAGCTGATGAACTGCCTGCGCTGGGAGCAGTGGAGCTCGGTGCCCATGTCCTTCCAGATGCAGCAGCAGGTTCTGAGTCGCATGGCTCAGACCCGAGGGCCGTACCCCTACCCTCAGTACATGGACAGCAGCTTTGGGCCCTACCCCCCTCTGTCTATGAGCACTTCCCCAGTGAGTGGAGCTGCTCCTGGGCATCAGTGGCAGCAAGCTAGCGTACCAAAGTTCAACCCCACGGTTCCTCCACCTGGGTACGACTCCCTGAAGGACGATCCTCACAAAGCCACAGTGGACGGAGTCTTGTTGGTCATCGTCAAAGAGCTGAAGGCCATCATGAAGAGGGACCTGAACCGCAAGATGGTGGAGGTGGTGGCCTTTAGAGCGTTTGACGAGTGGTGGGACAAGCAGGAGCGCTCGGCCAAGGTAACTACATCAACGGGTTGGAACAGGGGTGTCAGATGGTCCTCAAAAGGCAGCCGAGGGTTTTAGTTTGAAACAGCCGGAGCAGAGCAGACTCCACCCATTCCCACATATCTTCAGAATAAAACAGGACTCACCTGAGGAAACGGGTGGTCCGCGGTGCTCCTGCCGTTTGGAACCAAAAACCCGCAACCACATCTTTGAGGACCGGTTTGACAGCCCCAGGGTAAAGGTTATTTTACTCGACTTAACTAAGTCTGAAACTAGTTCTGCCTAATCACCACATGATTAGAAACATGATGCTAATGACGTCTCTGATCAGACTCTGACCACGCCCCCTCAGATTAAAAAACATAATAAAGACATCACTAACTTACATGTAGCACTTCTCACGCTAATGCAGCTGTAAGAGCTTTGTTCTTCTTACACAGGCGTCTGTGACACCAATCAAAGGCACAGAAGCTAAAGATGAAGAACCCAAACCCAAACCTAAAGAAACCATGGGCTCCAGTCTGTTGGAGAACTGGAACAAAGGAGAAGGTCTGGGCTTCGAGGGAATGGGGCTCGGCATCGGTCTGAGAGGAGCCATCCGCCTGCCGTCCTTCAAGGTTAGCCTCTGTGTGTCTCTGTCTCTGTGTGTTCTCTGTCTCTGTGTGTGTGTCTGTCTCGGTCTCTGTGTGTCTGTCTCTGTCTCTGTCTCTGTCTTTCTCGATGTCTGTCTCTCTGTGTCTCTGTCTCTGTGGTTGTCTCGCTCACCGGTGTGCTGTGGTCACAGGTGAAGAGGAAAGGTCCTGATGCCACCGCGGTCAGTGAAACTAAACGTCCTCGACCGTCCACTCCAGTGGACGACAAGGACGGGAGCAAACCAACCGAGTGCAAGCTGGATGAAGACGCGGCGGCGGCCAAACGGCGGCATTCCCGACCTCTGGAGCTGGACAGTGAAGGAGAGGAGGCCGACACGTCTGAGAAGGAGGAGTCTCTGTCCGACCGGGAGGAGGAGCGAGAGGAGGCCGAGGCCAAAGGCATACCAGCGAGCAAGGTACAAGGCTGCAGTGTGCATGCTAACAATGCTAACATAGACTGTATACAGATGGACAATGCTAACACAGACTGTATACAGATGGACAATGCTAACACAGACTGTATACAGATGGACAATGCTAACATGCAACTTTTAAAACTCGACTTAAATGCAATGATATATGTGTGTGTTTCTCTGTGACACTGTAGTGGCAGTAGTAGATGTGTGTCTGTCTCTGGTTGTGTAGCTGCAGTAGTAGATGTGTGTGTCTCTGGTTGTGTAGCTGCAGTAGTATATGTGTGTGTGTCTCTGGTTGTGTAGCTGCAGTAGTATATGTGTGTGTGTCTCTGGTTGTGTAGCTGCAGTAGTATATGTGTGTGTGTCTCTGGTTGTGTAGCTGCAGTAGTATATGTGTGTGTGTCTCTGGTTGTGTAGCTGCAGTAGTAGATGTTTGGGTCTCTGGTTCTGACTGTCGCTATTGTCCTCAGAGTGAAGAGGATAGCGACGAAGAGCAGGACTCGTCATCTGAAGACGCGTCCTCAGATTCCTCAGATGAAGGTACCAAAACAAAACTGGAAAGTGTGTGTGCGTCTGTGTGTGTGTGTGTGTGTGTGTGTTTATTTTCAATAAGTGGGTTCAGTGAATTGGGTGGCAGCTGATGGCCACCCCCCCAACCCGGAAATGGATTAAGGGGAAGAAAATAGATGGATGGATATTTTCAGTGTTGCGCACATTACTTTGAAAAAGTAGTTAGTTATAGTTACTAGTTACTTCTCCCAAAAAGTAACTGAGTTACTCCACTATAAAAGTAACCTGTGTTACCAGTAAAAGTAACTATTGCGTTACTTTTTTGTTTCGTTCTAGAACATAATGTGCACTCGACGTGCACATTATTACCTTTTAACCTCGGTGAGTTTGAAATAGTGGTGATATTTCCATTTGGAAAAGGCTGTTCTGTTGCTGGAGTCCTCCTCACTCTTCATCTCTCTCTGTGCTGTAAGCTCTAAACACCAGTGACAAGCGGGGAGGCTGGTGATTGGCACTGACTGTATGAAAAAACACATTTTAATGTGTGTTATGGGCCTTACCTTAAACATGACCTGCTCAGACCAGCTTCATGTTCCATTTGGAAATAAGTCCAATGAGTTTTAAAAAGTAAAACAAACAGGGCACTCCTCCATAAACTCCTCTCGTGTTTTGCTGCAGCCGAATCTCGGGTGCATAAAATTTCTAAAATCAACCTTCTTACCCTTCACCTCTCTTTCTTATCACTCATATTGTCATTGGAGCATTACCCTAAGTGCATTTTAATCCATCCATCCATCCATCCATTTTCTTCCACTTTATTCGTTGCCGGGTCGCGGGGGCAGCAGTCTAAGCAGAGACGCCCAGACTTCCCTATCCACACACACTTCCTACAGCTCATCCGGGGGAACCCCAAGGCGTTCCCAGGCCAGCTGGGAGACATAGTCCCTCCAGCGTGTCCTAGGTCTTCCCCGGGGCCTCCTCCCCCCCATGCATTTTAAGTTATCTTAAAATGTGTTATATGTATATTAGCCAAACCTGTTGCTGCCCTTAGCAGATGAAGAACAAGAAAGGAGCTTTGTGATGGAATTGGATGCAGCCGAATTCTGCGCTCACATGCGCCCCCCTGAGGCTGGCCTCACTTGGTGACATTAAAAGCCGTGGTTGAGTGCGATAAAGACCCATATTTGTTATGACCCATCCCGTCAACTGTAGATAACTGTAGACATGTAGATTGTAAAGGAAATATGTTTTACATCAGCCAATACTTGCTGAGAGGTTTTCTCATCCTCGCTTCTCTCATGACAACACGTGCACGAGTCCTATCATGAAGTTATAAAAAAAGTTCATCATGCGATGTGAGTAACGCGCAGTAACGGGGTGTCGGCAATGATAACGGCGTTATAGTGACAGCCAAATTAATTAGTTAGATTACTCATTACTGAAAAAAGTAGTCTGTAAACGTTTATTTCAACGCTGTTATTCCCATCACTGGATATTTTTTAATGTTTATCATTAAAATCTGTACTATGCAGAAATATCCCAGGTTTAAGACCACAGAGAGGGCCCTGTGCTCTGGGTTTCAGACCACAGAGAAGGCCCTGTGCTCTGGGTTTCAGACCACAGAGAAGAAAATGTGAAAGTGTTTCCTCTCCCCTCAGATGACGCACAATCCGTCGTGTCTAAAGCCAGCTCGGACTCGGGATCTGCGAGCTCGGACTCTTCTGAGTACGAGGTGAGCTCTGAGGAAGAGGAGAGCGAGGAGGAGGAAGAGCGAGGGAGTGAGGTGGAGGACGGCAGTAAGAAGACCTCCTCATCCTCCTCTTCGTCGTCGTCCTCCGATGAGAGCGAAGCTGAGACAAAGGAGGCCCCTGGTTCCCCACCTCTATCAGACACACAGGAGGCCAGACCCCCGAGCCCAAAGGAGCCAGAGGAGAAACTCAGGCCGCCATCGCCACGGGCCACAGGTGAGACCCGTAGGACTGAGGCTGTAGACCCAGGACTGAGGCTGTAGACCCAGGACTGAGGCTGTAGACCCAGGACTGAGGCTGTAGACCCAGGACTGAGGCTGTAGACCCAGGACTGAGGCTGTAGACCCAGGACTGAGGCTGTAGATCCAGGACTGAAGCTGTAGACCCAGGACTGAAGCTGTAGCCCCAGGACTGGACGCCTAAATGTGTTTATCGCTTGCAGCTGTTTCTCCATGGCTCTAAAGCTGAACATCTTTCTCTCTTCAGTGAATCTCTCTGATGATTTTGGGAAGTCTCTGGTCTCAAACCTCCGTCCTCCGACTCCCACCGGTGTCCAGGACAGTGACGCCGAGTCCAAAGGTAAAACTGAGACAGAGAGCGCTGTGGTTCCTCCTGTCGAGCCCTCTGCCTCCAAACCCTCTGCATCTCTACTGCACCTCCCTCTCCCTTCGTCTCTGGAGCGTCGCTCTCTCCTCCACCCTCCCCCCTCCTCCCTCTCAGACCTCCCCCAGCAGCCGGACCTCCCCCATCGGCCACGCCTTCCCACAGAGGAGGAGCTGCCCAGGACTCCCGGCCGTGACCTTCTTGGGCGTGCGCGGAGCCTGGGTAAGTCCCAGAGCACGGACACGGTTCCCGTCACCCCCGGAGGAGACGGTCCTCTGACGGGCAGCAGTCTCCTCAGCTCCCCTCACGTCCCCGGCAGTCCCTTCTCTTACCCCGCCCAGTCCCCTGTCCTCAGTGCTGGCCTCCCTCGGACTCCAGGGAGAGATTTAACCTTCGCTCCTGTGTTCCCTGACCCCACAGCGCTGAGCAGGACCAGCTCCACAGACGATGGAGCCGTGTTCAAAGAGCCTCCTCTCAGTGCGGCTCAGAGTGTCTCTGAGGACACGGCTCTGTCTCTGCATGTCCCTGCTCCGTCGGACAAGAAGAAAGCTGCCAGACTCAAGTCCAAGAAGCCTGCAGTGGTGCCTGAGGAGAATGTGAAGGCCCCGGTGGCCCCTGAGGAGCCTCCTCGGTCCCCTGACCTCCCCACATTGGACTTCAGGGACCAGGAGGAGCCTCAGACCGTGGTGGACGACGGCTTCTTGTCGTTGGACGACGAGGAGCGAGTGGTGAAGCCGACGCGGAGAGCGCGCAGGACGTACGAGGAGCTGCTGCTGGGCTCGCTTTCTCCCGTCTCCACGCCGCGGCACACTTACTTCAAACCGCGGTCAGACTTCGAGGAGATGACGATTCTCTACGACATCTGGAACGAAGGCATCGACGAGGAGGACGTTCGTCTTCTCAAGGTCACCTACGAGAAGATGCTGCAGCAAGACAACGGCAACGACTGGCTCAACGACACTCTGTGGGTCAACCACCCAAATATCCTTTAACTCTGAAGAGGGGAAATGCCAAGGTTGTATCGCAGGGTAGAATGAAGAGCACACAACTCCAGATGGATATAGGTTTGAGGTTTAACACCTGTTGGACATGACACACAAACAACAACAAGGTTCTTACACTGCACAGTCCCATTAATGCAAACACAATAACACACTCGTAAAAGACCACAGATCATAACAGTGTTCACACAATAAGCAACAAAGTACATACAATGACTAAAGTGCTAGTGCGGTGCAGAAAGAAGTACAACAAAGTGCTTGTACAGTTGGAAACACTAAAACCATTGCACACAGAAACCTGAGAGCGCCTGCATCGGCCCGAGAGAGAAGACTGTTCAAGTTTTCTGCTTTTAATTAATATCAAAACTCTATAAGACCATTAGATTCTCAGTTACTGAGATGTCTCATTCATTATGGCTCCTAAAAAGTACAACAATCCTCTATCCATTTGTGAATGTATTCTGGCTCCTCTAACCCTGTTATAGTGGAGTGTTGGAAATCAGCAAAAATGTGAGGATTTGATAGTACGGCCATATTTTGGCCACAGTTTGCAGTTCTGTGATATATTGTGATTCATGTCCCTCATATTATTCAAAGACTTTACAAACATGGAGAAAAATAAGAGTCATGTTTCTGACATTATGGTTCTGTCACAACAAGCCGCAGTCACAGAACCCCTCTTAGTATTAAAACAAAGTATTGTGATATTTATTTAAATATTAATTAATGTGATACTGAGCAGAAATAGATTTTTCCCCCCAAACACTAATCCTTGATGTTTTACTGAGGCCTTTAACTACCTCAGGTGTGTTCTGGGAACAGAGAACAGCTCCCTCTGGTGGTCACACTGTGTCATGTCTAGACTTCATAGACTCTGAGTTAGTTTGGTCCAGGTTTTTCCTTGACCGCGCTGCACCGACCAACATCCCCGGAGTGAAGAAGAAGCGGCGAGACGACGGAATGCGAGATCACATGACCGGCTGCGCTCGGAGCGAAGGCTACTACAAGATCGACAAGAAGGACAAGATCAAGTACCTCCAGAGCACGCGTCTTCTGTACGACGAGGTGCCCTTCGACACGCAGGTGAACACCCTTCACATGTTCACTTTTATTTCCTCCTGAAGATGATATTTCTCATTCTTAAACATGAAATAACAACAATAATAATTATAATCATTAACAGCCAAAAATAATGCAGAATCGTTAAGATAATTGTAAAGAAAGGACGGCTCTTCAGCTCAACATTTTCTCATCTCTTTTCTAACCGTGCTACTACATTACTCCACCTCAATATCAGACCTGGAGTTGTTTTTAACTCTATCCACGCTCCACGTCAGCCTTAAACTCTATCATCCAAAGCCATAGATAGATACTTTATCGATCCCAGCAGAAACACATCCACACAAACAATCACATAAATGCATCATTTAGATCACAGCAGCAGGAGGTGTAGCCGCGCCTTCCTCTGCTCTGGTTCAGAGTGAAATTCTAAATGCTTTATTCGCATTTTGCAAAAAAAACATTAGCATTCCTCCAGTGGATATAGCTTGATCTGTTTGGTTGGGACCATCGTCTCTGCTCTGGTCTGGACCATCGTCTCTGCTCTGTTCTGGATCAGTGTAAAACCATTGAACCATGCTCTGCAGAAACATTTACAGAGAAACGTGTAAAGAACCAAACAACAATAGTTTCCACTCGTTAAGGCGCTTTCAGACCGGACTTAACTTCGACTTCAAAAGTGTCAGGTTTGCATTGAAAGTGAATGGTGAAGCGCGTTAGGTGAAGCCAAGAGCCCCGGCGTCACTTGGCGCGCGTCAAAAGCTTCAAAAGTTGCGAGTAATACGCGCTCACTTGAAGCTTTTGACGCACGTAACGCTTGCGTATCAAAACAATCCCTTTGACGCTGAAGTTGAGAAAAGCTGAGCTTTTGAAGCTTTGATGCGGGCTTCAACCAATCAGGAGATGAGGAGCAGCAGCAGGAGAGGGTCTGTCTCTGTCATGGAGAGAATTCATGTTTTATTGTCATTATTGTTATTAGTAATATTATTTGTATGAGTAGTAACGTTCTTAATAAGTGAGTAACAAAACTATTGTACACATGCTGTGTAGAAAACATAATTTATTTAAGATAAGAACAAGCTGACGATGAGTCTGGCTCAGAGCGAGGCAGCTCCAGGCGGGGAGAGGAGAGCTCCAGGCGAGAGCGAGGCGGGGAGAGGTGAGCTCCGGGGTTTGGGAACTCGGACTGGGCGAGTAACATGCGGAAGTACCGCTGAAAGCGAAACTCCTCCGTACGGAGCTCCTGGAGGAAATGACGAAACTTTGCAATCACTGCAGCCTCTCAAGTCTGTGGTGAACCCAGAACATGTTTTGTGGAAACCCCACGACAACGTTATTTTGCTTTATATAACAAATAAAGGCTCGCTGCTCTCTGGAAGTCCACCGCTGTCCTGCAACAGAGAAGCTCCTCCCACTGGCGTCAGGCGCGTCAAAAGCTTCAAGCACCAAAATGACAAAAATAACCCGGCGTCAGTTGAAGCGCGTCAAAAGCTTTTTGAAGCACCAAAATGACAAAAATAACCCGGCGTCAGTTGAAGCGCGTCAAAAGCTTTTTGAAGCTTTTGGTCTGAACGCGCCTTTACACCTCTTTATGAAGCAACATTTCTCAGGAAAAGGACTGTATCATTCATTTTGCTCTAAACCAAAAAGTAATTTGTTAATCATTCGTGCCCGACCGTGTCCCGACCCTGTCCCGTCCGTCTCCTGATTGTTTTGTGCGTCTCAGGGGATGAGTATTCCGGCTCAGGTGCACGCCTCGACCAGAGCAGGATCAGAGCGACGCTCGGAGCAGAGACGGCTTCTGTCGTCCTTCGCCTGCGACAGTGACCTGCTCAAGTTCAACCAACTCAAGGTGAAGCTCAGGAAGCATCAAGCTGCTCTCTCTCTCTGGTCTCTCTGGTCTCTCTCTGGTCTCTCACTGGTCTCTCTCTGCTCTCTCTCTCTGCTCTCTATCTCTCTGGTCTCTCACTGGTCTCTCTCTGGTCTCTCTCTGGTCTCTCTCTGGTCTCCCTCTGGTCTCTCTCTCTCTCTGGTCTCTCTCTGGTCTCTCTCTAGTCTCTCTCTGGTCTCTCTCTCTCTCTGGTCTCTCACTGGTCTCTCACTGGTCTCTCACTGGTCTTTCTCTGCTCTCTCTCTGGTCTCTCTCTGCTCTCTCTCACAGCAGATGTTGTGGTCCATGTCCTGAGGTGATTTTGTTGTTTCAGTTCCGTAAGAAGAAGATCCGCTTCTGTAAGTCTCACATCCACGACTGGGGCCTGTTTGCTCTGGAGCCCATTGCTGCAGACGAGATGGTGATCGAGTACGTGGGCCAGAACATCAGACAGGTGAGCCACTGCTACAGGAGGCCAACACTCTCTGGTCTCTGTATGTGGTCTGTGATCTCTCTCTGGTCTCTCTCTGGTCTCTCTCTGTGATCTCTCTGTGGTCTCTCTGTGGTCTCTCTGTGGTCTCTCTGGTCTCTCTCTCTGGTCTCTCTGTATTTAAATGTGTGATGTGTCTTCAGGTGATCGCCGACATGAGAGAGAAACGGTACGAGGAGGAGGGCATCGGCAGCAGCTACATGTTTCGAGTCGATCACGATACGATCATCGACGCAACCAAGTGTGGAAACTTTGCCCGATTCATCAACCACAGCTGCAACGTGAGTGACCCAGGACTGAGGCTTTAGACCTAGGACTGAGGCTGTAGACCCATGAGGACTGAGGCTGTAGACCCATGAGGACTGAGGCTGTAGACCCATGAGGACTGAGGCTGTAGACCCATGAGGACTGAGGCTGTAGACCCAGGACTGAGGCTGTAACCCGTCTCTCTTGTCTTTCAGCCTAACTGTTATGCGAAAGTGATCACGGTGGAGTCTCAGAAGAAGATCGTGATCTACTCCCGGCAGCAGATCAACGTGAACGAGGAGATCACCTACGATTACAAGTTTCCCATCGAGGACGAGAAGATACCGTGTCTGTGCGGCGCCGAGAACTGCCGAGGGACGCTCAACTAGGCTCCGCCCCCTCACGTTTACACTCATGGTGCTGATGCAGAGACTGGAGGAGACGAGAGACAGAGCTATGTCTCCTCCTCTACCTCTCTCCCCTCTCCCTCTCCTCCCTCCCTCTCATTTCTCTCCCCTCTCTCTCCTCTCCTGCCTCTCTCTTCTCTCTCGTCCCCCATCTCTCTGTCCTCTGTCCTTTCTCCTCTCTTCTCTCTCTTCTCTCCTCTCTCTCCCTCTCTTTTCTCTCCTCTCCCTCCCTCCTCCCTCTCCCTCCTCCCCCATCTCTGTTCCTCTGTCCTTTCTCCTCTCTCTCCTCATCTCTCCCCTCTCCCTCCTCCCCCAGTGTGTTTCTTCTTCTCATCACATTTCTGACGTTGAGACTCAGTTTGAGGTCACCATCGAATCATGGTTTATTCAACAAGTGCAGCACAAAGGGTTTCAGTGTTTCCACCTACTCTACTCTACTCTACTCTACTCTACCCTACCCTACTCTGTCCTACTCTACTCTTTTCTACTCTCTCCTACTTTCCTCTGGTGTGGAGACAGTATTTGTGTGATTGATCCTGAGTGCACTGCCCCTGCTGGGCCAAACTGTCTAAACCACAATCCTGCAGAAAATGAAGATTTAAGGATCACCTTCCAATGAAGCCAAGCCGTCGCCCTGAGGCAGACAGGGCAGGTGTGGCTGCAGGTTTTCACTCTAACAGCAGGAGCCCGCCACACTCCAGCCATTTCCTCAAGTCTTCATGTTTAGACTAGACTCATGAAATTCACTTCAATGTATTTGTGTCTTGCCCTAAATCACAACAGTAAGAAATTCAATAAAACTTTAGATCCAGGACTGAGGCCGTAGACCCAGGACTGAGGCCGTAGAGTGTGGTTGGAGTGAAAACCTGCAGACCTCAAGCACAGTGATTATGAATTTGCCATAATAATAAGTTTGTAGGTGTTAAATGAACTGTTCTCCTCCTGCTGCACCTGGGTGTTCTGCATCAAGACCCTGAGTCCGCGGGTCGCCCCCCCCCCCCCTGTTTATAGTGTGTATATATCTTGTACAGAAGATCTCTTTTTATCTCTGCAGGATTCATACTTTGTCATATGCTTCCTGTGTTTTTTAAGACTGAGTATTTAAAATCATTTCAGGGATCTGTGAAAGGAATCATGAGGGTTCAGAGTCAAACAGGCCTCAGACCGCCGCGGGTCTTCACTCCAACAGCAGCACGCTATGCTCCTCCCACTCCCTCGGGTCTCCAGGTTCAGACTGGACTCACTGAGGACATGGCGGAGTCTGCTGTGCTCTGTCTGGCCTCTTTCTCTCTGGTCTCTCTCGCTCTGGCCTCTGCTCATGGTCTCTCTCGCGCCTCGCCCTGATCTGTCTCTCTCTCTCTCTCTCTGGTCTCTCTCTGCTCTCTCTCTCTGGCCTCTCTCTGGCCTCTCTCTGGTCTCTCTCTGGCCTCTCTCTCTGGCCTCTCCGCCTCTCTCTCTGGTCTCTCTCTCTGGTCTTTCTCTCTGGCCTCTCTCTGGTCTCTCTCTGCTCTCTCTGGTCTCTCTCACTGGCCTCTCTCTGGCCTCTCTCTGGCCTCTCTCTGGTCTCTCTCTGGTCTCTCTCTGGTCTCTCTCTGGTCTCTCTCTGGTCTCTCTCTGGTCTCTCTCTGGTCTCTCTCTGGTCTCTCTCTGGTCTCTCTCTGGTCTCTCTCTGGTCTCTCTCTGGTCTCTCTCTGGTCTCTCTCTGGTCTCTCTCTGGTCTCTCTCTGGTCTCTCTCTGGTCTCTCTCTGGTCTCTCTCTGGCCTCTCTCTGGCCTCTCTCTGTCCTGCTGCTGGAGTGCAGACTCTGAGGATTGGTTCGAAGCCCTGGATCGGTGCGAGCTCCATTTCCCTTTGAGAGTGTTTCTTGTGGAAACGTTCCAAGTGTAAATACTGTAACTGTGAATATAATAAATCTATATTTTTGTTTTTGGTATTTGCTGAAGCAGCGGTGTCTGCGGCGTCATGAGGCAGATTTAGCTTGTGTCAAGCTTTGTTTTTTATTTCAGTTGTAAATTCTATGAACACGTGTTTGCGGTGTAAAGTTTAAATCAGCAAAAACAAAATGGAGGATCGTGGCCTCATGTTTATTTATTACAACTAATAACAACAACATTATGTATAAAAGAAAATAAAGCGATTTTCAATACAGCAGCTGTGGGAGTTTAATACTGTGTGTGTGTGTCTCTGGTCTCTTGTGTGTCTCTCTCTCTCCAGTGACTGAGTGTGTCTCTTTGTGTGAGTGTGTTGTGACTGGAGAAGTGTGTGTTTAAAGCAGATTTAAATTCAGTCAAATGTCAGAACCATGAGGTGGCATTTACCTGCGGCTCCAGGAGGAAATCCTGCCAAATGTCAGAACTGCAGAGTGACGCGGGGAAGTCCCTCCTCTGAACACTGAGGAAACCAGAGCTGTGACCGTAGACTGCAAACCACTGACCGCGACCAGGAGAAAGAGAAGTCTGTTCACTCACTGCTGACGCATCAGGAGCTGTTTATATCAATGACATGGGCTTTAGTGTAGCCACAGTTGCCCTGGGGCACTCTGACAGAAGTGAGGCAACCAGTCTGTGCCATCGGCCCCTCCCACCACCACCAACCATTCACACACACCAGACTCATTCTAATGTGGGGGAAGTGTCTTGCCTAAGGACACAACCACAGTTTGGCACTTTACAGCCGCAGCCGCCGCACTGTGGCACACACACACCAGCCACAGAGACCGGAGAGAGAGAGACCAGAGCGTGTTGGACAGTGACTTCTAAAGCATAATACATAAAGTGTTACTTACTGTTATTTCAAAGCATAGAGCACATAATACATAATCTACAACTACATTACTTTGAAGTTACTTTCACCAAATATATAAATACAAACTAAATGTAGCTTATGATGCAGCGAGAGGTTGACAGAGCTTTTGGCTGAACATAAACTTTACCCCACTTTGCCTGAAGCCCCTCTGAAAGATGAAGGCCTCTGTGGACTCGGCCTCTGTGGACTCAGCCCCTGCAGAGGATCAGGGAGGGGCTGGTGCTCTGACTGCCACCCCCTACCCAGATGTGGATTAAGGGGAAGAAAATGAATGGATAAACTTAACTGTTATGTTCCACAGTCTGTCCATCTGTAACATGTACTAATAATGTAATGTATAGACAGAGAGATACTTTATTTATCCCGTAGGAGAAATTCAGGTGTCCGGTCGCAGCAAAAATTAAAATTGACCATTCTAAAAAGATAACAATAGTTGTAATCAGCAACAGTCCTTCAGGTCACAGCAGCAGAGGTGGAGCCGCTTGGTTCAGACCATTTTCTCTGCTCTGGTCTAAAGTAAAAAGCTAAATGCTTCATTAGCATTTTTTAAAAAGTTAGCAAACCTCCAGTGGATTTTCACCTGATCCACTTGGTTCGGACCATAAATCCTCTCTGCTCTGGTCTGGACCAATGCAAAACCATCAACACTGTACTGCACCAACATCTCAGGCAGAAAAAAGCAATAAAAAAAATGTTGTGAAGCACAAAACAATTGTTTCAGAGGCACTTGGGACTTGCAGCCGTTTTCCAGCGCATTCAAAAGATAACTAGTAATAATGATAGTAATGTAAAGGCAGTAATCAGATTCCTCAACACTGGATGTTTATGAGACTAAAGTTACAGACCTCAGCTTTAACTGGTTTAACAGGCAGCACATCCACAGACCGTTCCAAAGGGATGAATGGGTCTTGTTTCTCTCTGCAGTGTGTGTATGTGTATATCTGTGCGTGTATGTGTGTGTGTATGTGTGTGTGCGCGTGTGCGTGTGTGTGTGTGTGTTTGTGTGTGTGTCTGTGTGTGTGTGTGTGTGTATATCTGTGTATGTGTGCGTGTGTGTGTATGTGTGTGTGTGTGTCTGTGTGTGTGTGTGCGTGTGTGTGTGTATGTGTGTGTGCGTGTGTGTGTTTGTGTGTGTGTCTCTCTCTGTGTGTGTGTATCTCTATGTGTCTGTGTGTGTGTGTGTGTGTGTGTGTGTGTGTATGAGTGTGTCTCTCTCTCTGTGTGTGTGTGTGTCTGTGTGTGTCTGTGTGTGTGTGTGTGTGCCTGTGTGTTTGTGTGTGTGTGTGTGTTTGTGTGTGTGTCTCTCTCTGTGTGTGTGTATCTCTGTGTGTGTATGTTTGTGTGTGTGTGTGTGTATGAGTGTGTCTCTCTCTGTGTGTGTGTGTGTGTCTCAGCATCAATGAGCCTCTTCATCACTTAACACCACTGCACTGGTGATGACGAGCTCCAGCGACCAGACCGAGACCTGATAAAACCTGCTCCTCTCCTGCTCCTTCTGCTCTTTCTGCTCCTACTGCTCCTACAGCTCCTACTCCTCCTACTGCTCCTTCTGCTCCTCCTGTTTCCGTCCTACTGACCTCCAGACCTCTCCTCCTCCTGGTCCTGCTCCTCTTGCCTCTGGGATGCTCTTGCCGCTCCTGGTCCTCCTCTCAGCGGTGGTGTGGGTGGATGCAGGTGGGAGAGAGCAGAATCTCCTCTTTGTAGGGATTAACCAAAAAGTGATTTTGTGTGTGTCCTGCAGACGGATACTGCTACAGCGAGCCCGAGTGCGGTGAGTCCAACACACACACACACACACACACACACACACATCGGTACAGGTTATTTATGTTGCGCCTTTTGAGGAAGAGAGGAATATTTTAGTACTTACACACACTTTTTAGAGCTGATACAAGCAGAGACTGTGTGTGTGTGTGTGTGTGTGTGTGTGTGTGTGTGTGTGTGTGTGTGTGTGTGTGTGTGTGTGTGTGTGTGAGAGAGAGAGAGAGAGAGAGAGACCAGAGAGAGAGACCAGAGAGAGAGAGAAGAGAGAGAGACCAGAGAGAGGGACCAGAGAGAGAGACCAGAGAGAGGGACCAGAGAGGGACTAGAAAGAGACACCAGAGAGAAAGACCAGAAAGAGAGACTAGAGAGAGAGACCAGAGGGACCAGAGAGAGAGACCAGAGAGAGACCAGCGAGAGACCAGAGAGAGACCAGAGAGAGACCAGAGAGACCAGAGAGAGGGACCAGAGAGGGACTAGAAAGAGAGACCAGAGAGAGGGACCAGAGAGGGACTAGAAAGAGAGACCAGAGAGAGGGACCAGAGAGAGAGACCAGAAAGAGAGACTAGAGAGAGAGACCAGAGGGACCAGAGAGTGACTAGAAAGAGAGACCAGAGAGAGAGACCAGAGAGAGACCAGAGAGAGACCAGAGAGAGACCAGAGAGAGACCAGAGAGAGAGACCAGAGATAGACCAGAGAGAGACCAGAGAGAGACCAGAAAGAGGGACCAGAGAGGGACTAGAAAGAGAGACCAGAGAGAGGGACCAGAGAGGGACTAGAAAGAGAGACCAGAGAGAGGGACCAGAGAGAGAGACCAGAAAGAGAGACTAGAGAGAGAGACCAGAGGGACCAGAGAGAGACTAGAAAGAGAGACCAGAGAGAGAGACCAGAGAGAGACCAGAGAGAGACCAGAGTGTGACAGAGAACAAAACATCATGATGTTAAAACTTGTGATAGAAGCAACAGTTTTGGAGCCGGGAACTCGTGGTTTGAAAGTCACGGACCTGAGCTTTAATAACCAGATGTGCCGCTCTCTCACGCCTCCCCCAGGTCCTTACGCCTGGGGGGACCTCACTCCCTCCTGTCACCCGCTGCTGGAGGAGCATCACTCCCCCATCGACCTGGACCTCGGGGACATGAGGAGGGACCTGTCTCTGGGTCCTCTGCAGCTGGAGGGGTTTCTCTCACCGCAGGACGGACACTGGACCCTCAGCAACGACGGACACTCAGGTCAGACTACGATAATAACAACTCTGTATTTGTCATTTTGTCAGATCACAAAGAAATACAGGAGAATTAAGTTAGAGAGAGACCAGAGAGAGAGACAGAGAGAGAGACAAGAGAGAGAGACCAGAGAGAGAGACTAGAGAGGGACCAGAGAGAGACTAGGGAGAGACCAGAGAGAGACAAGAGAGGGACAGAGAGAGAGACCAGAGAGAGACAAGAGAGGGACAGAGAGAGAGACCAGAGAGAGACAAAAGAGAGATCACAGAGTAGAATAGAGCTTGTGAAAACAGGGCTTCTCTCTCCTCCAACCACTCCCTCTGGTCCCTCTCTTTGGTTCCTGGTTCCTGCTGCAGTGGTCCTCTCTGTGGGTAGTGGGATGTGGGTAAGTGGGGGAGGTCTCCCAGGTCTCTATCACACCCTCCAGCTGCACTTCCACTGGGGCAGCCCCGCCTCCAACGGCTCGGAGCACACACTCGCCCGCCGCAGGTTCCCCATGGAGGTACTCTACGTCTTTCTCTTTGGTCTCTCTCCGGTCTCTCTCTAGTATCTTTCGGTCTCTATGGTCGCTCTGTTTCTGGTCCCTCTCTCTCCTGTCTCTCGCTGATCTCTCTCTGGGTCTGACCCTCTCTCTCTGATCTCTCTCTGGGTCTGACCCTCTCTCTCTGGTCTCTCTCTTCTCTCTCTCTGGGTCTGACCCTCTCTCTCTGGTCTGGGTCTGACCCTCTGGTCTCTCTCTGGTCTGAGTCTGACCCTCTCTCTCTCACAGATGCACGTGGTCAATGTGAAGTCGGTCCATCCTAACGTCTCTGCGGCGCTGGAGGATCCGACCGGACTCGCCGTGCTCGCCGTCTTCATTGACGTCAGTACAAACCTGTTAAAGCTGCGGTACCTGACTTTCACACCACCATCTGACTGTAATCAAACCTCACAGCCACAGAGCAGTGTGACATCACCACAGTGTGACATCACAACTGTGTGACATCACCACAGTCTTAACCTTAATGTGGATGGAGACAGTTTCCGTTTATCGACATTTGATCTGACTTGGTCTCTCTGTAGTCTCTCCTGGGTCTCTCTATGGTCCCTGACCCTCTGGACTCTCTCTGATCTCTCTCTGGTCTCTCTCTAATCTCTCTCTAGTCTCTCTCTAATCTCTCTCTAATCTCTCTCTGGTCTCTCTCTAATCTCTCTCTAATCTCTCTCTAATCTCTCTCTTGTCTCTCTCTGGTCTCTCTCTGGTCCCTGACTCTCTGGTCTCTCGTTGCAGGTTGTTTATGCAGATAACATTCACTTCAGTCACATTTCTGGAAAGCTCTCGTCTGTCGCCCACAAAGGTGAGTCTGACGTTGAGTGCGGGTCTTCGGTGTGAGATCTCAGGGTCTTCTCCCCAAAAGGACAAACGGTGAAAGTGAAGCCTTTTCCACTGATGAGCCTCCTGCCGAAGAACCAGCTGAGTCAGTATTTCAGGTACCATGGCAGCTTGACCACGCCCCCCTGCTCCCAGGCCGTGGTCTGGACCGTCTACCAGACCCCCATCAACATCTCATGGACTCAGGTACAGGACTGAGGCTGTAGATCCAGGACTGAGGCTGTAGACCCAGGACTGAGGCTGTAGATCCAGGACTGAAGCTGTAGACCCAGGACTGAGGGTGTAGATCCAGGACTGCGGCTGTAGACCCAGGACTGAGGCTGTAGATCCAGGACTGAAGCTGTAGACCCAGGACTGAGGGTGTAGATCCAGGACTGCGGCTGTAGACCCAGGACTGAGGCTGTAGACCCAGGACTGAGGGTGTAGACCCAGGACTGAGGCTGTAGATCCAGGACTGCGGCTGTAGATCCAGGACTGAGGCTGTAGACCCAGGACTGAGGCTGTAGACCCAGGACTGAGGCTGTAGACCCAGGACTGAAGCTGTAGACCCAGGACTGAGGGTGTAGATCCAGGACTGAGGCTGTAGACCCAGGACTGAGGCTGTAGACCCAGGACTGAGGCTGTAGACCCAGGACTGAGGCTGTAGACCCAGGACTGAGGCTGTAGACCCAGGACTGAGGGTGTAGACCCAGGACTGAGGCTGTAGATCCAGGACTGCGGCTGTAGATCCAGGACTGAGGCTGTAGACCCAGGACTGAGGCTGTAGACCCAGGACTGAGGCTGTAGACCCAGGACTGAAGCTGTAGACCCAGGACTGAGGGTGTAGATCCAGGACTGAGGCTGTAGACCCAGGACTGAGGCTGTAGACCCAGGACTGAGGCTGTAGACCCAGGACTGAGATTGCAGACCCAGGACTGAGGATGTAGACCCAGGACTGAGGCTGTAGATCCAGGACTGAAGCTGTAGACCCAGGACTGAGGGTGTAGATCCAGGACTGCGGCTGTAGACCCAGGACTGAGGCTGTAGACCCAGGACTGAGGGTGTAGACCCAGGACTGAGGCTGTAGATCCAGGACTGCGGCTGTAGATCCAGGACTGAGGCTGTAGACCCAGGACTGAGGCTGTAGACCCAGGACTGAGGCTGTAGACCCAGGACTGAAGCTGTAGACCCAGGACTGAGGGTGTAGATCCAGGACTGAGGCTGTAGACCCAGGACTGAGGCTGTAGACCCAGGACTGAGGCTGTAGACCCAGGACTGAGGCTGTAGACCCAGGACTGAGGCTGTAGACCCAGGACTGAGGGTGTAGACCCAGGACTGAGGCTGTAGATCCAGGACTGCGGCTGTAGATCCAGGACTGAGGCTGTAGACCCAGGACTGAGGCTGTAGACCCAGGACTGAGGCTGTAGACCCAGGACTGAAGCTGTAGACCCAGGACTGAGGGTGTAGATCCAGGACTGAGGCTGTAGACCCAGGACTGAGGCTGTAGACCCAGGACTGAGGCTGTAGACCCAGGACTGAGATTGCAGACCCAGGACTGAGGATGTAGACCCAGGACTTACAGAGAGAGACAATATAGTTATTAGTTATAGTTATATTGCTTCTCTCTGGTCTCTCTTTATGGTCTCTCTTGTCTCTCTCTAGTCTCCATCTGGTCTCTCTCTGGTCTCTCTCTCTCCCTGGTGTCTCTCTGGTCTCTTGCTCTCTCTCTGGTCTCTCTCTCCCTGGTCTCTCTCTGTTGTCTCTCTCTCCCTGGTCTCTCTCTGTTGTCTCTCTGATCTCTCTCTGGTCTCTCTCTCTCTCCCTGGTCTCTCCCTGGTCTCTCTCTGGTCTCTCTCTCTCCCCTTGGTCCCTCTCTCTGGTCTCTCTCTCCCTGGTCTCTCCCTGGTCCCTCTCTTTCTCTGGTCTCTCTCTGATCTCTCTCTTTGGTCTCCTTCTCCCTGGTCTCCCCCTGGTCACTCTCCTCCTGGTCTCTCCCTGGTCTCTTCCTGGTCTCTCTGGTCTCTCTCTTCCTGGTCTCTCCCTGGTCTCTTCCTGGTCTCTCTCTATCTGGTCTCTCTCTCTCCTTGGTCTCTCTCTCCCTGGTCTCCCTGGTCTCTCTCTCTGGTCTCTCTCTCCCTGGTCTCTCTCTCTCCTTGGTCTCTCTCTCCCTGGTCTCTATCTCCCTGGTCTCTCTCTCTCTCTCTGGTCTCTCTCTCCTTGGTCTCTCTCTCCCTGGTCTCTATCTCCCTGGGCTCTCACTCTCCTTGGTCTCTCTCTCCCGGTCTCTCTCTGATAGTAATGCCTTGTGTGATGTCTGTTTCTGTGCTACACATATACATTTCCTCTGTTGCAGCTCGCTCAGTTCACGTCGCAGGTGTTCTCCACAGAAGAAGACGCAGAGCTGCTCACTCCTCTGCAGAACAACTACAGACACATCCACCCCACGTTCAGCCGCACGGTCTCTGCCTCCCAGGACGTTCACCTGGTCTCCGGGGCCGCAGGTCTTCACACCGAGCCCTGGGTCACACTGGGACTGTGTCTACTCTGGCTCTTCCCCTCAGGACTGTAGACCCATTTAGCCCCAGCTGAGGCTGAGATGAGTGAGACATGTCTGTGTCTCTCCCTGGTTTCTCTCTCTGGTCTCTCTCCCTGGTCTCTCTCTCTGGTCTCTCGCCCTGGTCTCTCTCTCTGGTCTTTCTCTCCTAGACTCTCTCTCTCTCCCTGGTGTCTCTCTCTCTGGTCGTTCTTTCTCTGGTCTCTATCCCTGGTCTATGGTCTCTCTCTCTTTCTGCATTCTCTATCATATGTGCTCTCTCTCCCCCTGGTGTCTCTCTCCCTAGTCTCTCTTTCTCTGGTCTCTCGTTCTCGTTTATCTCTGTTCTTTCTCCCTCTCTCTCTCATTCTGGATTCTCTATCACATGCTCTCTCTCTCTGGTTTTTCACATCATGTATTTCTGACTTCTGTCACATCTTTAGTTCAGGTTTTTTCAGACAGAAAAGTGAATGAGAGAAACCCTCTCAGTTTAGACGAAATAAAATGCTTTCTATTAAGATGAAGTGTGTGTTTCAGAGTCTCTGTGAACATTCAGGCCTGTGTCTTTGTCTGAGGTCACACACTAGCTCTGCCAGTCACCAACACACACACACACACACACACTCACAGAGACACACAAACATACTGTACACACACGTACACAGACTACACACAGAGACACACAAACACGCACACAATTAGCTAGTGCTGGTTACCATGGAAAAAACCGTTTACCTCTGTCTGCTTCACGTGGCGCGCAAGACCGTTAGCATTAGCCTGTCAAAAAACTGTTTTCCTGAAGTTCTATTTATCAGTTTTTCTCATTGTTTAGTCAATTAAAAGCGAATAGTAAAAAAGAAACTATGAAGACGTCACTTTTGGGGGGTGAATAAAACTTCGAGATGTTCACAGAATGTTTAAGTGAAATTATTAGTTTTGCATATTTTTTAACATCTAGACTGAACTGATGCTGCAGTGAAATACAAACCTGAGAACAGACTGCCACTGTGCTGCATCACTGACATTTACCGTATCTATTCATCTTCATCTCAACCCTTACCATCAGTGATGCAGGTACAGGTTCAGCCCACCTACTGGAGAGCCAAACGTATGCTAATATTGTTGATAGCATGTGTTTGTAATTATTACATTTCCAGTGTTTGAACTGCTTGATTCTCGGATCTGTTGTTGATGAATCCACAACTTGTACAGTCCCCAGACCACTGCTGCTGTTGTGATTTAGGGGGAGACACAAATGCATTGAACTAGAATCTGTCTTTTTGATCATTACCATAGTAACCAGTGATGTGTCATTCTCCCTCCACCCAGCGTGAAACTATCGCTCTTTGGAGGGTGGTGTTGTCACATGGAGCAGTTTAAACGTTGCAAAGAGTAGAAAAGGCAAAGACACAAACGCCGAAAGAACAAAATATTTATATACCATGCAGCACAGGTCCAAACAGCAGTATGAAACACGCTCGATGGTGGATCCACGGGGAACTGTCCAAGTCAAAGGAACAAGGAGCTTTAACACGGTACATTCAGAGATCTGCGGGGCATCAGGTTTAGCCGGCGGAGTCTGGGGGCGGCTCATCCTTTCTGTGATTGTCGTACAAATAAAATAATAAAGTTCGACTGGAGTGACGGGTTTAATGACCAGAGAAAAGCTCAGAAATTGTCAGCGGCAAAAGCAGAATTCAAACCGACGGACCATGTGTGTGTGGAGCTAGCAGCGTCCGTAGCATTGTGTTAGCATCGTGTTAGCGGTATGGTGTCGTAAGAGCTAGCTTGAGGGGCTGTTTGAGCGGGAAACTGGAGCTAAACTTATGCTAATGTTCTACAGCCGCAGTCTTGGGTCTACAGCCTCGGCCCTGGGTCTACAGCCTCGGTCCTGGGTCTACAGCCTCGGTCCTGGGTCTACAGCCTCGGTCCTGGGTCTACAGCCTCGGTCCTGGGTCTACAGCCTCGGTCCTGGGTCTACAGCCTCGGTCCTGGGTCTACAGCCTCGGCCCTGGGTCTACAGCCTCGGTCCTGGGTCTACAGCCTCGGTCCTGGGTCTACAGCCTCGGTCCCGCTCCCTTATGGACCAATGTCTCTGTCTTTGTGTTTGTTATTATTGCCATTTCCTGTGTTCCAACGGTTTGATTCTCTGAGCTGTTGTTGGTGAATCCACAACTTTGTAAAAATCTCAGAGACGACTGCTGCTGTGACATAAATACATTGATTTGAAAATAAATGTAGCTTTCTAGTTTCAGCCAGATCCGTGAATATAAGGGGAAACGCTTCTGTCATGACCACACACACAGGAACGAACAGATGGAGACCAGAGAGAGAAACCAGCAAGAGACCAGAGAAAAAGAGAGACCAGAAAGAGGCAAGAAAGACCAGAGAAAAAGAGAGACCAGAAAGAGGCAAGAAAGACCAGAGAAAAAGAGGGACCAGAGAGAGAAGAGAGAGAAACCAGAGACAGTCCAGAGAAAAAGAGAGACCAGAGAGAGAAACGAGAGAGACCAGAGAACAGACCAGAGAAAGAGACACAGCTGCAGCAGAAATCACATCATTACAAATTCTTCGTCAGAACAAATTCCGATCCTGGTCTCGTGTCTGTGTCGGAGGAGCAGCAGCGACGGTTCAGTTCAATGGGTAAAAATGTCCCACTCCTCTTAGAAAAACCTTAGAAAGTCCTTTTTAATCAAACTATCATTTCTGTACAAACCCCCCAGAGTCCGCGTCAGTCCGGGTCAGTCCTATACGGCCGTGCTGAGGTCGGGCGAGAGGGAGGAGAGAGGGCCGGGCGGCAGGGTCTCGGCGGGGGAGTCAGGCCCGACCAGGAGGGTGCTGCTGTCTATGGAGTCCTCTCGCTCCTGAGGCGGCGCCACGGCAACATAGCCGTGAGGGTTCGGGACGTCCGCCTGGCGCCCGTCTGCGAGACCACCGGGCATCTGGACCTGGCCTGGGACCATCGCCACGCCAGCCCGGCCTGGAGCGGGGGAGAGAAGGGTGAGTAAATATGAGTCACTTATAAGTGCAAGTATGCCTACATTAAAACAGTGGTCCCTGGTCTGTCGCAGGGGTGATGTGTTCTCAAAGTGACACACCACGAGTGAAAACATTCTGGAAGCAAAACCCTCACCAGAGAGAGAGAGAGCGAGAGCGAGAGAGCGAGAGAGCGAGAGAGAGAGAGAGAGAGAGAGACCAGAGGGAGAGAGCAGAGAGAGAGACCAGAGGGAGAGAGCAGAGAGAGAGAGCAGAGAGAGGCCATGTAGAAACTAAAGCAGTGTGTTGTGTCTGTCTGAGCTCGTACCCAGATCCACGTAGAGCAGGCCGTCCGGGTGGATGGAAGCCTCGTAGGGGGGAGGCGGGTCGTCTGGGTGGGGGAGGTTGGGGTATTTGTAGGCGGCGTACGGTGGGGGAGGGTCGTGGAAGTGGAAGGCCCCTCCCTCTCCGTCGTCAGACAGGTGCAAAGGCGTCAGGCCGGTCCCAAACAGGTCCGGACCATAGTCGAAGCCCGGGACTCGTCTGCCCAGGTTAAAGTGGTGCACTGAGGACGAGCGGACAGGACAGTCACGACCAGAGGAGGGGGGAGAGAGGGGGGAGAGAGGGAGGGCGGAGGGGAGAGGGGGAGAAAGAGGGGGGAGAGTAGAGAGGGGAGAGAGAGAGCAGAGGGGAGAGAGAGGGGAGGGAGGAGTGAGGGGAGAGAGAGAGGAGAGGGAGAGAGGGCAGGGGTAGAGAGGGGAGAGCGCGGAGGAGAGAGGGAGGGGAGGGGGGAGAGGGAGAGAGGGGAGAGAGAGAGGAGAGCGCGGAGGAGAGAGGGAGGGGAGGGGGGAGAGGGAGAGAGAGGAGAGAGAGTAGAGATGGGAGAAAGATGGGAGAGAGGGGAAGAGAGAGGAGATAGGGAGGAGAGAAAGGGGGAGAGGAGAGAGGACAGAGATGGGGGAGAGAGCAGGAGGCAGACGTACAGTTTCCCCCGATCAGAGTCTCGATTCGCTCTCGTCGTCTCTGGCGCAGACGGTGGACCATGAAGAGCAGCAGAGACAGGATCAGGAACGAGGAGATGCAGCTGACGATCAGACGCATCCCACTGGCCATGGAGTCAAAAAGACTGCTCCCATCTGTCACACACACGACCAGTGAGAGAGACACTTGTAAAGGGAGAGAGCGGGGGAGAAACAGAGAGAAACCGGAGAGACCGGAGAGAGAGATCAGAAAGAGAGGCACACAAAGAGAGAGTGAAAGAAATCAGAGAGAGACCAGAGAGACCAGAAAGAGAGACAGACACCAGAGAGAGACCAGAGAGAAAGAGGGAAACCTGAGAGAGACCCATGAAGAGAGAGAAACTAGAGGGACACCAGAGAGAATTCAGAAAGAGAAACGAGAAAGACAGAAAGACATACACACAGAGAAAGAGAAACCAGAGAGACACCAGAGAGAGTGGAAAGAAAGAGAGAAACCAGAGAGAGAGACACACACACACATGGAGAGAGACCAGAGAGAGAGAGACCATAGAGAGAGACACACACACACACAGAGCAAGACAGAGAGCCCAGCGAGAGAGAAAAAACCACAGAGAGAGAGAGACCAGAGACAGAGACAGAGAGAGACACACACAGACCTGGGTCCAGGCAGGTGAACTTGCAGCACTCTTTGGGGTCCTTCCTGAAGTGCACGCAGCCCTGTGGACGCTCGCACAGCGCCGCCACACACATCTCGGGCTCGCCGTCGTGACACGTGCAGCTCAGACACGGGTCGTCGCCTTTGGGGGTGAAGTAGAAACCCTCGTTCACCACGTTGTCTTTGATGTCCACACACGTCTGCCCTGAGAACACACACCAAAGATCACACACATCCACAGACCAGGACCGGGACCAGGACCAGCATCTTATTAGCGTTTAGAACAGATTCCCATTCAGTCTTTTTACCTTTTTGCAGTAAAACCCCATTGGAAAACACATGCAAGAGTCCCTAGTGTGCAGCAGACAAATATAGAAATGACAAATAAGCTTCAAATTGCCAAGAGCTCTGGTGTGTGCTGTATGGTTTTTCCAATGTGGTTTTACTGCAAATGGCAAATACATTCTTCAATCTTGAAAATTACAGAAACAATCGACACTCTGAAACCGTGCGCTGAGTTGTTAGCACTCTCGCTTCTCAGAAAGAAAGTCCTGGGTTCGAATCCCGGTCTGAACAGCTCCTTTCTGAGTGGAGTTTGCATGTTCTCCCTGTGTCTGCAAAGGTTTTCATCTGGGTGCTAAAAACAGAGTTTTGTGGCTCTGGCCTGTGAAAGGCGCTATTTAAAAAAATATGACTTACTTATTTACTTAAACCAATAAAACAGCTTCAGTAAAAGTGAAGCGTAAAAGTGCTTTGTTCAGACTGATAACAGCTGAAAGAAGCTGTTAGCATGTTAGCATATCCAGATGTCCTGCAGCCAACGATTTCTTCTGCCAGAGGGAAGAAGCTGGAACATGGCTTTTTCAAGATTATTCTAAGATCTGGATTTCAGAGTCTGGATTCACAAAGAACCTCCAGAACCGACAGCTCACGACGGCTGTGATTTAGCGCGATAAAAGAATAAGACTGGAATAGAACCCAGAGGGAGCGGTGAAGCCTGTGATGTCACCACGTACGTCTTTTGCAGAGAAAGGGGAACTTCCTGTCGCAGTTCTCGGCATGCCAGCTGTGCAGGCCGCGCTCGTTCATGCTTTTGATCTGAAACCGCTGCAACTGAGCACAGAACACGTTGTCCTGAGAAGGAGCCGAGTCTCCGATGGAAGCCAGGCCCTCGGGAGGAAGGAAGACCTGCATGGCTCCTGAGAGAGAGAGAGACATATGGTGAGAGAGAGAGAGGACACATGGTGAGAGAGAGAGAGAGAGAGAGAGAGAGGACACATGGTGAGAGAGAGAGAGAGAGAGGACACATGGTGAGAGAGAGAGAGAGAGAGGACACATGGTGAGAGAGAGAGAGAGAGGACACATGGTGAGAGAGATGGTGATACCTTTGTAGGCCACCTCCCAGCGGCCCTGCAGAGAGTGGTTCTGGTTGGTGATCACGTACTGGTATCCCACCCAGAACCTACACACACCAGAGACAAACATCAGACCAACAGGATTTACTGTTTAAACACTGTGTGACTGTGGCGCCCCCTACAGGGAGAGACAGAGACAGCTCCCACTCTCCCCCTGGTCTGCAGTGATTGCTGTACAGTCTCTCTCTGGTCTCTCTCTCTGGTCTCTCTCTCTGGTCTCTCTCTCTGGTCTCTCTCTCTGGTCTCTCTCTCTGGTCTCTCTCTCTGGTCTCTCTCTCTGGTCTCTCTCTCTGGTCTCTCTCTCTGGTCTCTCTCTGTACAGTCTGACAGTCACGCACTTGCACTGGTCGCGGCGCTCGCACACGTTGTCGTCGAAGTCCACCTCGATCTTCAGGATGAACTGCAGCTCCTCGTTGGTCACGAACGTGGCGAGCGAGCCGTTGACCTTCTGACATGTGTCCACCGCCGCCCAGTAGTCCTCCTTCCTCAGGTACACTCTGTAGCAGCTCGCCGTCTTCTCATAATGGTGCCAGCCGCTCGGACACTTTTCTGCAGGCGAGAGAACACGGGATTTATGTGAGAGAGAGCAGAGACCAGAAATACCAGAGAGACAGACCAGAGAGAGAGAGAGAGAGAGACAGGAGAGACACCAGAGAGAGACCAGAGAGAGAGAGAGAGAGACAGGAGAGACACCAGAGAGACCAGAGAGAGAGAGAGAGGAGAGAGACCATAGAGAGACCAGAGAGAGAGAGAGACCAGAGAGAGAGAGAGAGACCAGAGGGACCAGTGAGACCAGAGAGAGACCAGAGAGAGAGAGACCAGAGAGATACCAGAGACCAGATACCAGAGAGAGACCAGAGAGAGACAAGAGAGAGACCAGAGAGAGACCAGAGAGAGACCAAAGAGAGACCAGAGAGATACCAGAGAGATACCAGAGAGAGAGAGACCAGACAGACAGAGACCAGATAGACCAGAGAGAGACCAGAGAGAGAAACCAGGGAGAGAGACCAGAGAGAGAAACCAGAGAGAGAAACCAGGGAGAGACCAGAGAGAGAGACCAGAGGGTCCTGGGTCTGGGTCTAAAGTCTCTCAAGCAAATCAAATCATATGACAATAAAAAATAAAAACATAATAATAAATAATGAATAATAAAGGCGTACTGTTGAAGCGGACCGGCTGAGCCACGCCGATGACATCCTCCACCTGATCAAAGCCGTTTCCAAAACGATATCTCTCCTCCGCCACAGCTGCAACACACGCCCCAGGGCAGGTGTGACTCCCACTGCCTCAGCCAGAGACAGGGGGAGACAGGAGGAGAGACAGAGAGAGAGACAGGAATGGAGACAGAGAGAGAGACAGGAGGGGGAGACAGGAGGGGAGACAGGAGGGGGAGACAGGAGGGGAGACAGGAGGGGAGACAGGAGGGGAGACAGGAGGGGAGACAGGAGGGGAGACAGGAGGGGAGACAGGAGGGGAGACAGGAGGGGAGACAGGAGGGGGAGACAGGCGGGGGAGACAGAGAGAGAGACAGAGAGAGAGACAGGAGGGGGAGACAGGAGGGGAGACAGGAGGGGAGACTGGAGGGGAGACAGGAGGGGAGACAGGAGGGGAGACAGGAGGGGGAGACAGGCGGGGGAGACAGAGAGAGAGACAGAGAGAGAGACAGGAGGGGGAGATAGTGATTGACAGGTGACTCACGGGGACAGTCGGCCTCATCGCTCTTGTCCTCGCAGGCCGTCCAGCCGTCGCACTGCCACGACAGAGGAATACACTGTAGCTTCCCACTGCGGCACGCGAACTGTTCAGGACACCGCTGCTCTGGGGTCAGAGGTCAGAGGTCAACACTGCTCTGGGGTCTACAGCCTGAGTCCTAGCTCTACAGCCTCAGTCCTGGGTCTACAGCCTCAGTCCTGGGTCTACAGCCTCAGTCCTGGGTCTACAGCCACAAACACGCAGAACTCATGCAACAGAAAAATAACTGAAAACTTGTGAGAGTTTTATCTTTGTTCTAATTATTTTATCTAATAATTTCGTCACAAACTTTTCCACATGAAAGGATCTGTTCTTCTAAAGTTACATTGAATCTTCCTGCTCTAGAAAACTCCTGGCACTAATCTGGTCTCTCGCTCTCTGGTCTCTCGCTCTCTGGTCTCTCGCTCTCTCGCTCTCTGGTCTCTCGCTCTCTGGTCTCTCGCTCTCTCGCTCTCTGGTCTCTCGCTCTCTGGTCTCTCGCTCTCTGGTCTCTCGCTCTCTGGTCTCTCTCGCTCTCTGGTCTCTCTCGCTCTCTGGTCTCTCTCGCTCTCTGGTCTCTCTCGCTCTCTGGTCTCTCTCGCTCTCTGGTCTCTCTCGCTCTCTGGTCTCTCTCGCTCTCTGGTCTCTCTCGCTCTCTGGTCTCTCTCGCTCTCTGGTCTCTCTCGCTCTCTGGTCTCTCGCTCTCTGGTCTCTCGCTCTCTGGTCTCTCGCTCTCTGGTCTCTCGCTCTCTGGTCTCTCGCTCTCTGGTCTCTCGCTCTCTGGTCTCTCGCTCTCTGGTCTCTCGCTCTCGGGTGTCTCTCGCTCTCGGGTGTCTCTCGCTCTCTGGTCTCTCGCTCTCTGGTCTCTCGCTCTCTGGTCTCTCGCTCTCTGGTCTCTCGCTCTCTGGTCTCTCGCTCTCTGGTCTCTCGCTCTCTGGTCTCTCGCTCTCTGGTCTCTCGCTCTCTGGTCTCTCGCTCTCTGGTCTCTCGCTCTCTGGTCTCTCGCTCTCTGGTCTCTCGCTCTCTGGTCTCTCGCTCTCTGGTCTCTCGCTCTCTGGTCTCTCGCTCTCTGGTCTCTCGCTCTCTGGTCTCTCGCTCTCTGGTCTCTCGCTCTCTGGTCTCTCGCTCTCTGGTCTCTCGCTCTCTGGTCTCTCGCTCTCTGGTCTCTCGCTCTCTGGTCTCTCGCTCTCTGGTCTCTCGCTCTCTGGTCTCTCGCTCTCTGGTCTCTCGCTCTCTGGTCTCTCGCTCTCTGGTCTCTCGCTCTCTGGTCTCTCGCTCTCTGGTCTCTCGCTCTCTGGTCTCTCGCTCTCTGGTCTCTCGCTCTCTGGTCTCTCGCTCTCTGGTCTCTCGCTCTCTGGTCTCTCGCTCTCTGGTCTCTCGCTCTCTGGTCTCTCGCTCTCTGGTCTCTCGCTCTCTGGTCTCTCGCTCTCTGGTCTCTCGCTCTCTGGTCTCTCGCTCTCTGGTCTCTCGCTCTCTGGTCTCTCGCTCTCTGGTCTCTCGCTCTCTGGTCTCTCGCTCTCTGGTCTCTCGCTCTCTGGTCTCTCGCTCTCTGGTCTCTCGCTCTCTGGTCTCTCGCTCTCTGGTCTCTCGCTCTCTGGTCTCTCGCTCTCTGGTCTCTCGCTCTCTGGTCTCTCGCTCTCTGGTCTCTCGCTCTCTGGTCTCTCGCTCTCTGGTCTCTCGCTCTCTGGTCTCTCGCTCTCTGGTCTCTCGCTCTCTGGTCTCTCGCTCTCTGGTCTCTCGCTCTCTGGTCTCTCGCTCTCTGGTCTCTCGCTCTCTGGTCTCTCGCTCTCTGGTCTCTCGCTCTCTGGTCTCTCGCTCTCTGGTCTCTCGCTCTCTGGTCTCTCGCTCTCTGGTCTCTCGCTCTCTGGTCTCTCGCTCTCTGGTCTCTCGCTCTCTGGTCTCTCGCTCTCTGGTCTCTCGCTCTCTGGTCTCTCGCTCTCTGGTCTCTCGCTCTCTGGTCTCTCGCTCTCTGGTCTCTCGCTCTCTGGTCTCTCGCTCTCTGGTCTCTCGCTCTCTGGTCTCTCGCTCTCTGGTCTCTCGCTCTCTGGTCTCTCGCTCTCTGGTCTCTCGCTCTCTGGTCTCTCGCTCTCTGGTCTCTCGCTCTCTGGTCTCTCGCTCTCTGGTCTCTCGCTCTCTGGTCTCTCGCTCTCTGGTCTCTCGCTCTCTCGCTCTCTGGTCTCTCGCTCTCTGGTCTCTCGCTCTCTGGTCTCTCGGTCTCTCTCGCTCTCTGGTCTCTCTCGCTCTCTGGTCTCTCTCGCTCTCTGGTCTCTCTGGCTCTCTGGTCTCTCTCGCTCTCTGGTCTCTCTCGCTCTCTGGTCTCTCTCGCTCTCTGGTCTCTCTCGCTCTCTGGTCTCTCTCGCTCTCTGGTCTCTCTCGCTCTCTGGTCTCTCTCGCTCTCTGGTCTCTCTCGCTCTCTGGTCTCTCTCGCACTCTGGTCTCTCTCGCTCTCTGGTCTCTCTCTCTGGTCTCTCTCTCTGGTCTCTCTCTCTGGTCTCTCCCTCTGGTCTCTCCCTCTCTGGTCTCTCTCTCTCTGGTCTCTCGCTCTGGTATCAGATGCTTCCTGGAGATAGACCTGAATATGTAACAGATAATCTCTGCTATAATCTCATATTCTCTGCCGTGTGTAAATCCCACGGCTCTGAGAGGAGACTGTGTTAAAGGTGAAAGACACATTTGAACTGTTGAGGAATGAGGCCTCGTTTAGACGGAGATGCTGCGAAACAATTAGCAAAAACATCTACAGCACAACTGAAAACAATGTCGTTCTAGCGCCTGGCCAGTAGGGGGCAGTGCAACTTTACAACACGACAGACGCAACCCCTCAGCAGTAGAACCATTTCAACATCATCCTCCTCAGGCAACAAAGACGTGAAAGAACCAACATTATTCTGCATTTAAAGGAGCAGTGTGTAAAAATGTGGCCAAAAGTGGTACTGCAGCCTCTCCCACTCTCCCTGACTCAGGTTGCCAGATATGCAGACGAATTCAGCAGGGACCCTAACAGCTGGATAGACAAGTTTTGTCAACAACAAATCTATAACCAACACCTTTTTCACAAAGATAGAAATCCTGGTTTTATTCCTTGTTTTGTCATTCATGATTTGAGAATCATAACGAGACCTGTTTTAGTTCTGCACCACATGGTACTTTACCAGTGAGATTAGCTCCACGCGGTGAGTTCTGGCGCCCGGATCACAGACTTTCTGATTGGTGAAACGGTGGAGGGCGGGACATCGAAATGAAAACAATAACAAGATTTAGGGGCTGGAAAAGTAATTTAGAAATTCAAATATCTCTGAACTACTGTTATCAGTAAAAGAAGTATTGGAAAAGAACCTTTGACAGACTATGGCCCTTTAACCCATTATGGGTTCATGATGACTTGACATGAAATTCTTACATTTTGTTACGGCAGCTGTGAAAATAGAAACTGAAACTAGAGATTTGCGTGGTTTTGTTTGGACGAAAGAGTAGAATTCTCCTCCGTGTTGAGATGCTGAGGTCAGAGCAGCAGAGAATTCACACCTTTTTCTTCAAACGTCTGTAAAACAGCCCCCGCCGCAGCAGCTGTTCTGTTCCACTCTGGAGGCTGTTTCTCAACTCTTGCGTTTTCACCTGAAACACAGTCTCCGTGTAAACGAAAGGACAAACCAACACCAACGTTTTACTGACGCAGCGTCTCTGTGTAAACAGCACCTCAGTGTGGTTTAATCTACACCAGATCACACACTTCCTTACAAGTATGTAATAGATAAAACAAGAGAGACCACTGAGAGAGAGAACAGAGAGAGACAAGCGAAAGAGATCAGATAAACTAGATAGCGGAGAGAGAGATCGCAAAGAAAGACCAGAGAGAGACCAGTGAGACTAGTGACCAAAGAGAGAACGCAGAGAAAGAGCAGAGACCAGAGAGAGACCATCGAGAGAGATCAGATAAACTAGCTACCAGAGAGAGAGACCACAAAGTAAGACAAGAGAGAGACCACAGAGACACCAGCGAGAGAGATCAGAGAGGGACCACAAAGACACCAAAAAGAGAGATCAGAGAGAGATCAAAGAAAGTATGCCGAGAGAGCAGAGATAGAGACCTCAAAGAAACCACAAAAAATGTAATTAAATCAGTCTATAAATTCTGCCTCTAAAGCAGTTTGCTTCAATCACGGGACAAACATCATGGTTTTATGGTATTATGGGCTAGAAGAGGTGAAAGTGTGAGTTTGGGGAGAGACCCATGTTCCACAGCCAGAGGAACAGCTTAAGAATGAGTTGAGAGACTGGTCCTGGTGCAAAAGGGAGGACTGTCCTAATGTGAAGTAAAGAAGGACAAAGGAGGCTGTGGAGAAACATGCTCCCAACGCCACACTCACTAAAACAACTCCAGATTCAAACAGTTTCCTTCTGTAGAGTTGGTTCTATTCAGCTGTTTTCAGAGAGAACACACCTGACCTTTCAGAGAGGACACACCTGTGAGTTACAAGACTCACAAGTCTCTCTCTCTGGTCTCCCTCTCTCTCTGGTCTCTCTCTCTCTCTCTCCAGTCTCACTCCCTGGTCTCTCTCTCTCTGGTCCCTCTCTGGTCTCCCTCTCTCCCTCTGGTCTCTCTCTCTCTCTCTGGTCCCTCTCTCTGGTCTCTCTCTCTCTCTCTCTGGTCCCTTTCCCTGGTCTCTCTCCCTGGCATCTATCCCTGGTCTTTCTAATGGCACTTATGGTTTCCTCGATTCCATCAGTGTGCCCCAGGGCAGCTGTGGCTATCACAGTAGTTTATCAATGTTGTGCATGTAGTCAGTGAATGAATGTCTTTGAGAGTCCAAAAAAACGCTGTATAAAACTCGATGCATTGTCTGCCATTTCTCCAAAACAACACAGTAAACACATTCCTGTTATTGCTGCACATATCTGCACACATAAATATCTGCACACGTAAATATCTGCACACGTAAATATCTGCACACGTAAATATCTGCACACATAAATATCTGCACACATAAATATCTGCACACGTAAATATCTGCACACGTAAATACCTGCACACATAAATATCTGCACACGTAAATACCTGCACATATAATTTAACGTGCACACATAAATAACTGATGCATGGCGTTAGCTGCATATTTATGATCTAATCCGTGGGCACCGCAGGCCTCTGACCAGCCGTGCCAGGGAGTGCATTTCACGGCCAGATAAATCAGTGATTCTCGCAGTTACCTGTTCGTGGAGGGTCCGTCAGAGCGAGGACAAAGAACAAGCAGAGGACGAACCCGCGGCTGCCCACCTTAGGCCACATTTATCCCCCATTCATGGTCTCTGCTCCTGAAGAAAAATACAAATCCACAGCGAGGCTTAAGCTGCGCGATGGCCCCGCTCTGCTTCAACCATTGACGCCGTTTCTGGTCATCTCTGCGCCAGAACCGCAAAACAGGATCAGCGCAGACTGTGTCCCATCACAGGCGCAAAAACCTGCTGGTTTGTGGGCGATAAAAGGTGACGGACGATGGGCATTAGCGCCGTGCGGGTCCGTGTTGCGCTGTGCTACTGGTCTGGGGAGATCCAAGATGGCGGCCGCATCATCACAACAGGGAGATCCAAGATGGCGGCTGCTCAATCACAACAATCTCAAACATTCACAAGCATCAGCTGAGAGAGGGAGGAGCTGCGGATTACAGGATTACAGCTCTGTGGGTTCTTCTTACGAGAGATATGTCAAGTGTACGTTTATAAGCCCCTTTGGAACAGATAAGCAATGCTAATGCTTAATGAAGCTCAATAGGGAAGTGCTCATGGACGGAGTTTGGCTCCTCTATCTGGCGCCTATTGATTTACATGTAAAAGTAAACTCCTAGCTCAAGTGTTTGTGTCACAATCACCATGTGCAAAGCTCTGCAACAACTTTATTTTCTTAGCTACTCCACATCATTATTTTTGACTCATTTTATTCAATACAACACAATACATTCAGAAGTATCACTGAACTTAGTGGAGCTTTAGCAACACACACAGTTTTTTCATCTCCTCACCAGTGGGTTGGAGCTGTCTCACAACCAAAATGTCTTATTGTGATCATTTTCTTTGTAAATCCCATCAACTAGATATGAGTGTGACATCACCACCGTTTTAGCTTTAATGCAGAGGAAGCCAATTTGAACATAGTTGGAGCCAGTTTCTTTGTATGGGTATTGTTCTGTAACAGAGGCAGATGTGTTGCCAAGACAGTTGCCAAAGCAAACTATAGTGTGAGATTTCATAACACTTTGAAGCAACTTTTGTTAAAGTTAAACTCATCATTCTATCAATGTGCAGAAGTCTGTACTTTTCCACTACTTGTTTTGACTATCTCTGCTGACACTGTGGCAGCTGCTGATTGGAGGTCTCCGTTTCTCCTGAGTATATTACGTCGTAACATCCCTTGTTCGTGTTGTTCGTGTTGTCTCTACCATCGACAATAAAACATGTCTTCTGTCTGAATTTAAGACACGATCCCAGACTTTGTCATCGTCTTCAATAGTTTCCCTTGTGAATGAAGGCCTCGGATTGGTCATTCCATAAATTAAAATCCATGTGCATAAATGTCCTGGATCACTGTCCCGACATACTCCTGCATCAACAGAAAGTCCCAATGAAACAGAAAAAAGTGAGAAACTTTAGGGAAGTCCATAATGAGAGAGGCTGTAGACTTTGACTGAGGCAGGCAGTAGTTTGTTTTATGTAGCAGTAAAAACAGTTTAAACCACAAAATACTCAATGATGAAACTGTTCAATATTTAGCTGGTAAATAGTATTCAATCCATTACTTAAAGTATGTACAGTATAATTTTATAATGTTGAATGACTATTTTTAACCAATTCACACCGAGCAACACAGGTTTGATAACAAGCGGTTTTTATTTGAATACTGTAACTCAACACAGCACTCGCGACTAAAAAGTACTGTACTCTACTCTGTACTCTACTCTGTACTCTACTCTGTACTCTACTCTGTACTCTACTCTGTACTCTACTCTACTCCTTTAGTCCCTCTTGGTCCTGGTTCTATCCAGGCCGAGCTGGTGCTAGCTAAAGTGTTCTAACCATGGATCTATCTGACAGTGATTGGTCAGAGTGCGGTCAGCACTAGATCATATACGGAATCGGGACGGAAGCGGAAGTAAAAATAACAAACTACCTATTCATGCCTAAACTTAACCAGCCATTCCCATAAAATAACCCCAACCCATCCTTAACCCTAACCTTAACCATCTTAAACACCTAAAACTTAACCAGTCACCATTTAAGGACGAATTAGTCTTAAATTAATTTGAAAGTAGGATTGTTACTTCCGGTTTCGTCCCGATTACGTATATGATCTAGTGCCGACCGTCAGAGTGCTGCTGGAAGCCATGGTTACCAAGGAAATTCCCTGGATACTGGTTTGTTGTGAGGTTTCTAGGATACGGTACCAGATACTAAACTGTATTAGAAACACAATCAGGTAGAGTACAGAAGAGCAGAGTACATTAGAGTAGAGTAGAGTCGGTGGAAACAGGGCTAAAGTGAACTCAGCGATGACCTTCAAAGACTTGTATAAAATAGTTTTTTACATAAACTTCACGTTTCTGAAGCAAAAAGACACAAAACTACACAGAGCAGGACCAGGGCTGCACAAGGAAACACACATAGTTTATGTTCACTTCTCTCACTAGTTTTAATGTATTCTCAGAGATCTTGTTGTTACATGTTTTTTTGAGGCCTTGATCTTGGTCCAAGTCTCGGTCTAGTTCTGTCACGTCTTCAGACAGAAAAGTGAACAAGATCCCCCTCAGCCAATCAGCTGTCAGTAAAAAATAACTGCGTTCTAATAAAATAAATACAGCATGTTGTCACCCCTCTCTCCCCCCTCTCCTCTCCCCATCCTCCGTCCATTCTCCCTCATCCTCTCGCCCCTTGTCCACTCTCCCCCGACCTCTCTTTCTCTCTCCCCCGGTCCCCCTCTCTCCCCGGTCCCCCTCTCCCCCCGGTCCTCCTCTCTCCCCGGTCCTCCTCTCTCCCCGGTCCTCCTCTCTCCCTGTCCACTCTCCCCCCCTCCCCTCTCCCCCACCAGTATGACCACAGTGCATTCTCGCCCTAACAAACAAATCCATGTTGACAGAGACAGAGCTGGTGAGTCCACATTAGAAAAAGTCCGCTGCCTTCCGTCTCTTGGGCAGCTGCAGCAGATTGTCTGTGAGGGAGGTGACGTCTTGAGAACTGGGCGTCTTGGCCTTGAGCGGCGTTGGCGTTCCCGTCGGCGTGGCGGGGCCGTTGAACGGAGACTTTGCGACGCGCCGGTGCGAAGGGGACGGCGTGTAGCTGGCTCTCAGTGCTTTGTCTGTGTATTTACTGGACGTGCGGTTCACCAGTCTCTGTAAAGCCGGGCTCAGGGCGGGGCTCATGCCTTTAGGTGTCAGACTGCAGAGAGAACACACAGATTAAAGCTGGAGCACCTTACTTTTAAACCACAGAAAGAAACTGTCAGAACAGAACACATGATACAGATATTGGTTTTGTATCAAATGTCCCGAATCTGCCCCAAGACCTGAGCTATAACCATAGACTGTATATTAGGAGTGTGACATCACCGCAGTGTGACACAGACTGTAAATTATAACGGATATAGTCACATCCATCTTAGCCGCACTTTTGTCTTCTGTGGGCTTTTTCAAAAAATGCTTTTCCGCATGTGTGAGCTGCACGAGCCCCATTCATTTAACGAGTGAATTCTGAAGTCCACAGCGGCTAAACTAGACTGGTCCAGAAAAAAAAAAATCCGCTCAGCATCTGGAACCAAGAGCCACTTTTGGACCAAGAGCCACTTTTGGACCATCCTGTAAAGATGTTTTCAAGAGAAAAAAAGGCGCCATACAAAAGCATCTGGTAACTCTTTCCGGGTACACCTCCACCGGCCTGGAGTGAGATTGCAGCATGTCAGCGAACATGCTCATGGACCTTTTGGAGCCGGGAACCACCTCCACTGGTGTGACATCACCACCGTGCAACATCACCACAGCCTTAATGCAAGAGAAGCCTATTTGAACATAAACTGGAGCCAGTTTCCTTATATGGGCATATGTTCTGATGACGTTAACTTCACACCATAACAGGAGCAGACATGTTGATAAGACAGTTGCTACTATTGGGCTTCAGTGAGTTAGCGGGTTAGCATTGTCCAAAGTCCATGTGTATACAGTCTGTGTTAGCATCGTCCCTCTGTCACAGTGTGTGTTAGCATCGTCCCTCTGTCACAGTGTGTGTTAGCATCGTCCCTCTGTCACAGTCTGTGTTAGCATCGTCCCTCTGTCACAGTCTGTGTTAGCATCGTCCCTCTGTCACAGTCTGTGTTAGCATCGTCCCTCTGTCACAGTCTGTGTTAGCATCGTCCCTCTGTCACAGTCTGTGTTAGCATCGTCCCTCTGTCACAGTCTGTGTTAGCATCGTCCCTCTGTCACTGTCTGTGTTAGCATCGTCCCTCTGTCACTGTCTGTGTTAGCATCGTCCCTCTGTCACTGTGTGTGGATGAGGACCTGTACCTTGCCAGGTTCTGTGTGGCCTTTCTCAAAGCTTCCTGTTTCTTTGCGCGATTCTTGGCCGCGGCTTCATTTGCCATCTTCAACCCAAGTCTTTCTCTCCTTCCAGGTTCTGGGATCTGAGGACAAGACGAAGGAAATAAATTACAACATTGTGCCTCGACCAGAACATTCATCAAATGTGGAGTTTATATAGTTTTAAAGTATATCACAGAGACAGACACCATTTACACTGCTCCCTGGTTTATCTCAATACTGTCTCCTCTCCTCTTCCTTCTTTCTTTCGCTCTCCCTCTCTGTCTGTCTCCCCTTCTCTCCTGTCGTCTCTCTCCTTTCTCTCCTGTCATCTCTCTCTCCTCTCCTCTCCTCTCCTCTCCTCCTCCCTCCTGTCCTCTCTCCTGTCCTCCCCCTGTCCTCCCCCTCCCCTCCCCTCCCCTTGTGTCCTCCCTCTCCTCTCCTCTCCTCTCCTCTCCTCCCATTCCTTCCTGGATGTTAGCAGCTGTGATCTCCTTTGTTCTGGGCAGTAGAGCTTCAGACGTCCTCAGTTTCAGAAACAGCTTCAGCCGCAGCATTAGTTCATTCAAATATTCAGTTTGACTTCAACACAAACTTCACTTAATATAAAGGTTAGAAATACACAGACTCCACTCAGAAAGGCCCGGTTCAAAGCCAGGACCAGTATCTTTACCTTAAACGATGGGCCGTGGTTTCTCTCGATGTGCGGCGTGTCAGAACCGTCCAATCGGAACGGAGTGCTCTCAATCTCTCCCCACGTCATGAGAGGAGAGTCTGCTACACCTACAACAACAACAACAACTGTTACCACGACGACAACAGCAGCTCTCGTATGCATTCATGCTACTAACAAACCCGGAAACAAACATTGTGTGTGTCCTGTCCCTGGTTTTCTCAGACACACATTTTTAAAACATTAACAGAGAGAGCAAGAGAGACCCAAGAGACAGTGAGAAACCAGAGAGAAACCAGAAAAAGAAAGAGAGAGGAGAGAGAAAGAAACCAGAGAGAGAGCGGGAAAGGCCGAAGAGACAGAAAGAGAGAGAGGAGAGAGACAGAGAGAGCAGAGAGAAAGAAACCAGAAAGACAGAGAGAGGAGAGAGAAAGAAACCAGAGAGAGAGAGAGAGAGAGAGGCCAAAGAGACAGAGAGAAACCAGAAAAAGAAAGAGAGGCGAGAGAAAGACAGAAAGAAACCAGAGAGAGAGCAAGAGAGGCCGAAGGGAGAGGGACCAGAGACAAAAAGAGAGAGAGCAGAGAGAATGAGACCAGAGTGAGACCAGAGATGAACAGAGAGAGGCTGAAGAGAGTGAGAGGAACCAGAGACAGAAAGAGAGACACACAGAGAGAGAAGGACACTCACCAGGTGCAGGGGAGGGCGTGGCCACATATCCAAACCCATTCACAGACGGAGACTCCTGAGGGATGAGCTCCTTTCCATCCGGACCCACTTTACCCTGTTTGAACTGGAGACAGAGTCCGACATGAGCGCCGCACTAAAGCCCCAGCTCCACCTACTCCACCTGCTCCACCTGCTCTATCCTACCCCCCCTGCTGGTGACTGTGGTTACCTGAGCGTTGAGGGCGGCCGCCTGCTGGATCTGGCTCTTGTTGAGGGCTTTGCTGAAGGGGTCTGTGATGAAGCGAGTGTTTCTGTGCAGCACCTCCCTGGGCTTCTTAAAGGCAGTGTCGTCTGGAACTCCTGAGGGGACAGAGAGACATGTGACTCCCTCTGTGTGTGTCTGTCTCAGAGTGTGTGTGTGTGTCTCTATGTGTGCATATTTCTATGTGTGTGCGTGTGCGTGTGTGTGTGTGTGTATATTTATATGTGTGTGTATGTGTCTCTCTGGTCTCTCTCTCTCTGGTCTCTCTCTCTCTCTGGTCTCTCTCTCTCTCTGGTCTCTCTCTCTCTGGTCTCTCTCTCTCTGGTCTCTCTCTCTCTGTGTATTTCTGTGTCTCTGTGCGTCTCTCTGTATGTGTCCGTGTGCGTCTCTGTGTGTGTGTGTGTGTGTGTGTATGTGTGTCCGTGTGTGTGTGTGTGTGCGTGCGTGCGTGCGTGCGTGCGTGTGTGTGTCCGTGCGTGTGTGTATGTGTCCGTGCGTGTGTGTGTGCGCGTACCTTCAGGATAATACATGAGTGTGTTCTTGGCCTTGTACTCCCAGGTCTCGAGTCCAGCTTTCACACACTCCAATGCCGCCTTCTCAGGAGCGAGCAGCGCCAGGTTCTCCTGATGACGCTGCGAACACGAAGGACCACATTTCTATTCAACGTTTACTTCAAACACTGAGTGGAGGTCTCCGTCTCCATGGGATACCATACACACACGTGACAGGCCGCAACGCTTTAGCTACAACACTTATTTAGACTGTGTATTTGTGTGAACGAGAAGGACAGAAGGCTCCGAATACACAATGTACTGCCCCAATAGTGGAAAGGACGGGGGGGACGGGGGTGCATCAGAGGGAGGAGAAAGGGAGGGGGCACAGACCTGTTGGAACTCTGTCTCTGCGTCGTACAGCCAGGCGTGACGCAGCTTCTCTTTGTCTTTGGCCAAGTCCATGATCTGTTCGAACGAGGAGTTGTCTTCACTCGTGTGTTTGGCCAGAAACCGATCCAGAGACGGGAGCTCCTTCTCTTTGTCCTCGTCGTCTTTGTCTGAGGCACAGGAACAACATGAAACAGAACTCACCATGGAGAAATGTACAGTTACATTTGGCTTCAATAAGACCAGGGTGTGGAAACAGGGAACAGGTAAAAAGATCAAAGAAATCTCAAGTGCGTCGAGGTAAAACAAAGTGTAACATCGCTGGAATAAGGAGCACCAAAAGAAGTGGTTTTACACTGGTCCAGACCAGAGCAGAGAGGATTCATGGTTTTACACTGGTCCAGACCAGAGCAGAGAGGATTCATGGTTTTACACTGGTCCAGACCAGAGCAGAGAGGATTCATGGTTTTACACTGGTCCAGACCAGAGCAGAGAGGATTCATGGTTTTACACTGGTCCAGACCAGAGCAGAGAGGATTCATGGTTTTACACTGGTCCAGACCAGAGCAGAGAGGATTCATGGTTTTACACTGGTCCAGACCAGAGCAGAGAGGATTCATGGTTTTACATGGTCACACTGGTCCAGACCAGAGCAGAGAGGATTCATGGTTTTACACTGGTCCAGACCAGAGCAGAGAGGATTCATGGTTTTACACTGGTCCAGACCAGAGCAGAGAGGATTCATGGTTTTACACTGGTCCAGACCAGAGCAGAGAGGATTCATGGTTTTACACTGGTCCAGACCAGAGCAGAGAGGATTCATGGTCCGAAACAAGCTCCACCTCTGCTGCTGCGATCTAAAATACTGCTGCATTTTAATCAGGGCGACACGGTGGCTGAGTGGATAGCACTCTCGCCTCTCAGCAAGAAGGTCCTGGGTTCGAATCCCGGTTGGACCAGGGCCTTTCTGAGTGGAGTTTGCATGTTCTCCCTGTGTCTGCGTAGGTTTCCTCCGGGTGCTCCGGTTTCCCCTACCACTAAAAATATGTACAATAGGTCTGGCATGTGCCTCCTGTACTGGCACCCCCACTCCCAAAAATAACAATTGTAAACCGCTTTGAGACTCCGATGTGCAGTGAAAAGGCGGTATATAAATAAAGATTACTTAAAGATTACTTACTTACAATATATTGAAAAATATTGTTATCACGATATTGGTGCGTGCAATATCCGTATCGAAAATATGTGCGTTTTATTTTCCTTTATTAAAGACAACAAAACAGACACATCAACATTCAACAAATACAACAAACAAACAAACAAAAAAAGTATATAAATAAATGCATTTTTGAATGTCATTAATGCTTTTGTTATTTGTCTCTTGCGTTTAAATGCAGATTGCAATTTAGGTGAAAGAAAAAAATATCGCAACAATATTGTTATCGCAATACTAAACACGCACATCGAATATCGCTCTAATTTCCAATATCGTGCAGCCCTAATTTTAATAGAATTGTTAGCTACTTTTAGAACGATCTATTGATTTGTTTTGTTTGTTTGGATCAATAAAGTATCGATCTATCCATGAGATACTCGTGCACATGCGGCTGCTTTACCTCTAACCCCGCTCTTGTGGCTGGCAGCAGGAGATCCGGGCTGCCCCACAGGAGTCTCGAAGCTGGCGGGTGTAACATCTGTAAAACAGTAGAACATCTGTATAAAGGCCGTCATAATAAACAGATGAACACGGCGTCTCCGGTGTCACTTACATGGCGCCGCAGACTGAGGCGTGGCTTTGGTCAGAGACGATCCGTATCTGATGGAGATCTGCCGCATTCTCTCCAGGTCTCCATTTTCTTCTGCCTCTAAATACTCTCTCTGCGCCTGGAGCTTTGTCACATCAGGGAAGAAGTCTCGCTGAATGATTTTCTCTAGATTCTGAGAAAATAAAAACACGGTCAGGCTCAGCAAAAGAAACACACTGAGTCCTGAGTCAACAGCCTCAGTCCTGGGTCTACAGCCTCGATTCTGGGTCTACAGCCTCAGTTCTGGGTCTACAGCCTCAGTCCTGGGTCTACAGCCTCAGTCCTGGGTCTACAGCCTCAGTCCTGGGTCTACAGCCTCAGTCCTGGGTCTACAGCCTCTGGGTCTACAGGCTCAATCCTGGGTCGACAGCCTCAGTCCTGGGTCGACAGCCTCAGTTCTGGGTCTACAGCCTCAGTCCTGGGTCTATAGCCTCAATCCTGGGTCTACAGCCTCAATCCTGGGTCTACAGCCTCAGTCCTGGGTCTACAGGCTCAGTCCTGGGTCTACAGCCTCGATTCTGGGTCTACAGCCTCAGTTCTGGGTCTCAAACCCTGCCGTGTCATGATCCCAGTGTGTTCACCTCTATGTATTCCTCTTCGTCCAGAACTTTCTTGTTGGGTTTTACGTGGTTCTGGTCTTCAGCTGGGGACCGCAGGGCGACAGTCGTGACTGCGGACGGGTCCAGAGTTCCGGACAAGGCTTTCCTGACGCTGGTACTGACCTCCATGACTCTGAGCCTTCACTGAACCAGAGTTAGTATTAGAGCAGTCACAACACTCCCGTCTGCATCATAACAACGATCACACTGAGCTAAAGCTAATGCTAACATGGATGTTTTCATCAGACGACACCGGAAGTGAGCTCTTCTTCTCCTTGTTCCACTTTCCAGCTCCGTCCGAACCACACTGCCCCCAGAGGCCAGAGGATTTACCATCAGCCTCCGCTCATGGATCTACTCTACTCTACTGTATTGTAAAATTAGAGTTTCAGTGTAAAAATAATCTTTATTTGGAAGCATCAAGGAAGTGACTCGTTGCATTAAACAGAAACAATCAATATTTACATTAGATTCACACAGAGAAGGAAAGAAAGTGGTTCTAATCTGGTTTAACAACATTTGTTGTGTGTGTCTCCCCTCTTTCTCCCCTCTCTCTCCTTTCCTCTCTCCCTTCTTCCCTCTTTCTCTCCCCTCTCTCTCTCATCTCTCCTCTCACCTCTCTTTTCTCTCCCCTCTCTCTCCTCTCCTATCTCCCTTCTTCCCTCTTTCTCTCATCTCTCCTCTCTTTTCTCTCCCCTCTCCTCTCCCCTCTCTCTCCCCTCTCTCTCCTCTCTCTCCTCTCTCTCTCCTCTCCCCCCTCTCTCTCCTCTCCTCTCCTCTCTCTCCTCTCCTCTCTCTCCTCTCTCCTCTCCCCCTCTCTCACCTCTCCCCTCTCTCTCCTCTCCCCTCTCTCTCCTCTCTCTACTCGGCCTTGTTCCACTTAATAAACTTGTTTTTGAGGGTAGACTTTGACAAAGGCTGAAATTAAATCCATGACATACAGTATAAATATGAAATCATTCTGGAGGCAGGAAGTTTGAATAAAAACTGTCCAAACGCTTTGTCAATAATCAAACAAACAAACAGATAGATGTATAGACCCAGAGTCAGCAGGAGTCCTGAGGGAGGCCTGGGTCTGAGCTCTGGAACACGGAGCACGGGAGCCTCCTCTGACGTCTCCACTTCGCTCTACGATTCTTAAACCAGACCTGGAGGCAGAACACAACTTCAGACACACACACACACACACACACACACACAACACAATACATACACATATACACACATAAACATACATAAACATACACACACACACACACACACACAACACAATACATACACATATACACACATAAACATACATACGCACACACACACACACAACACAATACATATACATATACACACATAAATATACACACACACACTCACACACACACACAACACAATACATACACATATACACACATAAACATACACACACACACACTCACACACACACACAACACAATACATACACATATACACACATAAACATACACACGCACACACACACACACACACACACAACACAATACATACACATATACACACATAAACACACACACACACACTCATACACACACACACACACAACACAATACATACACATATACACACATAAACACACACACACACACACACTCATACACACACACACACACAACACAATACATACACATATACACACATAAACACACACTCACACATAAACACACACTCACACACACTCACACACACACACACACACACACACACACCTCCACCCGCTCCTCCTGCAGTTGGGCCCGTCCTGCCAGCGCCTCCCTGGTGTGGACGTCTGGATACTGGTTCTGCAGAAACAGCTCCTCCAGTGCCTCCAGCTGCTCCTCCGTGAAGATGGTGCGATGACGCCGACTCCTCCTCTGCGTCTGCGCCTCCTGCCGCTCCTCCTGCGTCTGCGCCTCCTGCCGCTCCTCCTGCCGCCACTGGTCCGGGAGCAGAGAGGAGGACCAGCTGTGGCCGTAGGCTGAGAAACAAGTTTATGTGTGTCTGTTTGTGACTCAAATACACAAATCAATGGTGTTTATTTTTGTATCGCTCTAAACCACAACAGTATTTATCACTGAGGACGATCAGAGAATCACACAGCTCACACACAGGAAATTACTCTCCTCTTTTCTCATCTCTCTTCAGTCTTGGTCCTGGTCCCTTCTCCTCTACTCTTTCCTCCTCTCTCCTCTCCTCTACTCTTTCCTCCTCTTCTATACTCTCCTCTCTCCTCAGTATTGGTCCTCTCTCCTCTACTCTCCTCTCCTCTCCTCTCTCTTCTCTCTTCTCTACTTTCTTCTTCTCTCCTCTCTCCACAGTATTGGTCCTGGCCCTCTCTACTCTCTTCTCCTCTCCTCTACTCTCCTCTCCTCTATTCTCTCTCTTCTCCTCTCCTATACTTTTCTCTCTCCTCAGTATTGGTCCTCTCTCCTCTCCTCTCCTCTCTCGTCTCTCTCCTCTACTCTCTACTTTCATCTCTCCTCAGTATTGGTCCTCTCTCCTCTACTCTCCTCTCCCCTCTGTCTCCTCTCCTCTCTCTTCTCTCTCCTCTACTTTCTTCTCCTCTCCTCTCTCCACGGTCTTGGCCTTGTCTCCTCTCCTCTCCTCTCTCTTCTATACTCTCCTCTCCTCTCATCTCTTCTCTCTACCGTACTTTCCTCTCTCCTCTCCTCTCTCCTCCTCTCCTCTTTCCTCTCTCCTCAATATTGGTCCTCTATCCTATCGTCTCCTCTCCCCTCTCCTCTCCTCTCTCTTCTCTCCTCTCCTCTCTTTACTCTCCTCTCCTCTCTCCTCCTCTCCTCTTTGCTTCTCTCTCTCCTCAGTATTGGTCCTCTATCCTCTCATCTACTCTCCCCTCCCCTCTGTCTCCTCTCCTCTCTCTTCTCTCCTCTCCTCTCTCTTCTCTCCTCTCTTTACGCTCCTCTCCTCTCTCCTCCTCTTCTCTCTCCTCATTCACTCCTTCATACCTTCATGACCCCTGTAGTCCGTGCGGAGCCCCTCTCGGCAGCAGCAGCAGCAGGAGCAGCAGGAGCAGCAGGAGCAGCAGCAGTGATCCGACAGACTCTGTATCCTCCCTTTGGCTCCTGCTCCGTCCGCACTTTTCAAAATGTTGTCGATGCTGAAGGGAAACCTCTGCCTCTCCATCGCTGCTTCCTCCCTCTCCTCCCACCACCTCCTCCTCCAGCTCCTTATAGTCCCCTCTGTAATCCCATTCTGTAATTGTCTCCAGTGTGACTCCTGTCTAATCTGGGAGTTTTTGTGGAGGGGTGAGAGAGGACAGGAGATTCCGATAATCTCGTTTTATGCCTTTTTCAGCTCAGATCTCAGAGAATAAGTGCAGATCTCATTGTTGGGGTTTTAGAGAAAAGGAGATTGGTTTGTGCTAAAGCAGGATCAGCGATTTGGCGGCTTCAGGATTAGCGTTTAAACACATTTCATAGTGTCACTTTCTGCTAATAATCTGATGGAATGAGATTTGTTATCGTTGTGGAGCAGTCTTTTTGACTCTGATAGCGACGCACAGGTAAAGGTTAAAATTCATCCTGGACACAAAGATTTCATACAACACCGTTTTTAAGAATTAATGGATTTTCTTGAATCCGCCTTAAGCTTCTTTGAGGCCTTTGTCCGCAGTGTTCGCTCGCTTTGAAATTATATGTGTAGATATCGCTCAGAGCAGGGGTTCTCAAGCTGTGGTCCCATAAGAGCAACTGTGTGTGGGACATGTGTTTTTAACTGCAGCCAATATGTACTGTATGTGTGTGTGTGTGTGTCTCTCTCTGTGTGTGTGTCTCTATCTGTGCGTCTCTCTCTCTGTGTGTGTGTCTCTCTCTGTGTGTGTGTCTCTATCTGTGCGTCTCTCTCTCTGTGTGTGTGTCTCTCTCTGTGTGTGTGTCTCTCTCTCTCTGTGTTTCTATGTGTGTGTGTGTCTCTCTCTCTATGTGTTTGTGTCTTTCTCTCTTTCTCTGTGTGTGTATCTTTCTCTCTCTCTCTGTGTGTGTGTGTGTAAACCATTTCTGAGGGGGATGGCAGTCAGAGCTGCACCCAGTACACAAAGCACCAGCCCCTCAATGTTCTTCCTGCAGGAGGTACTGTAGGTCCACAGGAGCCTTGATTATTCAGTGGGGGCTTCAGGCAAAGTGGGGTTAAGTGTCTTTCCCAAGGACACAACGAGGGCGGACATCAGTGGGAGTCGAGAAGATCTACAGTCTAAGTCTCTCTTTGGTTTCTCTCTGGCCTCTCTCTGGTTTTAGCCTCTTTGGTCTCTCTCTGGTCTCATGCATGAGACTAGAGAGAGACCAGAGACTAGAGACCATGAGACTCAAGGTCTCTAGTCTCTGGTCTCCCTCTGGTCTCTCTCTGGTCTCTCTCTAGTCTCTGGTCTCTCTCTGGTCTGGTCTGGTCTGGTCTGGGGGGTGAACTCTGTGAGCGCGCGCTCCACTGGGCGGAAAAGGCGGGAGTCTGCCGCGTCGCTTCCGCGTCCTGCCGCGTCCTTCCGCCCAGAGAAAATGGAAGATAAGTTAATTCTGTCCGTGTTTAACTTTCCTGAACTTTACAACGCGACGCTCCCGAACTACCGCTGCACGCAGAGCCGTGCGGCGGCGTGGAAGAGCATCAGCCTGACGCTAGGGCTGCCCAGTGAGTTACACTTTATATAAACTTTCAGTAAAGTTCAGTTACGTAACTTACTTTAAAAACCTCAGACACAAAGAGGCGGCGCGATCACACGGCCCCGCGTCACAGACATCTGTTACCGTTAACGTGAGCACGCGGAAATCTGTGCTGCTAACGTAAACATGCGGTAATCTGTGCTGCCGCGCGGTGCTCGCGGTAGAGTCCATGCGGCAGGTCGCGCACGCGGCACAGTATAACGGGAATCTCCCGGGGGTTAGTGAGCGATCAGCGGCGCTCACGGAGAGAAGTGTTAAAACCCCTGATTATGCTGCAGCTCCAGGCGAAGTGCTACTTTACTACTGTTTTACACTGTACTTTTAGTGTATGTCAGAAGAAAACATTTGTAGGGCTCCCAGGTCTCTCTCTCTCTCTGTTATCTCAGGTCTCTGTCTGGTGTCTCTCTCGGGTCTCTCTCTGGTCTCTCTCTGGTCTCTTATCTGCTTTCTATCTGGTCTTTCTCTGGTCTCTCTCTAATCTCTCCGGATTCTCTCTGGTCTCTCAGGTCTCTTTAGGCTCTGTCTGATCTCTCTCTGGTCTCTCTCTCTGACCTCTCTTTGGTCTCTCAGGTCTCTCTCTGATCTCTCTTAGGTCTCCCGCTCCCTGATCTCTCTCTGGTCTCTCTCAGGTCTCTCTGGTCTCTCTCTCTCTGATCTCTCTCTGATCTCTCTCCCCCTGATCTGTCTCTGGTCTCTCTCTCTCTGATCTTTCTCAGGTCTCTCTGGTGTGTGTGAGGGTTGTACAGCCTTAAACAAACAGCTGCCACTGATCGTGGGCAGATACACAGATTAGAACACATCACCACTGTCATAAACCAGGCTCCTCTGTACATAAATAATTGTTGAAAACAGTTATTTCGATGAGATAAAGTGTTTTTTGTTTTGTAGCCGACGAATGCAAAAAGAAATGGAAGAACATGAGAGACCGGTACCTGAAGGAGGTGCGTCTGGAGGTGAAGAGCCGCTCCCTGCTCTCGGAGCCGGTGCAGAGCCGCTGGAGGTACAGGCAGCTCATGAACTTCATCGCTCCCTTCACCGGCTCCAGGGTCAGCCTCAACGACATGTGCCCTGAGGACGAGCCGGAGAACCAAGACCCGGAACCAGGAAGCGCCCAGGGCCTCACCGGCACCGCAGACACCATCAAGACCCCGCGCTCCGGAGCCAAAGCCATCCCACACACCGACACCAAGCCTCGCATCGCCTCTGTGCCGCAGGACCCTCAGGCCTCCAAGATCTCCTCCAGCATCTCCCCCATCGTCAACAAACCAGGACGCAAGAGACGCTACGCCCAGCCCGAGAGGAGGACCAGCGCCGCCGCAGACCAGGGCGCTCCGGAGACCAGCGACACGACCAGAGATGAGGACCAGCTGTTCCTGCTCAGCTTCGTACCAGCGCTGAAGAGACTTGCTCCTCAGAAACGCTGCGAGACCAAGATGAGGATCCAGCAGCTGCTGTACGAGGCCGAGTTCAACGTGTGCGAGGCGGAGAGAGAGGCCCAGGACTGAGGCCCAGGACTGAGGCCCCCGCCGGACCATGTGAGGGACTGTCTCTGCTGGTTTATGAGCTGTGATGTCACCAGCTGAGACTGATACAGACTCTTGAGCTTCTAATTTTGATTTATGGTTCAAATTATTTAGAATTAATATTATAGAAACTGGAGGCTTTTGGCCAAAGAGAGAGTCGAGAGAGAGACTTGAGAGAGTCGAGAGAGAGACCAGAGGGAGACTAGAGACAGAGACCAGAGAGAGACCAGAGAGGGACCAGAGAGGGACCAGAGAGGGACCAGAGAGGGACCAGAGAGGGACCAGAGGGAGTCCAGAGAGAGACCGGAGGGAGACCAGAGAGAGACCAGAGAGAGACCAGAGAGGGACCAGAGAGGGACCAGAGAGGGACCAGAGGGAGTCCAGAGAGAGACCAGAGAGAGACCAGAGAGAGACCAGAGAGAGACCAGAGAGGGACCAGAGAGGGACCAGAGAGGGACCAGAGAGAGACCGGAGGGAGACTAGAAAGAGAGACCAGAGGGAGACCAGAAAGAGAGACCAGAGAGAGACCAAAACGAGAACAGAGGGAGACCAGAGGGAGTCCAGAGAGAACCCAGAGGGAGACTAGAGACAGAGACCAGAGAGAGACCAGAGAGGGGCCAGAGTAGTCCAGAGGGAGACCAGTTGAGATTAACTTTGCATAAAAGGAAAGAGAGGGAAGGGGAGAGAGGAGAGGTCACTTCCAGATGTTGTTGTGGATTAATCCGCTGCAGATTTTGATGCTTTGAAATATTAACTTTTTTAACGTCTTTAAATGAGTTTCAGACAAAAGTAATACATTGATAAATCTGTTGCAAACAAACAAGAAAACTCTGACCGTTTTGAATTCAGCAAAATGTGTTACTGTCGCTGTGGTAGAACTTTATTAAAATTAAAAGGATTTGTCAAAAAGTGTTATATTTATCTTTATTTAAAATGAGGACAAATAGCAGTGGAGAGAGACACAAGAGACCAGAAAGACTAAAGAGACCAGAGAGAGACTAAAGAGAGACCAGAGAGAGACTAAAGAGAGACCAGAGAGAGACTAAAGAGAGACCAGAGAGACTAAAGAGACCAGAGAGAGACTAAAGAGACCAGAGAGAGACTAAAGAGACCATAGAGAGACTAAAGAGAGACCATAGAGAGACTAAAGAGACCAGAGAGAGACTAAAGAGACCAGAGAGAGACTAAAGAGACCAGAGAGAGACTAAAGAGACCATAGAGAGACTAAAGAGACCATAGAGAGACTAAAGAGAGACCATAGAGAGACTAAAGAGACCAGAGAGAGACTAAAGAGACCAGAGAGAGACTAAAGAGACCAGAGAGAGACTAAAGAGACCATAGAGAGACTAAAGAGACCATAGAGAGACTAAAGAGAGACCAGAGAGAGACTAAAGAGACCAGAGAGAGACTAAAGAGACCATAGAGAGACTAAAGAGAGACCATAGAGAGACTAAAGAGACTAAAGAGAGACCAGAGAGAGACTAAAGAGACCAGAGAGAGACTAAAGAGACCAGAGAGAGACTAAAGAGACCATAGAGAGACTAAAGAGACCATAGAGAGACTAAAGAGAGACCAGAGAGAGACTAAAGAGACCAGAGAGAGACTAAAGAGACCAGAGAGACTAAAGAGACCAGAGAGAGACTAAAAAGACCAGAGAGAGACTAAAGAGACTAAAGAGACCAGAGAGAAACTAAAGAGAGACCAGAGAGAGACTAAAGAGACCAGAGAGAGACTAAAGAGAGATCAGAGAGAGACTAAAGAGACCAGAGAGAGACTAAAGAGAGATCAGAGAGAGACTAAAGAGACCAGAGAGACTAAAGAGACCAGAAAGAGACTAAAGAGACCATAGAGAGACTAAAGAGACCATAGAGAGACTAAAGAGACCATAGAGAGACTAAAGAGAGACCAGAGAGAGACTAAAGAGACCAGAGAGAGACTAAAGAGACCAGAGAGACTAAAGAGACCAGAGAGACTAAAAAGACCAGAGAGAGACTAAAGAGACCAGAAAGAGACTAGAGACCAGAGATAAACTAAAGAGACTAAAGAGACCAGAGAGAGACTAAAGAGACCGGAGAGAAACTAAAGAGAGACCAGAGAGAGACTAAAGAGACCAGAGAGAGACTAAAGAGAGACCAGAGAGAGACTAGAGACCAGAGATAAACTAAAGAGACTAAAGAGACCAGAGAGAGACTAAAGAGACCAGAGAGAGACTAAAGAGACCGGAGAGAAACTAAAGAGAGACCAGAGAGAGACTAAAGAGACCAGAGAGAGACTAAAGAGAGACCAGAGACTACAGAAAGAGACTAATGAGACCAGAAAGACTAAAGAGAGTGACTAATAAGACCGGACCCATAACAAATACTGTAGTTTAATAACACTTTGAAATCCAGTTTATTTAATACTAACTGTACAGAAGTTTTTCAAATGTAAAAAAAAAAATTGAAAACATCAAAGTGAATCTGATACAAACTTTATTGATTCTTTGCAGACAATATTTACAGAGAAAACATTCACAGCAGCTCATTCACTCTGAGCTGCTGTCGATCTCTAGAGCAGAGGACTGTGACGGTCCGGGACATTTATACTGTTTACATGTGTTACTTCTGTCTCCATGGAAACCTTCATAAATGTGCTCTATACATAAAGTGGATTGGAGACAGGACAGTTTAATGGGAGGGGGGACAGGGGAGAGAGAGAGGCAGGGGGAGACAAGAGAAAGAGAGGAGAATAGGACAGAGGAGAGAGAGGGAGAGAGATAAGGGAGGAGAGAGAGGCAAGGGGGAGACAAGAGAAAGAGGAGAATAGGACAGAGGAGAGAGAGGGAGAGAGAAGGGGGGAGACAGGAGAGAGAGGAGGGGGACACAGGAGAGGGAGAGAGAGATAAGGGGGAGAGAGAGAGAGAAGAGGGGGAGACAAGAGAAAGAGGAGAATAGGACAGAGGAGAGAGAGGGGGAAAGATAAGGGAGGAGAGAGAGGCAGGGGGGAGACAAGAGAAAGAGGAGAATAGGACAGAGGAGAGAGAGGGAGAGAGAAGGGGGGAGACAGGAGAGAGCGAGAGAAGGGGAGACAGAGGAGAGAGAGAGAGAAGGGGGGGACGTAGGAGAGTGAGAGTTCAGGCTCCTCCTCAGGCGATCAGGAGCCAGAACACGATGGCCAGAGCCACAAAGAGGAAAAGTCGAGAGAGAAACTGTTCATCTGTGTGCTGCGGGGTCCCAGGGGCCGCTGGAGAGAGAGACACAGGTCAGACACAGAGACAGAGAGACAGAGAGAGTAGAGAGACAGAGAGACAAAGACAGAGAGACAGCGAGACACAAAGACACAGAGACAGAGAGACAAAGACAGAGAGACAGAGAGACAAAGACAGAGAGACAAAGACAGAGAGACAGCGAGACACAAAGACACAGAGACAGAGAGACAAAGACAGAGAGACAGAGAGACAAAGACAGAGAGACAGAGAGACAGAGAGACAGAGAGACAGCGAGACACAAAGACACGGAGACAGAGAGACAAAGACAGAGAGACAGAGAGACAAAGACAGAGAGACAGAGAGAGACACAAAGACACAAAGACAGAGACAAAGACATAGAGAGACATAGAGCAGAGATACAGAGACAGAGACACTCACCGGGTGGCGGTCTCCCATCGTTTATGTTGAAAGCTGTGGCAAAGATACCGAACGGAAAAGCCCCGATTCCAAATGCCGTCTGGAATCCTCCATTTCCAAATCCAAAACCATGAAACCTCTGCAGAAAGAGCAGGTGATGTCACACACTCAACCCAGGACTTTACAAAGTTGAGGATAATCCAGAGAGAGACCAGAGAGAGAGAGAAAGACCAGAGAGAAAGACCAGAGCAGAGAGATAGACCAGAGAGAGATCAGAGAGAGAGTCCAGAGAGATAGTTCAGAGAGACACAAGAGAGATCAGATAAATAGTCCAGAGAGAGAGGGATCAGAGAGAGGGTCCAGAGATTGTCCAGAGCGAGAGATCAGACAGAGAGAGAGACCAGATCAGCAAAATCAGCAGAATCCCACCTGCCCTTTAACATTTCTAAAACCCTATTTGCACGGGATTAGTCCCTGTGGACTTCTGGTCATTTCAAAATGGCCGCCCACTCCGGTGTTACTTACTGAACATTCGCACGGGAAAATAAGAGTGAAAATAGTGAATATAGTAATTTAATGAAGTGAAGTTTCTAACCAGAAGAGTGAGTCTGTGGAACTGCACTTACACCGTGGCTTTCAGGCTCAGGCCGTTGTCCCTGTGGTCGAGGGGGGGTTCTCTCTCTGGTGAGTGAGAAATCATGTTTAGGACTCTCTTTGTGAAGCGTACAGTAGTGTTTCTCATCCTGGTCCTGACCTGGGATCCTGCCGCCCGGTGCTCCCTCTGCCGTACAGTGGAATGACTTTATCTCGACTTATTCCCGCTTTACACACAGGACACACTTGTCTCGTCGGCCGAGTCTCCAGCCACTGCACACAACACTCCATTAGTAATAAATAATAGTAATAATCATGCAAGTATCATTATATCTACATAAACATATAGTCACACGACAAACACACATGTCCTGGTTTACCTGATGCAAACAGTGCCAGCTGGAAAAGAGAAAAATAAAATATGAAATTAATCTTTGCACAAAGTTTATAAAGAAGTCCACAAATAAATAAGAAAAAGCTTAAAGCAGATGTCCAGCTCATTTTGACTTCACCCTACTCCCTGCTCTAAGCCAAGGTTACCAAGGAAATTCCCCGGATACTGGTTTGTTGTGGGTAGGATGCTAGAATACGGAACCAGAAATTAAAGCTTAAACGTAGAGTAGGATTGGTGGAAACAGTGCTTTAGTGGCTGTCAAAATGTGCACAAGGACCAGGACCAGAACCAGGAGGCTCACCGTTTTTAACACAGAGTAGTCATAGTCTCGATCTAATACAATGAATTATATCATATCAAGGGCGGCAGTAGCTCAGTTGGTAGAGCATTGGCCTTTGAGCCAGAAGGTCGTGGGTTCAAGCCCCGCTCAAGACTTTCACCATCGACTCCCACTGACTACTGTCGTTGTGTCCTTGGCAAGACACTTAACCTCTGGGAACACCAGCCACAGTGGGGCGGCTGCGGCTGTAAAGTGCCAAACTGCCGTTGTGTCCTTAGGCAAGACACTTCACCCCCATTGCCTAGAATGAGTCTGGTGTGTGTGTGAATGGTTGGTGGTGGTCGGAGGGGCCGATGGCACATACTGGTTGCCTCGCTTCTGTCAGTGTGCCCCAGGGCAGCTGTGGCTACATTAGTAGTTTATCACCACCGTGTTTGGAGTGAATGAATAATGACACATGTGAAGCGTCTTTGAGTGTCCAAAAAAGCGCTATATAAAACCGATGCATTATTATTATTATTATCTTTATTATCATGTAAATAAACTAGCAATAGTGGCATTGTACAGTCCCACATGCATACTGTATATAATTGTCTGTGTTATAAATATGATCCTATTCTCCTGATTAGATGCTAAACTGCATTTTTTCTGCATTGCTCTGAACATTGTACTGACTTAATCTAATCTGAGGTTATAATATGTCAGGTCTCTTACAACACTGCCGCAAGTTTATCAAATGAATTGGACATCTTTGATTGACAGCTGTGACTCAGAGCTGTGGTAGTGACACTGACCAGAACAGATGACCACACAGGCTGATGACGGCGTCTTTGGCCGTGTCCAGGCAGATGTTGCACTCGAAGGTCCCGTCCTGGTTCCCACTGTCGGCTGCAGAGGAGCTGGACGTGGTGCCTTTACTTTCTGCGGCTGAAGCCATTTAAAAAGTGTAGTTCTTTCCAAATGCCGCGGGCAGATGTGGCTACGAACGAACCCACAACGTTTTAACACATGTATCTGGTCAGGGAGGCTGGATATGTTACAGGTTTAGCAGATAGATGCAATATCCAGGCTCATAACTGTCTGATGCTAATGCTAACAGCTGGTCATAAGCTAATGTTGTTGATGCTAACGCAGCTGAACAGGGAGTTCTCTACGTCTCACAAAACAGAAAACAGAAATAATCAAAACAACAGCAAGTAGGTACTTCCGGGTATGCGCAGTGTTTTACTTCCGGCCTTCTCGAGGAAACGCACACACGTTATTATTATAGATCCATGGCACACACACAATAACATAATATTTAGTCTATAAAACACCTACATACAATCATACTTGGATCATACACGTACACACATGCTCACTTAAACACACAAAGACACACACACACTGTACAGAGTTTCGGAGAGTGACGTCATGTGTCGACGTCACTAGGCAGCACCGCCATTTTGCCGGTCCACTCCTGCACGCGACCGTCGGTAACAAACGTGCGAGGCTGAAGGTAGCTAGTTAAACGGCAGTGATGGTTCGGACGTGTTGCATACTTGGCTGCAGAGTGAGGTCGCACGACAGAAAAGGTAATAGGTTAGACAACGGGATTTCTTTTTATGTTCTGCCTGCGTGGAAGAAGCATGAAGGAGACCTGGTTTCTGATGTTAGCAAAAGGAGACGGCTAGCTTGGTTGGCTGCAGTGAGAAGAGCTGATCTCAAGTTCTCTTCTATCATCCCCAAACATCTAGTGGTGTGTTCCAGACATTTTTTATCAGGTAAGTTCTAACTGTTGTTTTGCCAATACATGATTGTTACGTTCAGTCCTGGGTTTGGAGGGTGTTAGTCAAAGGGTCGGCACTAGATCATGTACGGAATCAGGACGAAACCGGAAGTAACAATCCTAGTTTCGAAATATTTTTAAACTAATAAGTCCTTAAATTGTGACTGGTTAAGTCTTAGGCGTCTGAGTAAGACGGTTAAGGCTGGGTTGGGGTTATTTTATGGGAATGGCTGTATAAGCAATAAACCGCGGTAAAGAGGTCCGGCTTTCCAGAACCAGCGGTAAAGAGGTCCGCACGTAAAAAGAGGGGTGTCACATTATGCGGTTACTTACGGTAACACAGGAAAGCGAAGCCGCGGGGATGGGCCGCCACAATGCATTTTTTAACATGATTCTTTTTTTATACATAAAAAACCTTAGAAAAAGCTTTCACTGCACACTTGTTCACTGTGAAGCCCTCTATTATTGTGCAAAGTCACATTCACTTTTACTGTGGAAATTCCTAGAAAATAGGGGTCAAAGTGTGCAATAATGATCCAAAATGCACTTTTTAACCTGGATTTTTAAAAAAAGTAAAAAACCTTAGAAAAAGCTTTCATTGCACACTTGTTCACTGTGATGCCCTCTACTATTGTGCAAAGTCACATTCACTTTTACTGTGGAAATTCCAAGAAAATAGGGGTCAAAGTGTGCAATAATGATCCAAAATGCACTTTTTAACCTGGATTCTTAAAAAAAGTAAAAAACCTTAGAAAAATCTTTCACTGCACTGTGAATGTGACTTTGCACAATAATAGAGGGCATCACAGTGAACAAGTGTGCAGTGAAAGCTTTTTCTAAGGTTTTTTACTTTTTTTTAAAAATCCAGGTTAAAAAGTGCATTTTGGATCATTATTGCACACTTTGACCCCCATTTTCTTGGAATTTCTACAGTAAAAGTGAATGTGACTGCACAATAGTAGAGGGCATCACAGTGAACAAGTGTGCAGTGAAAGCTTTTTCTAAGGTTTTTTACTTTTTTTTAAGAATCCAGGTTAAAAAGTACATTTTGGATCATTATTGCACACTTTGACCCCCATTTTCTTGGAATTTCTACAGTAAAAGTGAATGTGACTGCACAATAGTAGAGGGCATCACAGTGAACAAGTGTGCAGTGAAAGCTTTTTCTAAGGTTTTTTACTTTTTTTTTAAAAATCCAGGTTAAAAAGTACATTTTGGATCATTATTGCACACTTTGACCCCCATTTTCTTGGAATTTCCACAGTAAAAGTGAATGTGACTTTGCACAATAGTAGAGGGCATCACAGTGAACAAGTGTGCAGTGAAAGCTTTTTCTAAGGTTTTTTACTTTTTTTAAAAAATCCAGGTTAAAAAGTGCATTTTGGATCATTTTTGCACACTTTGACCCCTATTTTCTTGGAATTTCCACAGTAAAAGTGAATGTGACTTTGCACAATAGTAGAGGGCATCACAGTGAACAAGTGTGCAGTGAAAGCTTTTTCTAAGGTTTTTTACTTTTTTTAAAAAATCCAGGTTAAAAAGTGCATTTTGGATCATTTTTGCACACTTTGACCCCCATTTTCTTGGAATTTCTACAGTAAAAGTGAATGTGACTTTGCACAATAATAGAGGGCATCACAGTGAACAAGTGTGCAGTGAAAGCTTTTTCTAAGGTTTTTTACTTTTTTTAAGAATCCAGGTTAAAAAGTGCATTTTGGATCATTATTGCACACTTTGACCCCCATTTTCTTGGAATTTCTACAGTAAAAGTGAATGTGACTGCACAATAGTAGAGGGCATCACAGTGAACAAGTGTGCAGTGAAAGCTTTTTCTAAGGTTTTTTACTTTTTAAAAAAAATCCAGGTTAAAAAGTGCATTTTGGATCATTTTTGCACACTTTGACCCCCATTTTCTTGGAATTTCTACAGTAAAAGTGAATGTGACTTTGCACAATAAAAGAGGGCATCACAGTGAACAAGTGTGCAGTGAAAGCTTTTTCTAAGGTTTTTTACTTTTTTTAAGAATCCAGGTTAAAAAGTACATTTTGGATCATTATTGCACACTTTGACCCCCATTTTCTTGGAATTTCTACAGTAAAAGTGAATGTGACTTTGCACAATAATAGAGGGCATCACAGTGAACAAGTGTGCAGTGAAAGCTTTTTCTAAGGTTTTTTACTTTTTTTTAAAAATCCAGGTTAAAAAGTGCATTTTGGATCATTTTTGCACACTTTGAACCCTATTTTCTTGGAATTTCCACAGTAAAAGTGAATGTGACTTTGCACAATAGTAGAGGGCATCACAGTGAACAAGTGTGCAGTGAAAGCTGTTTCTAAGGTTTTTTACTTTTTTTTTTAAAATCCAGGTTAAAAAGTGCATTTTGGATCATTATTGCACACTTTGACCCCTATTTTCTAGGAATTTCCACAGTAAAAGTGAATGTGACTTTGCACAATAGTAGAGGGCATCACAGTGAACAAGTGTGCAGTGAAAGCTTTTTCTAAGGTTTTTTACTTTTTTTTTTCAAATCCAGGTTAAAAAGTGCATTTTGGATCATTTTTGCACACTTTGAACCCTATTTTCTTGGAATTTCCACAGTAAAAGTGAATGTGACTTTGCACAATAGTAGAGGGCATCACAGTGAACAAGTGTGCAGTGAAAGCTGTTTCTAAGGTTTTTTACTTTTTTTTTTAAAATCCAGGTTAAAAAGTGCATTTTGGATCATTATTGCACACTTTGACCCCTATTTTCTAGGAATTTCCACAGTAAAAGTGAATGTGACTTTGCACAATAGTAGAGGGCATCACAGTGAACAAGTGTGCAGTGAAAGCTTTTTCTAAGGTTTTTTATGTATAAAAAAAGAATCATGTTAAAAAATGCATTGTGGCGGCCCATCCCCGCGGCTTCGCTTTCCTGTGTTACCGTAAGTAACCGCATAATGTGACACCCCTCTTTTTACGTGCGGACCTCTTTACCGCTGGTTCTGGAAAGCCGGACCTCTTTACCGCGGTAAGCAATAATGGGTAGTTTGTTATATTCACTTCCGCTTCCGTCCCGATTCCGTATATGTTCTAGTGCTGACCCTAGTCAAAGCCACCTCCATCATGAACAACACCTCCCACTGCACAGGACTGTAGAGGAGCTGAGGAGTTCCTTCAGTGGAAGACTGAGGCACCCTCAGTGTAACTACCGCAGGGCCTTTATCCCCACCGCTGTCAGACTGTACAAGTCATTTTAAGTCACTGTATAAGACTGAAAAAACCTGCACAAATATTGACACTGTTTCTGATTGCCACTTTTTATTGTACATAAGTCCTGCATTTAACATGTTTGCACATTTCCTCTCTTTTGCACAATCTTGAGTGTTTCTATCCATGCCAAATGTGACACGTAAATTTCTCCCTTGTGAGATAAATAAAGCATAGCATATCTTGTTTTGAATGTAATCTCCTTTGTAAGGGCTAAAAGTACCGGCTATTTTTGCATTGCCATAAAGTCATATAATGCTGGTTTCAACGAGATACTACGTTTGCTTCCCTTTGATTATCAATGAAGAACCATCTCCTTAGCGTAGGTTAAATGATGTTCTAGTTTTAGCCACAACATTTTTCAACATCACTGTGCCTCATTGTTTTCTACTGTGTTTAGTTATTATGGAAATTATGTTTGCATGTTCCAGGTAAACCAGCGTATGAAATGGACGAAACAAATCCTGACTGGGCTCCAACACTGCATTTGGGACACTCAGAAGTTCGTACCTCACAATTAGACCGTTATGAACGAAGACTTAAAAGAAGGAAAAGAGGAGAAGAAATGAGAGGTAAATGCAACATAAATCAAAAACATTTGTGTTTCTGTTGTATCATTACCTCCTATGTATTTAATGATACGTTCACTTTCATCAGTGCTTTTATATAACAGCACTTATTGTGATAAGGGTGTAGGCGTTTTTTGCCCTGCATATTTCTTCATTAAAAAAATGGTAATAACTCAACGTTTCAGATTGCTACCCCCATTAGTCTTGGTAGAGAAAAGTTTGTTTTAAGATTCATTCATAATTGTATATAGTACATCTTCTGAATTTTACGTCACAAATATCATTATTATTCTTATTTTTTAGATTGTTACTTTAACGTTATTTTTAATTTATTAATTGTGAAATACTATGCAAGCTACTGTGACGACGCAATTTCCCTTGTGGATCAATAAAGTTTGTCTAAGTCTAATTCTCTTGATTGGGCATTCCGTTTGGAGCAGCAGAACCTGAAGGTTCTGCTGTAGTAGTAGTAGTTTCACCTCCGTGTATGGAGTGAAAGAATAATGACATGTAAAGTGTCTTTGAGTGTCCAGAAAAGCGCTGTATAAAACCGATGCATTATTATTTAGAGATTTCACAGTGCTTCTAATAAACATTGGCTTTACTCTGTGCAGAACAGTGATGAAAATGGTTCATCTTTGGTAATTCTAATTTTTTTCTTCCCAGGTAAAAAAAGTGATGATCCACTTTCTCCAGACTACGTCCCTTCTATCTTCAATCCTGTCCCATCACCAATGAAGAGAGGACTGCATCAGATGGATCATTTGAATAGAAGGGAAGCTGCTAAAAGAAGACTGGAACAACAGTCAACTGAACCAGATGACATGGCAGCTCTTGAACAAGACTCTCCTCAAGCTGAGGCTACTCCACTCTTCACTGATGCAGGCACAGGCCACATAGACCATAACTATTATTCATTGGAGGCTGGTCACTGCGGTGGTGTTGGTGGTGGAGGTGGTGGTGGAGGTGGTGGTGATGGTGGAGGTGTTGGTGGAGGTGTTGGTGATGATGGGGGTGTTGTTGGTGGTGATGGTGGAGGTGTTGGTGATGGTGGAGGTGTTGGTGATGGTGGAGGTGTTGGTGATGGTGGAGGTGTTGGTGATGATGGGGGTGTTGTTGTTGGTGATGGTGGAGGTGTTGGTGATGATGGGGGTGTTGTTGGTGGAGGTGTTGGTAATGGTGGAGGTGGAGGTGTTGGTGATGGTGGAGGTGTTGGTGGTGATGATGGGGGTGTTGTTGGTGGTGATGGTGGAGGTGTTGGTGATGATGGGGGTGTTGATGGTCGTGTTGTTGATGGAGGTGTTGGTGATGATGGGGGTGTTGGAGGTGGAGGTGGTGTTGGTGATGATAATGATAGTAATAATGACCGTAGAAATGAGAACAATTTTCTGGAGTGGGAGGTGTATGCTTTTCGGGCGGAGAATATGTTTCTCAAAGAGAAGATTTCAAAAATGGAACTGAACGCATCATCTCTAAAAGACTATAACAAAAGGGTCCTCATGCTGACGGGAGTGCAAACCTTTTCTATTCTGATGACACTTTTCCATGTAGTTTCCCCTCATCTCAAAATGAAGTCCAGCCTCTCATTATTTCAACAGTTCTTGCTCACACTAATGAAGTTGAGAATGAATTTTAGTTTTGACTTTTTGGGGTTTCATTTTGGGATTGATTCACGTAGCGTCTCTGAAGTATTTAAAAATTGTATCAATGTTATGTTTTGCAGATTGGTTCCTAGTCTCTTATTTTGGCCTGAGAGAGACGTTTTAAGAACAACCCTCCCAAATACGTTCCGAAACGAACAGTTTAAAAACACCGTCTGCATAATTGACTGTTTTGAAATATTAATAGAAAAACCAAGTAATCTTTTAGCCAGTGCCCAATGTTACTCTACATACAAATCGCATCACACAATGAAATATTTAATTGGAAAAAGCCCACGCGGCTGTATTATTTTCATTTCTAATGGGTGGGGCAGTAGAACAAGTGACAAGTTTATCACAGAAACCAGTAAATTTTTATCACATCTGCTCCCAGGGGACCTTGTTTTAGCAGATGGAGGGTTCAATGTAAAGGACTCTACTCAGGCTTTTCAAGCTGATTTAAAAGCATTTACTCGGGGAAAGAAACAGTTAGACCCGGTTGATCTAGAGGACTCTACAGCCCTTGCATCCCTCAGAATACACATTGAAAGTGTAATTGGAGTGGTTCGCCAGAAATACGCCATTTTACAAAGTATTGTGCCTGTAACATTCATGAATATTGACAGCGACAGTGATAACATAATGTACCTAGATAAAATTGTGAAAATTTGTTGTGCTCTGACTAATGTATGTGGATCTGTTGTACCCAGTGAGAAATCCACTCAAATTTAATAAATGGTGCAAGTTGCTTTAACTTTTATTTTGTGATTTTTATTTTTCAAATCAATTGTTTTGGTTCTTTTGATTCCAAGGAAACTTTGGTATTTCTTCACAAAGCAAAATCCAGAAACTCAAATGAACATGCTGTTCTTCTTCTCTACAATAACAGCACTCCTGTCCCTTACCTGTCCCTGGTGCTTTAGGAGCAGAGAAATGATTTTTCCTCATCTCGAAACACCCGCTCAACAAAAGGCGCAGTGCACTCTTTTTCAGTCCAAAGAACAAAATCACAGTAGCTTTTTCCAGTGACGAACAGCTGCATCTGAACTTGATAAAAGTAGGCATGATCTGTCTTTAAACTTAAATTCCCATTAAGATAATTTTCAAGGCAGAATCCGGCAATGGTTTTAACAGCCTCAGACACTGTAAGATCCTTGGCACGGAATGGGCACTTAATTTCAACTACACCTGAACCACAGCAGCTGCATGAAATGGAACAGTCTGGTGAGGCTCCAACGTAGGGGTGCCTTGTGGAAATGGTGAAGCCACATCATCAACCTGAACTTTTGGCTTCCTTTTCATTCTCACAGCCATATCTGAACATAAGAGAACATGGCAAAGGAAGGTTTCTCACCCATCATCTGTACTTAGCAAGTTTTCCCGACGTTTCGTCCTCAAACTAGCGGACTTCTTCAGGGAATGAATTCTCAGACCGCGCGTTGGAGATTTATAACCTATGGGTGTGGTTAGCCACACCCTAATCCTGATACTAACTCATAAACAATCTAAGGTCTGCTTGATGTAGAAGGGAGCAGATCTAACGACCCTAACTCATTAGCATGTCACAGACCTATTGTCTGCTGGGATGCTCAAGTGGAGTGCAGGTTTCACCCCTCCTAACCCATTAGCATGTCACTGACCTTGTCCCAAGTTAGGGCGTTGTTTTTAGGATGTCGTCACAGATGCGAGGCAAAACAAATCTTAATCCTCCTCCTCTGTTAAGAGAAGGTTTGTGTTTCCTCACAAAAATGGCTTCTTTCACCCCTCTCTCAAACCAATTCTTCTCCCGAGCCAGAATTTTAACCTCTGTGTCATCCATAAGAGAACATACTTATTATCTGGTAACATAATGTATACACTAATTAGGCCTACCTTGTTGTCTCCGTTAAAATCATAAGGCAAGGCAAATTTATTTGTATAGCGCAATTCATACACGAGGCAACTCAAAGTGCTGAACAAAATAAAGCATTTATCATAAATAATCACAGAACATTAAAAAGAAAGATAAAAATATAAAATCCCTCAGTTGTATGCACAGCTAAACAGAACTGTCCTGGTTTTAAACATTGTCAGAGAGGAGGCCTGTCTCACACTTTCAGGAAGATTTTAGCAGCATGAATCTGAAAAGCAGCCTCCCCATGTTTAGTTCTGACTCTGGGCACTAACAGGAGTCCAGTCCCTGTGCTCCTCAGAGTCTGGCTTGGTTCATATGGTACTAACATGTCACTAATATATTTTGTAATATATAAATGATTGTGGATAACACATCTTTCTAATGTGTGACACTGATGGTTTTTGCATGTCTGATCTTGCGGGTGCTTTGAAATTTGAAGCAGTCTCTGCTCAAACCACATTTTAGATAACAAACAGCTACGCTTTATCGTTTTAAAAGTAAATACAGAGTTTAGGCACAGCTGATATAAGGAACAAGGTATGCATTGATTTAAAATGTGTAAAAAGTAAAGTTTGTTAAATATGTCAAATAATAGTCATGGTAAGATAAGTTAACACTGTAATTATGTAGTAAATAGACATAATTGAAAAGCTTTTGTTTCTGTTCTAGCTCTTACACACACAGAACATAAAGAGACACACACAGAACATAAAGATACACACACATTTACTTCATTGCTTCCATTTAGTCATTTGCTGAGTTTCTAACACTTCTATTGACTTTGATCTGGAGTGACGTCTTGCAGACCGTACGTCTTCCGCCAGCGCCGCCTCCGTCCTGGACGCCAGAGACTGTTTCAGGATCCTCTTAAAGTCTCTCCCAATAAACACACAGCACACAGGGGACACCAAACTGTGTGCTGCTGCGAGGGTCGTCCCGAACTGCAGCCCTGCGTGGAGGATCTCCGAGCTTCCCAAGTCCACCTCCAGCAGGATGAACGTGTGGTACGGAACCCAGCAGCAGAAGAAGCCGCAAACCAGAGCCGCCAGGACCCTGTAGGGCTTTGAGGACCTGAGCGTCACCCTCTGCAGCTGCACAACCAGCACCGCGCCGCCCACAACAATGATGAGAAACGGAACCACAAACCCACAGACGAAGCGTGTGTGCGCCACGGCCCTGTGCTGCGAGCGGGTTGTGTAGTGGGAGTAACACTGTGTGAGCAAGCCGTGTGTGGTTGTGTGTCTGTAGACCAGAGACGGCAGGGTCAGCAGAGAAGAGAGACCCCAGACCATGGACAGAGAGGCCGCGGCTCTGCGGGGGGTCGCATGGTTCTAAGACAAGAACAGTTAAAATAAACATCAACAAAGCAGAACAAAAAGAGACAATAATAACTAGAAACTTGCAATGGCTGAAGCCATTGCGATTGACTGCGGAACAGATCTAATGTGGAAATCTGCTAAAAAAAATCCTTGAAATCCTTTAAAAAGCCTTGAAACTGTTAAAATACTTGATAGATATTTGAAACTCCTGAAGTCCTTGAAATTGTTGAAACCTTTAAACTCCTGAAATCCTTGAAACTTTTTTAAACCTGGAAACTGTTGAAAGTGTGGAAACTCCTGAAATCCTTGAACCTCCTGATATCCTTGAAACTGGTTAAATTCTTAAACAGCTGAAATCCTTGAAACTACTGAATGTATTGAAAGTGTCCTTGAAACTGAAAAATCCCCTCACCGCTGAAACAATTTGGTTCCTGTAACTAAGGAAACCTGGTCTGTGGTCATTATCTGGTGGTGGTCTGAGTCTTCGTTTGGGTCTTGGTCTGGTGGTATAATGCAACCTATTAGGTTGCATTATACATGAAAAAACCCTATTAAGTTGCATTATACTGGTTTACATGAAAAAAACCCTATTAAGTTGCATTATACTGGTTAACATGAAAAAAACCCTATTAAGTTGCATTATACTGGTTTACATGGAAAAATCCCTATTAAGTTGCATAATACTGGTTTACATGGAAAAATCCCCATTAAGTTGCATTATACTGGTTTACATGAAAAAAACCCTATTAAGTTGCATTATACTGGTTTACATGGAAAAACCCCTATTAAGTTGCATTATACTGGTTTACATGTAAAAACCCCTATTAAGTTGCATTATACTGGTTTACATGGAAAAATCCCTATTAAGTTGCATTATACTGGTTTACATGGAAAAATCCCTATTAAGTTGCATTATACTGGTTTACATGTACAAATCCCTATTAAGTTGCTTTATACTGGTTTACATGTAAAAACCCCTATTAGGTTACATTATAGTGGTTTACATGTAAAAACCCTATTAAGTTGCATTATACTGGTTTACATGAAAAAAACCCTATTAAGTTGCATTATACTGGTTTACATGGAAAAATCCCTATTAAGTTGCATAATACTGGTTTACATGGAAAAATCCCCATTAAGTTGCATTATACTGGTTTACATGAAAAAAACCCTATTAAGTTGCATTATACTGGTTTACATGGAAAAATCCCTATTAAGTTGCATAATACTGGTTTACATGGAAAAATCCCCATTAAGTTGCATTATACTGGTTTACATGGAAAAATCCCTATTAAGTTGCATTATACTGGTTTACATGGAAAAATCCCTATTAAGTTGCATAATACTGGTTTACATGGAAAAATCCCCATTAAGTTGCATTATACTGGTTTACATGGAAAAATCCCCATTAAGTTGCATTATACTGGTTTACATGGAAAAATCCCTATTAAGTTGCATTGTACTGGTTTACATGGAAAAAACCCTATTAAGTTGCATTATACTGGTTTACATGGAAAAAACCCTATTAAGTTGCATTATACTGGTTTACATGTAAAAACCCCTATTAAGTTGCATTATACTGGTTTACATGGAAAAATCCCCATTAAGTTGCATTATACTGGTTTACATGAAAAAAAACCCTATTAAGTTGCATTATACTGGTTTACATGAAAAAACCCTATTAAGTTGCATTATACTGGTTTACATGGAAAAATCCCTATTAAGTTGCATTATACTGGTTTACATGGAAAAATCCCTATTAGGTTGCATGATTACACTGAAGTCCTTGAAACTGCTGAAGTCCTTGAAACTGCTGAAGTCCTTGAAACTGCTGAAGTCCTTGAAACTGTTGAAGTCCTTGAAACTGCTGAAATCCTTGAAACTGTTGAATCCTTGAAACTGTTGAATCATTGAAACTGTAGAAATGTCTGAAAGAGCTGAAGTCCTATTAAAATGCATGGGCCTATTAAAATGCATTGCAGAATTCTCAATGCAGATTTTTGTCCGATTGCGGAAAAACCGGAAATCGCTGAAGTCCCAAAAGTAATAGCAATAATCTCCCAAACATGTGGAACGTTTTGATGTATAACTTGTGGAAATTGTTGAAAATGTGAAAGCTGTGAAACGTGTCAAAAAAAATGACGGAATAAAGAAATACAAAACCAATGGTTGACTGCGGAAGGTTCCGCAGTCAATCAATGAGATAACTAGAAACTTGCAATGGCTGAAGCCATTGCGATTGACTGCGGAACAGATCTAATGTGGAAATCTGCTAAAAAAAATCCTTGAAATCCTTTAAAAAGCCTTGAAACTGTTAAAATACTTGATAGATATTTGAAACTCCTGAAGTCCTTGAAATTGTTGAAACCTTTAAACTCCTGAAATCCTTGAAACTGTTGAAACATTGAAACTCCTGAAATCCTTGAAACTTTTTTAAACCTGGAAACTGTTGAAAGTGTGGAAACTCCTGAAATCCTTGAACCTCCTGATATCCTTGAAACTGGTTAAATTCTTAAACAGCTGAAATCCTTGAAACTACTGAATGTATTGAAAGTGTCCTTGAAACTGAAAAATCCCCTCACCGCTGAAACAATTTGGTTCCTGTAACTAAGGAAACCTGGTCTGTGGTCATTATCTGGTGGTGGTCTGAGTCTTCGTTTGGGTCTTGGTCTGGTGGTATAATGCAACCTATTAGGTTGCATTATACATGAAAAAACCCTATTAAGTTGCATTATACTGGTTTACATGAAAAAAACCCTATTAAGTTGCATTATACTGGTTAACATGAAAAAAACCCTATTAAGTTGCATAATACTGGTTTACATGGAAAAATCCCCATTAAGTTGCATTATACTGGTTTACATGAAAAAAACCCTATTAAGTTGCATTATACTGGTTTACATGGAAAAACCCCTATTAAGTTGCATTATACTGGTTTACATGTAAAAACCCCTATTAAGTTGCATTATACTGGTTTACATGGAAAAATCCCTATTAAGTTGCATTATACTGGTTTACATGAAAAAACCCTATTAAGTTGCATTATACTGGTTTACATGAAAAAACCCTATTAAGTTGCATTATACTGGTTTACATGGAAAAATCCCTATTAAGTTGCATTATACTGGTTTACATGGAAAAATCCCTATTAGGTTGCATGATTACACTGAAGTCCTTGAAACTGCTGAAGTCCTTGAAACTGCTGAAGTCCTTGAAACTGCTGAAGTCCTTGAAACTGTTGAAGTCCTTGAAACTCTTGAAATCTTGAAACTGCTGAAATCCTTGAAACTGTTGAATCCTTGAAACTGTTGAATCATTGAAACTGTAGAAATGTCTGAAAGAGCTGAAGTCCTATTAAAATGCATGGGCCTATTAAAATGCATTGCAGAATTCTCAATGCAGATTTTTGTCCGATTGCGGAAAAACCGGAAATCGCTGAAGTCCCAAAAGTAATAGCAATAATCTCCCAAACATGTGGAACGTTTTGATGTATAACTTGTGGAAATTGTTGAAAATGTGAAAGCTGTGAAACGTGTCAAAAAAAATGACGGAATAAAGAAATACAAAACCAATGGTTGACTGCGGAAGGTTCCGCAGTCAATCAATAACAAAAGCAAACTTCAAACAATCTATTATTTGATATGATGCTATGAAGCTACAATTGCATTTGTGGAGAATGCATTGTATAAAACATGTTTCATGAGGTATTGTGGAGTCAGTCTTCCTTCCACACATCTCCAAAAACTACAATAAATCAAATATTCTGCCGCCTGCCTGCTCCTCCACACCCAGAGACCACATCAGCCCTGTCTTTAAACCCCTACACTGACTCCTGTTCCATACCACCTCCACTACAGGGTCCTCATCTACAAGTCCACAACCTGCTCCTTCATACCTAACTGACCTCCTTCATCACTGACTCAGATCCACAGACACAGACCTCCTCACTTCACCCAGAACCCTGAGGACCTGAACCCTGAGGACCGAGTCTGAACTCTGAGGACCTTGTCTTCTGAACCCTGAGGACCGAACCTTATGAACCTGTTAGTATTAGATAGCAATATGGCCTACGTGCAGGACTGTACAAGGACCAGTGATGGGAATAACGGCGTTACTAGTAACGGCGTTACTAACGCCGTTACTTTTTTCAGTAACGAGTAATCTAACTAATTACTTTGACTGTAACTATAACGCCGTTATCATTTCCGACATCCCGTTACTGCGCGTTACTAAAGACGCACAATGAACTTCTCTTTTTACTTCGTGATAGGACTCGTGCGCGTGTTGTCATGAGAGAAGGATGAGAAAACCTCTCAGCAATTATTGGCTGATGTAAAACATATTTCCTTTACAATCCACATGTCTACAGTTGAGAGGATGGTCATAAATTGTGTTTTTGAAACAAATATGGGTCTTAATCGCGCTCAACCACGGCTTGTATCACCGTGAGGGCTCAGAGGAGCGCATGTGAGCGCAGAAGTCGGCTGCATACAATTCCATCAATAAGCTCCTTTCTCTTCCTGGTTTATCTGCTAAGGGCTGCAACAAGTTTGGCTAACATACATATAACACATTTTAAGATAATTTAAAATGCACTTACGGCAATTTTTCAATTACTATAGGAATGATAAGAAAGAGAGGTGAAGTGTAAGACGGTTGATTTTAGAAATTGGATGCACCCGGCTGCACCTAGCAAAACAGAGTAGTTTACGGAGGACACACGCGTTTTGTTTTACTTTTTAAAACTAATTTCCAAATGGAGGATTACATATCTACGCTCAAACTATTATCTGGACTTAAACACAGAACTGGTCTGAACTGAAGTTGTCTGTGCAGGTCATTTATAAGGTAAGACCCATAACTCATAGTTTTGCGTTTTGTATGAACAAACAATGCGGCCATGAAACATATTTTGCTGTAGCCAAACAAATGGTCCACTTGATTTATATGATAAATATGTCCATCTGATTGGACTGAAGTCAGTGCTTCACCGGTGTTTCCACATTCACATGCAGTGGCGGGTGTTGGTGTTTAGTGCTTACAGCACAGAGAGAGATGAAGAGTAACCAGGACTTCAGCAACAAAACAGCCTTTTCTAGATGGAAATATTGGCACTGTTAAAGGTTAAAATGCGCACGTCGAGTGCACATTATGTTCCAGAACAAAACGAAAAAGTAACGCAATAGTTACTTTTACTGGTAACTAGTTACTTTTATAGTGGAGTAACTCCGTTAGTAACTCAGTTACTTTTTGGGAGAAGTAACTAGTAACTATAACTAATTACTTTTTCAAAGTAACGTGCCCAACACTGACAAGGACTCTACAAGGACTCCATGTTATGACTATGATGTGACTGTCTCTGTGTGACACGTATGTCTTTCGATGTGTGACGTGACAATGACTATATAAACTGTGTACTGCCTTTATTCTGTCTGAGAGAAAGAAACAGAGTAAACCAGTGGAACTTGAGAGAAACGTAAATAAACTTCCAGAGTTTGGCACGCCACGATCCGTCTCTGTCTGCCTCATCCTAACAGATTTGGTGGAGAATGCGCGGCTCAGTGTGTGCCATTCTCTGGATTGTTTTGAGGGAGTTTGCTTTGTTTCTTTTCCTCTGCGTGAGAGACCGGCATGCTGTGTCTGGGAACGGAGATTCCAGCAGGCTGGAAGAGCTGTTCCTGGATGCTTCTTGTCGCTTCTGTCACTTTTGTTTTTTAAATTGAATTTTTCGACGCGGAAAAGATGTTGGTCGACCTCTCGAACAGTCCGGACAAAGAAAATAAGGTAAGCAGACACCTTTTTTAATATGTAAAGTCTGCATAATTGGATACTAGCTAAATTTTGAGCTGTCCCGGAGGTCTGTCCAAATCTCTCTAAATCAAATTTTCTTTGTTATGTCTTTGTCACGTCTTTGTCATGTCTTATGTTGTAGAAAACAGGTTAGCTGTGTGGGTAACCAGTCCCTATAGGAGAAAGGAACCCCTGACGTATCGGGGTCCCTGCCTTTGGAGTAGCCGGGGCAGAGAGAAAAGGGAACCCCTGACGTATCGGGGTCCCTGCCTTTGGAGTAGCCGGGGCAGAGAATAGAGAATAGAAAATAGTTAGTGAAACCATGGTGTAAAATTAAAAGTAATTATAAAAAGGGAAATGTTAAACACTAAAGAGTGCCTTTTGTTACAAATGTGGAAAGTGATCACTTCTAGACTTGGATGACAAAAGTCTAAAGAACAACATCAGTTATATTTGCTTAACAAAGTAATCTTGAAAGTTATTCTTTCTGTTTTGGCATTTTTGCTAAAACACTACTTTCTGCCTGTGTGTGTGCTCTATCTTGCTGCCGTTGTCAGGGAAACGGCCCCCTCCTTCGCTGCTCTGGCTCTGAATCAGAGCAAAGCTACTGCTTTTAGGATTTAGGCTTTTCATAGTTGTTATTCAGTTAAATTTGCGAAATTTGAAATTGAACCTTGTGTTATGACACATTTAAACGTTTTTAAACACCATTTAGTAAATATAAGTTTTGAATTAGTATGTTTTTGAAACCCAAAGATTAGTACAAAAAGCTTTGCTTTTCTTTTTAAATCTGCTGCTTATTTTGTGAGTCCATTATTGTATTTCTGATATATTTCATAGCTGTTAGTGAGAATTTTTTTTATGTTTTTATTTTAGTTACAAAAGCCGTTTTTCAAACATTTAAATTAGAATCTGTTAAAAGTGATTATTGATTATAGACTTCGTCTAAAAAGAAAGAGGGAATTAGGCTGTAAAAGTATTATTAAGTTAAACTACCCAATTCACCTTGCAAGTGGTGACTTTTGTTTTTGTTTTGACTACACGCCTGACCTTACTGTTGCTGATGCCACAGCAGAGGAGCCTGGTCTAAAATGTGCTCCAATTCATACTGACTTCATTTGAAAAATGCTGCAATTATTTTAAATTAGTAAAATAAATGATGAGATAAATGTTCATGGATAATTAATCACACAGTACAAAAGTATATAATACATATTTTAAAGTTTAAAAAGGTTTTTTTAGATTTGAGTCTTGTTTTTTTATATTAAGAGTTTCTGGTGTTAAAAATGTCATCATTAGTAAGATAATAAGTAATCTTTTATTTACATAGCGCATGTGGGAAAACCCAGAGCGCTCCAAAATTGTTTTGACTTCAGAGAGAAAAACAATCTCATTCGCATACTGATATCTATTGTTTTTTTAAATTGGCCGTCTCAAGGATTGTTTTTCAGACTCTGCCACACTGTACAGGGTCACTGCTGGACACTGGACAGCGCAAAGCCCACCCAGCCACAGGCCACAGAGCTAAGAGCAAAGGGCAACAATGCCACCTCTACGCCCCTCCCCCCACTACAGAAGTAAGTGGGAGTGAGACCGGGGCCATGAAAGAGAGGTTTCTGGAGGCAGTGATGGGTGGAGCGTCAGGGAGAGACCTAGAGGCAGTTGAAAGTGTGTCCAGTTGGTTTGCATCACCACAGTGTGACCTTTGACACCTACAGGTGGTTCGAGGAGTCTGGAGACACAACCCCAAAATTCACATACACACACACACACACATACACACACATACACTCACACATTCACATTTACATATAGATACATGAAAAAGCAGAACATGAGAAAAAAGCATTTTAAAAGTTTACTCCAATGTAAACACATATTTTTAATTGTCTATCACTTGAATCTTTAGTTGAATCAGTATTTTTTGAGACCAGAAATGTTCATTTGAATTCTATATTGTCATGGACATAATTGACCTCTGTCCTGACACTTTTGATTTGTTGATTTTGTACTGTGTGAAGTAATTACATTGATTAGAATTAGATCTGATAAAAACACAAATTAGAGAAGTAAACTGAATCATTGCGCTTGCTTTTTGTCTGAGGGACAGAAGCAACAGCATGAATAGAAATTGTGTTAAAGTAGAATCAAAGTGACTTAACCATAGAGAGTAACTATTGCATAACAAGCTGTGTACAGGAACTGAGACACTGCACCATTGACCAGAAGTGCATCGCAAATGACCTGATGTGCTTCAAGTGAAAAGACTGTATCTGGAGATCCTGATGTGCATCTGGAGAGACCAAAACCATGGCTTGGACCCTACTGATGTCCAAGATGACATCTCTCGAAATATGACCTGACCTGATGACGACTGAGACTCACCCTCAGGGGACCCTGAGGACCTGAGGACCTGAGGATCTGAGGATCTGAGAGAGAAAAACTGGGGAGTGATGTTTATATTTTTGAAATCATACATTGATGAGTGCTAAATGAGAGAGATACTCGTGATTCTTTCTTTTGTTTTTGTTTGTCCCTAGCTTCTGGACATCTGATGATCTATTGGACACAGACATTTGCAGAACAAGAACCAGCCAATGAAAACGTCTATTGCCGATGCTATTGCTACAACCAGAAACTGTGACCAAATGCAATATACATGTTAAGTTTTCAGACATCTGACAGACAAAAACTTTGAAAATGATAAAGTATGAGTATTGTAGCGTTTTAGTAGATGTTAAATAGTAGTAAAAAAGTAGAATTTGATTTCCTTTGTTTTTCATAAACACATTTCCACATAAGAGTTAAAATAGTACCCTACAATGTTATCCTTCTGATAGATCAGCTAGAATATTAGAATCAGAGTATTTTAGAGATATTAAAAGTGACAGAAGTCACAAATTAGGAATATGCCTTTGCTCAAGCTGCAGCCAAACTTTGGAGTCACAATAGTGTAAAAATAGAGATAGATAAATGCATCAACCATAGATGCTTTCAAAAATAGAGAATATTCTTAGCCAGTGCTAATATCAAATGGTAAAGGGACCATTTCACAAACATTTACTTCAAAAGTAGATAAAGTTCATTACAGTTTATGTACAGTTTTATTAGATACTTGCCAAATTCACTTGTGTTCAAACATGTTGTTGACAATGCAAAAGTCCATATGAGTGTAGTCTAGATTAATGCCTAGATTAATGAGATAGATTACAACCAACAGAGATTCAAAAGCATTTAAAAGCATTTTGATGTATTTGTGTATAGCACAAAAACACAATAGTAGATATTTAGATATTGAGAAGTTTCCAGCACAAACACCATTGTAGAATAACTGACCCCAACCCCAAACCTGCTCAAATAGATTAGCTCTTGTAAGGATAGTTCCAATTTTGATTAAAGATGTACATTCATCTCAAAGAAGTGTAAATGTTGACAAAGCAAACTCCCACTCTGATAATGAGAAGTAAACCACAGAGAGATTTATTAGATTAAATCGAATGTATGTTAAGAATATGGCTCAATAGAAAGCAAAATATGCAAACATATTTGTAAAAGTCTCAATAGATTAGAAAGTACACAGTCTAAGATATAGATTAGTGATAATAATAACGTTGAAATAAGATTGAGTGAAAATGTAGTGTAAACAATTAGCATTAGAATAAAAGTATAGAGTAATTAAAGTGAAATTAGCCTTCTAATTTGAGACTCAGCTCGTTTTTGTCTGGTTTTGATGAATCTGGCTGAGTTCTTGTGTGTCCCAATAGTGTGTTTTGTTTGTTTTTTATTTTGATTTGTTTTTTGTTTGTTTATTTACTTTATTTTTGTTTGTTTGTTTTTTTCCCAGTGATAGAGGATAAAATCCACTGATATTGATTTGATGATTTATGAGTTTAATGCAGTACATTTTCTTGGTTTTTAATAATTTTGTAAAGTTTTTTTTTTTAGAATTTTTTTTCTTCTTTTCCACTTTATTGATTGATCAAATTGAGTGATTTACACATGTGATTATGTGATCAAAGGGAGGTGTGTAGTATTAGATAGCAATATGGCCTACGTGCAGGACTGTACAAGGGACTCTACAAAGGACTCCATGTTATGACTATGATGTGGACTGTCCCTCTTTGTGACACGTATGTCTTTCGATGTGTGACGTGACAATGACTATATAAACTGTGTACTGCCTTTATTCTTCTAGAGAAAGAAACAGTGTAAACCAGTGGAACTTGAGATAAACTTAAATCTACTTCCAGAGTTTTGGCACACCACGAACCTTCTCGTCTGCTAAATCCTGACACCCTCCTCATCGCAAGGAAAACTCAAAACCATGGGCAACAAGTGATAAACCTTTGGAAGAACCAAAATGAAAGGGAGTCCGCTCCCACACGGACGACGGACTATGAACGAGGACAGTTGCGGTGCAGGATAGCCGCAGCTCCCAGGCGGGAGGGGGTGGGACAACGGACCCCGGGTGAATAGGAATGAACAGACGACAGTAAAAAATCCAAAATATTCAGACAAAATAAGTAGAGGGAGGAGAGTAAGCGTGCTCTGCCACCGACCGAGCATTTTATTAGACCTTAGGAACCATCCATCGTCGGCGTTATGCAAGCGCAGTGCAATGAACACATAATGTGTTTGGAGGTAGGAGGGAGCCATGCCATTTGTGCTTTGAATGTTAAAAAAATTTTTTTAAATTCATTTCTAGAAATCCACAGAAGCCAGTTGGAGTGCTTTAACACCTCTTTTGGACCTGTTAAGATCCGTGCTGGCGGAAGCTCTTCAAAGAGGTTTTGGGGCACGCTGCCAGCAAAGCGTTACAGTAGTCACTCCTTGAGGTGACAAAAGAGGGAAAATGTTTTTCCACGTCACTTTTAGGAAGGATATTCCTGATTTTCAGTGATGTGCGCAGTGTAAAAACACCTTTTTTTGTGCTTTGGTTCAATATGCCTTGGGAGAGATCTCTTTGTTGAATAGGGCTCAAGTGTTGCTGGTACTACTCTGACCACGTCAAGATGCTTATCTGATCGCTATTGTGTCGCACAGACGCTTAGGACCGATTAGGAACACTTCTGTCTTCTCCGTGTTGAGGAGCAGATAGTTAAGTGTTCATCCACGTTTTTAGTCTTTATGCAAGCAATAGCTTTTCTATCTGATCTGTCTGAATTTTGTTTCATTCGACAGATAAACTGTCCAGCCATCTGCCTAGAAGTTGAAGTTAATTCCAATGCTTTTTAATGATGTTGTCCATAACAGCACATATAGATAGTGAAAAGATCGGCCCGAGTACCCGATCCTTCTGGCACACCAAGTTTAACTCAAACTTTAGAGCCTGGTTTGTTTTTGTTTGTTGGTTTAATACGCTACTAAATTTCCTCTGCAGCGTCTCCGCAGCAGGGGAGAGGTTGGAACAGTCCTATGAGCAGGTGGAGGGGTCAGCAGTGATACACAGGCCCGCCTTTTGATCTCGGGCAACAATACCGGTCCTGCAGTGATGGAAGCTGATCACTCTTTCCGCAGAGCGCACAATTCGCTGTATTCTCAGCTTGTCCCTAGACATGGCTCCAGCGAACTACACTTGATGGAGTAGGTAGGATAGACCCAATGAGGGCCGTGTAGACTGCACCAACATCTTTGCAGCAGCTTGCTTTCCACAGTATTGAAGATAATGAATCAAATTGTTTTGAGAGCTAGTTAAATTTATGTTTTAGAGAGAGGAATAAGGGATGAGATTGAAATGAGTACTCCGCTACAATCAAACAGTGTCCCAGATTATGTAATTCTACACAATTCTTCCTGACTTACTAACCCCCCAGGTATCTCTGTGTTTGGGTATTGACCTCAGAACCTTTTTTAAAAAAGCACCTGTAACCATGAAGGCAATAACACTAGGCCTCCCAGAATTATATACCACTAGAACTACCACTGCTGACATTTTTGACTCCTTCAATTTCAATAAAATTCAGAGAACTTCATTTCTACAAGTTTCTTTACGTTTCAGGCTTTACATTTACCTAAAAAACAGCAAAAACAGATGGCTGAAAGGTGACCACAACACGACTGCAAGTAAACAGTGTGTTGCTAGTCACTTGGTGGAAAACCAAACTGACTCGCTCAGACCCCAGTCCAGACCTGCGGAACCATTCCAGCACCTGGAGAAAAGGGCTTTTACTATGATCGAATGCTGTTTACCAGAAACTGAAAATGGCTTTAGGTGAGAATTTTAATTTTAGTTAAGGATTGAGTTAAAATAATTCCACAAAGAAATGTCATAGGAAAATTAACCTATATATGAAAACAGAAAGTAATTAATTAAGAGTAATTACACTTCCAAAACTAAAAACTGCTCTCAGGCAGTTAACTGAACCAAAGCTAACTAGATTCAATGATTCATTTAAAGATCTTGCATGAGCTTTTGCCCCTACCCCATGTCAGCGGCCTTTCAGAAAAAAAAAAAATGTTTTCACTGAAAACAACTTGTTCTTTCGACCACTTAACCCATATAGACCGTATGTCTTACCTACCTAAGCATAATCTGCACAGAAAACCAGACTGCATTCCTCATATTCTCCCCCCATTACCACACAATTAAGCAAGGTAATAAAAAGGAGGGAGGAGTTACAATGGTTCAAACAATACACTGTCCGTCATGGAGAGGGTGACCGCCCGCAGCTGCAGAGTGGTCTCAACCTTATATAAAGGGCAGATTATAATGAGGAATAATTTTAATGAGCGAGTCCATTCAACCTTTGGCAACATTATTGATGGTGTAAGGACTAAAAACCTGAACGATAATTAACGCTGGACAGGCGTGACTCAAGACACGGAGACGTCATGCTGACCTTTCATTTATTCATGAGTCAGATTGGTGCTATAGAGCACAATATCATTGTCATTTTATTCTTGTATACCCTAAATTACAATCGTAAGTTATCTCAAAGGACGGAAAGGAGCTATTCCCGCTCTGCAAGGTTTTTTCAGTTTGAATGTTTAGTCACCGCCCCCAACTCGCTCACAGGGCATCTCAATTTGAAAACCCTCCTAACTCTCCTACCCTACACTCTCCTTTCACGGAGCCATCTAGATTTAGTACGACCTTATACGTATGCAACATTAGCATTAGCTGCAACTTCTTGTGAAGCTGTACAGCAATCACTGAGGAAATGTTAAAAAAACCAACACACTGCTAACAAAATACACAGTACAACAACTGAAGATTACACAGTTGACAGCCAAAAAATGGTCAGTGGTTTCTCACCTGATTTCAGGTCAACTTTTGAAGATACAGCCATAGTGTTCCGGATTACGTAGTCTACGTTATTATGAATTCTGCTTATCAAATTTGATGGAGTAAATCAAAACTGAATGACAAATGGATACGTTACTTTATTATAGAGGAAAACGGAAAATACTCAGGGTTTTTCTCAGCTGATGATCCGCAGAAGATTGTTATATGTACGCAAAATAAGATTAAAAAACATTTCTGTTAGCAAAAAATCCTGACCGATTGAGCAAAACCAAGGTCATATTCGGACTCAGAGCATCAAAATTAGTCATTCAGCTGTAAAACACTGGACTATTTTCAAAAAATATTTTTTTGTTACCCCGTGGTTATCGCTAGTTTCAAGTTCGAGCGGTCCCGCACACGCAGGTCTCACCAGCGAGGAAACGATGTAAGCTAGCTATATCAAACCGCCTTGAATTTCTTCTTTGATAATTTTTTGCTTTAGTATCCCTCTTCTCCTCCTCAATTTGGCGTCGTTTGGCTGTTTGCTGTGTCTGCAGTTACATCCAGACAGGAAGGTTATCACTTATGCTAACATGGCGCTGGTGTTTACCTGCGCTGAAGACGCTAGAGGAGGCAGTCTGTTCGTAACTGCTCTGCGCCTCGTTCTGTGATTGGAGGAGAGTGGGCGTCACCTTAAGTTTCTACTCAGCACTTATTATGGCCTGAATTCATACACAGCTAAATCAATGAGCTCAAGTATTCAATACAATTACGCAATTTTATACAACTTGTATGTAAAACCGCAATTTTTATGAACTCATTATAAAATAAATAGGGTATAGTTTCCCTTTAATCAGGACAGATCATAGAAAATCACACTCTTCAAACACAAAATTGCAAAGTTAAAAAACACATTGAGCTATTAGTCCGATAAGAGGCAGAAATCCCATGTCCATAAATGTTGATGAATGTCCCATGACCTCGGGGATATTGGGAGAGGGACTGGGCCACAGAACGAGGACAGACGTGATTGCAGCCCAGCGGGTAGGCATGGCCTGGCCGTAGCACGACAGTGTAGATGGAGGCGCCCGTTGTTCAGAAGTCCCCATAGTCATGCTGGGTGGCAACGTATCTGAGTGACCATTCTCTGATCTCAGAAGAAGGTCTTGGGTTCGAATCCTATTTGTGGAGATTTTGGAAATGTTCACCTCGTGGTGAAGGTTTTCCTCCGAGCACATAGGTCTGAATGCGCCAGTGGCTCAGTTGGTAGAGCCTTTGGGCCTGAAGGTCGTGGGTTCAAGCCCCACCGTTAAGGACCTTACTTCACACGACTCCCACTGAGTGACTGCTGTCAGTTGTGTCCCTTGGGCAAGACACATAACCCCACTTTGCCTGAAGCCCCGCTGAAAGATCTCAGCTCCTGAGGACTCACCACCCTGCAGGAGGATCAGTGAGGGGCTGTGGCTCTTGTACTGGGTGGCAGCTCCGACTGCCACCCCCCCCGACCAAAATGGATTAAGGGGAAAAAATATGATGGAATGGTCTGAATGTTAATGAGAGAGAGAATGGATGTGTGTTCATCAATGGGGGCTATTGAAAGCGTCCTGTGGTTTTTTCGGTAACTCGCTTGAAATCACCGTGTGTGGAATGATGGAACGATACGGACTCTAAACATTGTAAAGCGCTTTGGTGACTTTGGGTGACCTTTGGTCTGTAAAAATACGCTATATATATAAAATTACTTACTTACCCATGAAACAAGAAGGGACAACAGGCATAAGCAATTTCTGTTATAGGCATGTTTCTCACCCATTTCTGCGTAGGTTTTCCCTGGTACTCCGGTTTCCCCATCACTACAAACATGTACAATAGGTCTCCAGTGGTACAGGCAACCTCTGTGTGATTGAAAGAAACTGCCCACAACTATTATGAAGTGCTATGCGACTACTAGTCCTGTGAAAGGTGCTATATAAATAAGATACATATACTTACTTATTTATTTAATTGTTTTATTTGGTTTGGGACAGTACATGTTTAAAGGATAGTGTTCATCCGTTAATTACCTACTGACATATGTTCTACCTTACCTTAGACTAGTTAAAATTACCTGTCCTGGTCTTAGTCCGTGCGCTCTTTCATGCAAACGAGCAAAAACGGAGCACTAAACGCAGCCTCCTCTGTAAACTGTATAGGACCCCAAGGTAGCTCACCCTAGAAGCTACCAAACTCTTCCAAGTGTTCCCAATTACAATGAAATATAGTTACGTGACGTGTTCACAGCAAAGTATAAGTAACACAGAAATTAATTGTCCGATTTTATTCTCAGCCGGATAAACGGGTACTATATTGTGAGGCGTAGTAATCTGAGAGCGCTACTTCCCGCGCATTAACTTCTCTCCGTACTACAAGTCACGCTGCTTTCTATGACGAAGTGAGCGAGAGAGACGTCTCTCCGGAGAGAAGTCGTGCGCGGAACGTAGGCACCTCAGAATACAACGCCTCACAATATAGTCCCGTTTTATCCGCTGAGACAATCGACATGTTTACATTTCTTGTTACTATACTTTGCAGTGTAACACGTCACTAACTATAAACATTTAATAGGGAACACTTGGAAGATTTGGTAAGCTTCTAGCGGAGCTACCTTTTGGTCCTACACAGTATACAGAGGAGGCTGCGTTATTGTGCACCCCGGTTTTGCTCCGTTTGGCATGACAGAGCTCAACGGACTAAGACCAGACAGTGTAACATATTAACTAGTCTAAGGTAAGTACGAATCATATGTCATATTTAAAAAACGGTGAACTATTCCGTTCATGACCACATCACCGGATTGTAGCAAATTTGCATCCGTTGCCCACATTCACCCTCACAAACACACACTCATTACACACATTTATTAACAAAAGCAAAATCATTTGCATTACAGTGCTTATGTGTAAATTCGTGACAATACAAAGGAGCATTCCTACTATATTGCCGCAATATTTCTTTTCACATGATTTCTGACCAGAGAGGAGAGAGGTGGAATTCTTTCCAAAGCCCACACAGTCAGAAAAACACGACAATAGAGGAATTTAAAGTGTTTATGCAGCAAGGAATGAGATAATTAATCGTTTATTATCAATGTTATGTGAGAAATGTGTCTAAACGTCACTACTAAAATCAAAACCACTATATTTTTTGTGTGTGTATGTAATGTGTTTGTATGTGCATGTGAGTGGCATGTGTGTGTGCCTGTTAATGAGTGAATTGTGCGTGTGTGTGCGTGTTAGTTTTCAACATACAAAGACCAACTACAACAATACAATTTGTTCCACAATTTATTCTTGTATAGCCCTACGGTCACAACAGAAGTCATCTCAGAGGACTTAACAAAAACCTCCACTTGAAATCACCAACACAGGTCAGAGAACAACAGTTAATAACACATGAAGAATCAGAGTAACATAAAGCACACACAGAAGAAAATGTCCATACATAGTTGTAGAATGCTAAAGTGTCCTGATCATCACCAATCCTTTCTGTTGACACTAACTGTCCAACAAGACCCTCCTGCATCCACAAGGAACAACTCTTAAAAAACCCAGTGGAAAAAGTGAGAAACCTTGGGGAGAACCTAGGAAACCCACAGGGAGGGGAGACCCATCCGCTCCTCCGGACGGACAGAATCTAGGCCAAAGCTACACAGAACGTGTACCATGGCCGCTGAACCAGGTCCGGTACTGAAGCACTCCCATGCGGGTCGGGCGGGTCCGCACATGCCAACCGTCATCGTCCATGACAGACAATGGGACACTGAATAGATGCTAGAACGTGGATGATCCAGGATGGAGGTAAAGTAGGAAGGAGGAGAGGATAGTGCTCAAGTTACCATACTTCTCCAGCAAACTGACTCCCTATGCAGCTTGACTGACAGTCTGAGGAGTTTAGCCTTCCCTGAGTCTTACCTTCCTAGCCATATGCTAAACTAAAGAGGATTGTTTTAAACCTAGCCTTGAATAAAGAGAGCGTATCTGAAAGGAGGTGAGACAGCAGCAGCCACGGCTAGTCTAGGTTACAGCACCAAGATTCATGGTTTGCACACCAGGTGTGCAAACCGATCCAGGCAAACCTAATTATATATCATATATATCACATGTACCATACATATCATATATATTATATATAATACATAACATAACATACAACATAACATAACATGTTGTATATATGTTGTTCAGGGCAGAGAACCATAGAGCAGACAGAAGTATATTGGTAATAGTCTTATATTAGTATTTCTGTTTATGGTCTTTTATCTAAACACCATTTGTCTACTAAAAATAGAGAAATGGTGATATATTATTTATTAGTTGAACCATAGACTGTAATTGTTGAACCCAAGAGAGACAGTTCTACAGGCGTTTTCAGTTTCCCCTTTTAACAATCAGAGTTATCATATTCATGTCATTAACCATAGACTGTAAACAGACTTAGTCACACAGGGGAAGCTCGGAGTAAAGCCGCTGCTCCTCCACGTGAAGAGGAGCCAGTGGTGGGGACTCTGCATCTGTTTGGGATCCCCCTGGTATGAGTTCCGTTGGGGTCAAGTCAAATATCCAGAACAGAGATGAACTGTAAAGGTTCAGTCCTAGGTCTACAGCCTCAGTCTTGGGTCTACAGCCTCAGTCCTGGGTCTACAGCCTCAGTCCTTGATCTACAGCCTCAGTCCTGGGTCTACAGCCTCAGTCCTGGGTCTACAGCCTCAGTCCTGGGTCTACAGCCTGTCTTTAGAGTATCAGTGTCATAACAGTGATCTCTGAGTACTTCCTGGTCTCGTTGGTCTTGCAGCAGAAGTGACACCGCTCCAGTCAGACCAACATCAGGTCCAACATCAGTGATTGTAGATGTCTTTTGGATGAAACCAGTTTTTGGAGGAAGTCTGTTGATGGTATTGACGTTTGCAGTGGTACATTTCCTGCTTCTTCAACAGTTTCCATTGAGCCTCGGTCGGATCTGTGCATCTGTGAGGTACGGCCACACACACACACACACACACACACTGCACCAGACACTCAAATGCATATTTATGTACATATACATTCAAATATATACATGCATAAAATATGTAAATGTATCAAATATATAAATGTATATATAAATAAGTCAACAACAACATAAGACTGAGCACAGACTGTTGTAAAAGTGGCCTAGTGACTGAAGTAAAAGATGATGCAGTGTGTGTGTGCGTGTGTGTGTGTGTGTGTGTGTGTGTCTCTATGTGTGTGTGTCTCTGTGTCTGTGTGTGTGTGTGTCTCTGTGTGTGTGTGTCTGTGTGTGTGTGTGTGTCTCTGTTTGTGTGTCTCTATGTGTGTGTGTCTCTGTGTGTGTGTGTTAAATGTGCAGTGTGGCAAAACCCTGTAGTTTCACAACACCTCAGACTCGTCACTTTCCGCTGCTTTTGTTCCTGAAGCTGAAGTTGAGTTTAACGACAAATAAAAACAAAGTTAAAACTAGAATCTGAAAAACTCTGAATCAATAAAAACAGAGACGTTCAAAAGTCTGTTTATTACCCTACCCTACTCTACTCTACTCTACCCTATTCTACCCTACTCTACTCTACTCTACCCTATTCTACTGTACTCTACCAAACTCTACTCTACCCTACCCTACTCTACCCTAGTCTACCCTATTCTACCCTACTCTCTACTCTACTCTACCCTACTCTACTCTACTCTACTCTACTCTACTCTATTGTACTCATACTCTGCTCTACTGAAATTCCTTGGTAACCATGACTTCCAGCAGCTCTCTGAACACTCACTGTCAGTTAGAACACTTTAGTACCAGCTCGGCCTGGATAGAACCAGGACCAAGAGGGACTAAAGAAGGACCTGGTACTGGTTACACAGGACCAGAGGAAACACTCCCAATCAGGGGAGAGTAGAGTAGAGTAGAGTAGAGTAGTCACATCTGAGATATTTCAGTATTTCTCGTGTTATAAGGCCATCGACTACAAAAGTGAGAAGTGAGTATCTGTCAGACTGAAACACAACTACCGCCTGTGGTTTGTGCAGTGACAGGAAGTGACTGAATATAAAAATCTAAAACGTCTTTTTGTTTTTGCAGGTTCTGAACCATGAAGAAGCTCTCTGTTCTGGTCGAAATATTTATAATTCTCTTCCTGGAAATAAGAAGTGAAACAACACCAAGAGACACACACAGAGAACTCATCTCCGAGACGCACAATGAGGTTTGGTCTCACAACACCTCATCGCCCACAGACCCCAGCAGAACCAGAACCAGAACCAGAACTGAGAATCCATCCTCCTACAGTCTCTCTGAAAGCGGAACAGCCCGACCCGAAAACAAGTTGAAAGTCACAGAGTCTACAACAACATTGAGAAAAGTACCGCCCGCGTCACACACATTTACAAACATCAGAACCATCGCAGCGGGGGGTGGAGTCACCGTAACCGTGGTAACGCCAACATCGACAGCAAGCGCGAATATAGCAACAGTTAGCATTAGCATAGCGTCAGGAGGAGAGTTACGGCCGACCATGACGCTGGACAATCACACAACAGAATCTACCGCCGCAACAGCCGCGACAAAATCTACAGCCGCCACAGAATCAACAACATCTACAGCCGCTACAGAATCTACAGCCGCTACAGAATCAACAACAGCTACAGCCGCTACAGAATCAACAGCAGCTACCACAAAATCTACAGCCACCACAACCGCCATGGACTCTACATCTACGGCAGAATCTACAGCTACCACGGAATCTACAGCTACCACTGAATCTACAGCCGCCACAGAATCTACAGGTACCATAGAATCTTCAGGAACCACAGAACCTACAGCCGCTACAGAATCTACAGGTACCACAGAATCTACAAGTACCATAACATCGACAGCTGCCACAGAATCTACAGGTACCATAGCACCTACAGCCGCCACAGAATCTACAGCCGCCACAGGATCCACAGCTTCCACAGAATCTACAGCCGCCACAGGGTCCACAACTACCACAAAATCTTCAACCACCACTGAATCTACAGCTGCCACCGGACACTTCCAAACCACAGCCTTCACAAACCTGTCCTACACCACAAACTCTACAGAAACCGTCCTGGTTCCTCAGACAATCGAGGCGCCCTGCTCGTCCATCGCCGTGGCGAAGACCTGCCTGATGGTCATAGCGGCTCTGGCGGCTGTGGCCACGGTCTTCATGGTCTGCAGTATCGTCCTCTGCACCAAGCTGTCGTCCAGGAGGTTCAGGCTCAAGAGGCAGCAGCGAGGCACCGAGCTGATGTGTTTGTCCTCGGTCCAGCTCCAGCGCTCGCAACCTGCGGCCCGCTACACCCGGCAGCGCAGCCCGGTGCCCAACGGCGTCCTGGTCCTTCACCGTGACGAAGACAGCGACGAGGAGAACGGAGACAACCTGACGCTCAGCAGCTTCCTCCCGGAGAACGACCGATATGTGTAGGACCTGAAGGAGACACAGCCCAGGAACAGACTCTCTCCCAGGGCATCAGGGAGAAGTTTCAACTCCATGTTTAAGCGTCTCGCGCTAAATCACAGCAGCAGTCGTCTCTGAGGAGTTTACAAAGTTGTGGATTTGCCAACAACAGATCAGAGAATCAAAGGTTCAAACACAGGAAATGTAATAATAACAAACACAAAAGCCCATTGGGTTATAGGGAGCAGGACTGAGGCTGTAGACCCAGGACTGAGACTGTAGACCCAGGACTGAGGCTGTAGACCCAGGACTGAGGCTGTAGACCCAGGACTGAGGCTGTAGACCCAGGACTGAGGCTGTAGATCAGGACTGAGACTGTAGACCTAGGACTGAGGCTGTAGACCCAGGACTGAGGCTGTAGATCCAGGACGTAGATCCAGGACTGAGGCTGTAGACCCAGGACTGAGACTGTAGACCCAGGACTGAGACTGTAGACCCAGGACTGAGGCTGTAGACCCAGGACTGAGACTGTAGACCCAGGACTGAGGCTGTAGACCCCAGACTGAGGCTGTAGATCCAGGACTGAGGCTGTAGACCAGGACTGAGGCTGTAGATCAGGACTGAGGCTGTAGACCCAGGACTGAGACTGTAGACCCAGGACTGAGGCTGTAGACCCAGGACTGAGGCTGTAGATCCAGGACGTAGATCCAGGACTGAGGCTGTAGACCCAGGACTGAGACTGTAGACCCAGGACTGAGGCTGTAGACCCAGGACTGAGACTGTAGACCCAGGACTGAGGCTGTAGACCCCAGACTGAGGCTGTAGATCCAGGACTGACGCTGTAGACCCAGGACTGAGACTGTAGATCCAGGCCTGGGAGACAAAGGGACAGCGGGTGAATAGCAATGAACAGACAGGAGAGGATGGTGCTGTTAACGGACTCCTCCAGCAGGGGGCGTCACTGACAATCTGTGTTTTTGAATTAGGGTTGTACTTTTGAGTCTTACCTTCGGAGCCACAAAATGAATTAAAGAGGACTTAACACTGAGAGCACATGGTGGACCAGGTGGGGGACCAGTTGGACCAGGTGAACTTGAATGAGTGAAGGCTCTGTACGGCCCCCTCCCCATGTTCACATGGTGTGTAAGTCCACCAGGTATCAGGGGGCGGGGCCAAGGGTTTAAGAGCGAGTTTGTTCCTGGTATTGTCCTCATAGTTTATTGTTGTTGTTTCCACCCTGCACTCATATTTGCTACTGTTTTGTTGTTTGTAAGATAATAAAATAATACAATTGTGTTCTTCCCGCTATCATATTGTATTGACTGGTAGGTTTCAGATCCAGGACTGAGACTGTAGACCCAGGACTGAGGCTGTAGACCCAGGGCCAGGACTGAGGCTGTAGATCCAGGACTGAGGCTGGAGTCCAGGTCTTGCAAGACTCTCTAAAGTGGTTTTACTGCAGTTTGAATCTGTAAACTTGAGGCTTATATTCAGGTGAGGCCTGTGTGTGTCTCTTTAAACACAGCGGGTCTTCATCTTTAGTAAACAGAATTCACAATATATTTAAATCATATCTACTTCATGGGATTTAAATCTTCTGTCCAGGGTTTAATAGAGTCTGAAAAGATGAACTGGGGGGAGGAAGGAGATGAGGGGGGAGAGGGGTGAGGAAGAAGAACACAAACCACAAACACTGTATCTATGAGGAGGAAATACCATGTGACTTCAGATCAAAGACGACGGCCCCCAAATCTCCAAAGCAGATGGACTTATGGTCTTTCACTCAGCAGCAGGAGACAGGAAGGACCTGGTCTGAGAGCGAGACCAAAGAGAGACCAGAGAAAGACCAGAGAGAGACCAGAGAGAGAATAGAGAGAGACCAGAGAGAGACCAGAGAGACTAGAGAGACTAGAGAGAGACCAGAGATAGACCACAGAGAGAGACCAGAGAGAGACCAGGGAGAGACCAGAGAGACTAGAGAGAGACCAGAGAGACCAGAGAGAGAGACCAGAGAGACTAGAGAGACTAGAGAGACTCGAGAGAGACCAGAGAGAGACCAGAGAGACCAGAGAGAGACCAGGGAGAGACCAGAGAGACTAGAGAGAGACCAGAGAGAGACCAGAGAGACTAGAGAGACTAGAGAGAGGCCAGAGATAGACCACAGAGAGAGACCAGAGAGAGACCAGGGAGAGACCAGAGAGACTAGAGAGAGACCAGAGAGACCAGAGAGAGACCAGAGAGACTCGAGAGAGACCAGAGAGACCAGAGAGAGACCAGGGAGAGACCAGAGAGACTAGAGAGAGACCAGAGAGAGACTAGAGAGAGACCAGGGAGAGACTAGAGAGAGACCAGAGAGAGACCAGAGAGACCAGAGAGAGACCAGAGAGAGACCAGAGAGAGACCAGAGAGAGACCAGGGAGAGACCATTGGGAGAGACCAAAGAGAGACCAAAGAGAGACCAGAGAGAGAGAGACTAGACCAGGCATGACCAAACTCAGGCCCTTGGGCCAATTGCAGCCCTCAGTGTCATTATCTGTGGCCCTGTGCCATGCTGACCTAAAGTAGTCTTTGAGATCATAAACACACGCTCACTTAGTCATCCATCCAACTTCAGCTCAGCCCATATAGACCTTCTTCTAAAGCCCAGTATGTTGTTGACTTTATTTGCACATACACTTCTATCACTTCTGTTAGTGGTGCTAATTTGCTGGTGAGATGGTAAACATTTGTCATTCAGCCAACTTCAGCACTGTTATAAATCATCATGAAGCTCAGAACAGTCAAGGCAGTTTTTCAGTTTGTGGACTAGTCTGGTGAACTAAAGTGGCCTTCTTACTAAAAGGTTTGGACACCCCTGGAGAGAGACCAGAGAGAGACCAGAGAGAGACCAGAGAGAGACCAGAGAGAGACCAGAGCGAGACCAGAGAGAGACCAGAGCGAGACCAGAGAGAGAGACAGAGATAGAGGTGAAGTTTATCTTTATGGCAATAAAATAGATCTTGCTATTCACAAATAAGGGAAATTGTAAGACTTTCAAATTGTCTATGTTTATACATATTTGTGCGTGCGTGTGTGTATTTCATCTTGTTCATGTTGTGACAGTGAGTTCTCTCAGACCGGTCTCGGTGTAAACGCTGCTGCTTCTCTCTGTTTAATGACCATATAAAGTGTGACTTGTTCTGACAGATGCCGACGCTCGCCGGGATAAACGCAGTCACATGTGTCCTTAAGTGGTGTGTGTGTGTGTGTGTGTGTGTGTGTGTGTGTGTGTGTGTGTGTGTGTGTGTGTGTGTGTGTGTGTGTGTGTGTGTGTGTGTGTGTGTGTGTGTGTGTGTGTGTGTGTGTGTGTGTGTGGGTGTGTGCGTGTGCTCAAGCCTACATCCCCCAGCTCCAGGTCTGCCCCTGAAAACAACCAAACAAGGGCCTCACTATTGCATGTATCTGGAACTGCAGTGTTTAGACTCTACTGAAGTCTAAGGACTGATTTCAATGCTGTGAATAAAGTGCTGTAGTGTGTAAGTGATCTGAGTCGGACCATCGTTCTGAAGCCTGTGTCTTTGACGGTTTGGGGTTTGTCGCCTTCTAAACTCCCTGTAACCAAAACAATGTGTGAGCGGAGCAGGCTGTGCAGACCCGGCTGGAGGAAAGAGGGAGGAGCGAGGAGCTAGAGGAGGGGTTTGTCCTCCGTCCAGGGTTCTGCCAACAGATGTGAACCAGAGGAGACCACCGCAAGAGCCCAGACCCTCTCCTCTCTCTGCAGACAGACTGAAACCTGAACCAGAGGAGACCACCGCAAGAGCCCAGACCCTCTCCTCTCTCTGCAGACAGACTGAAACCTGAACCAGAGGAGACCAGAAGAGCCCCGACCCTCTCCTCTCTCTGCAGACAGACTGAAACCTGAACCAGAGGAGACCAGAAGAGCCCCGACCCTCTCCTCTCTCTGCAGACAGACTGAAACCTGAACCAGAGGAGACCAGAAGAGCCCCGACCCTCTCCTCTCTCTGCAGACAGACTGAAACCTGAACCAGAGGAGACCACCGCAAGAGCCCAGACCCTCTCCTCTCTCTGCAGACAGACTGAAACCTGAACCAGAGGAGACCAGAAGAGCCCCGACCCTCGCCCCTCTCTGAAGATCACACGCTGTTGGTGGTGAGTTCCAGATTTATGTCTCTGATGCAGATGAGTTTGTTGTGAATGAGTTTTAGACGGGTGTTGGTTTTGTGAGAAGCCTGTCTCCCCTCCCCCTCTCTCTCCAGATGAAGGCAGAGGTTGAGCTTGCTCACAGATGCAGTAGTGGAAAGTTTAAGGCTCTTTCTCTCACAAACACAAGAATAGTGTTTTGTTTTTTTTCAGAAGAAAACCGTCTGAAAACTGAGAGATACAGCAATAATGTAAAGCAAAGTCACGGATTCTATTTATCTGTGGTTTGACTGAGACTGAGTCTAAGATTGAGGCTGAGTCCGAGTCTAAGACTGAGTCTGAGGCTTGTATTTTCATAACTAACTTTTTTCCGAGCAGAGACACAGTCCTCTGTGTCCTGGTCTCCTCCTGGTCTCCTCCTGGTCTCCTCCTGGTCTCCTCCTGTGGGACATGCCCAAAACACCTGAAGAAGATGCGCCAAGTCTGGGATTGCGTCTTAAATTCAGACAGAAGACATGTTTTATTGTCGATGGTAGAGACAGCACGAACAACACACACAACAGAATTCAAGTGTATTATACAGAGCGGAGGCATGGAGACCTCCAATCAGCAGCTTCCACAGTGCCATGTAGCTTGGCCTTCAGATAGACAAAACATTAAGTGGAAAAGTACAGGCTTCTGCACATTGATAGAATGATGAGTTTAACTATAACAAAAGTTGCTTCAAAGTGTTATGAAATCTCACACACCTCCCCAGGGAGAAGACCAGGAGGCATCCCAAACAGCTGAGCCTCCTTCACTGGCTCCTCTCCACATGGAGGTGCAGCGGCTCTACTCAGAGCTATATGTCTATTCTACTCTATACCTGGTTGTGTATCCATTACGCTTTAGTATCTGGTATTTTATACCAGCAACCTCTGAGTAGAGTCTGTGGATAAGTGATACAAAACATGTTACTTTGGTGATGAGCTGCAGATGTAACGTGCTGTGTTTTTGTGCAGAAGTCAACATGAAGACTGTCCTCATGGTCCACAGCACTTTGTCCCTGCTCATGGTCCACAGCACTTTGTCCCTGCTCATGGTCCACAGCACTTTGTCCAGTCCAGTCCCACTTCTCGGCGCTTTTGAGGGAAGCACAGACGAAGAGGAACTTTTCAACAGCACCTCTGTTTTTCCATCTTCATCCCCTTCTCCATCTTCATCCCCTTCTCCATCCTCTTCCCCTGTCTCCGAGCCCGTGACCACCCCTGCGGCCCCCCACGTGAACGCGGACGCCCTGAAGCGCGTGGAGGACTTCCTGCGGGACAACACGCTCCTGGTCCTGGTCACCATCACGCTGCTCTTCCTCGCCCTCCTGGTTCTCTGCGGAGCGTTCTTCATGAGCCGCAAGCGAAAATTCAACGCGTATTACCCCGCGTCGTTTCCCTCCCGGATGTACGTGGACCACCGGGACAAGACCGGGGGCGCGCAGAGCTTCAGTGACGCACCGGGGAAGACCGTGCTGCAGGCGGGTGTGCAGGCCGTGGACACCCGCCTGCAGCTCCAGGCGGATATCCAAAGGGCTGCCAGGGCTCTGCGGGGGGGCAGGGCGGGGGAGGCGGAGGAGCTGCTGCCCTGTCTCCCCGAGGAGCGTGAGCCAGGTCAGGTGTCCCTCAGTGAGGCGTCTGCGTGCTCCGAGGAGAGCTCCAGCTGCAGCGGCTCTCAGGACGCGTCCGTCCACAGAGACGCACGGCCGCGGTCTCTGCTCGGCCCTGACCCCCCCTCACTGCAGCTCATCCAGGGAGAGAAGACCGCGTTCTGACTTAATTATGTTTGTCTCGCCCTAAATCACAACCGGGAATCTCGGAGGAGTTTACTACAAAGTTGTGGATTCACCAACACAGATCAGAGAATCCAACAGTTCAAACACAAAGCATGCAATGATAAACTTATGGAGCCTGTGGCCATTCCTGCAGATGAAAGGTCCTGTCAGACCTCTGAAGCTAAGAAGGGCAGCTCCTGGTTAGTCCTGTGATGGGAGACTTTTGGGAACAGCAGGTGCCAGTGAGGCGGCTGTGCCTGTAAAGTGCCAAACTGTGATTGCGTCCTTAGGCAAGACACTTCCCCCACATTAGAATAAGTCTGGTGTGTGTGTGTGTGTGTGAATGGTTGGTGGTGGTGGGAGGGGCTGATGGCACAGACTGGTTGCCTCGCTTCTGTCAGTGTGCCCCAGGGCAGCTGTGGCTACAGTAGTTTATCACCACAGTGTTTCGAGTGAATGAATAACATTGATACTGACGTGTGTTCACACTGAAGAAATATTTTTCTATGAGCATAATAATACAAGTGTGTGTGACAGACAATGTGTGTGATCACAAAATAAACATCTTCAAAAATGTTTTTATTAATTTTATTTCAACAAATAATACTTTTTCTAACGGACTTTAAACCAACGGACTTTTCTGAAGCCGCGTTTGTGCATATAAAAGTTATACTTAGAATGAAGCAGGGAAAGCAGAAGTTATACTAGAGGCGTCAGCTCCAGGACCAGAGAGAGAGACCAGAGAGAGACCAAAGAGAGCCCAGAGAGAGACCAGAAAGAGACCAGAGGGACCAGAAAGAGACCAGAGGGGGACCAGAGAGGGACCAGAAAGAGAGACCAGAAAGGGAGACCACAGAGAGACAAGAGAGGGAGACCAGACAGAGAGAGAGACCAGAGAGAGACCAGAGAGAGCCCAGAGAGAGACCAGAAAGAGACCAGAGGGACCAGAAAGAGACCAGAGGGGGACCAGAGGGGGACCAGAAAGGGAGACCACAGAGAGAGACAAGAGAGGGAGACCAGACAGAGAGAGAGACTGCCAACACCTCCGTCTTCCATCTTTAAACACAAGTCTCATAAATAAGGCCGAACCACCGTGTCTTCTGCCCACAGTTTCTGTTGTGCGTTTGAGTGACAGGAGAAAAGAGCGACTGGTATGGAGAGGACCATGCGCTGCCACATGGTCCATCTCAGAGGTGAGTGCGGACCTGAACCAGCACAGGACCAGGACAAGGACCAGGACCAGGATCAGTTCTTCCTCACTGCCTCCTGCTGGTCATCCTGCTGTTTCAGGCGGTAGTCGGCGAGGGCCGCTTTGATGGCGTCTTCAGCGAGCACTAGAGACACAAGCGAGACTGTTATAGTGTGGAGAGACCAGAGAGGGAGAGACCAGAGAGAGAGACCAGAGAGAGAGACCAGGGAAGGAGAATAGAGAGAGACCAGAGAGAGAGACTAGAGAGAGACCAGGGAGAGACACCAGGGAGGGAGAACAGAGGGAGACCAGGGAGAGAGACCAGGGAGAGAGACCAGGGATAGAGACCAGGGATAGAGACCAGGGAGAGAGACCAGGGAGAGAGACCAAGGAGAGAGACCAGGGATAGAGACCAGGGATAGAGACCAGGGATAGAGACCAGCGATAGAGACCAGCGATAGAGACCAGCGATAGAGACCAGGGATAGAGACCAGGGAGGGAGAACAGAGACCAGAGAGAGACCAGAGAGAGACCAGAGAGAGACCAGAGAGAGACCAGAGAGAGAGACCAGAGAGAGAGACCAGAGAGAGAGAACATAGGGAGACCAGGGAGAGAGACCAGGGATATAGAGACCAGAGATATAGAGACCAGAGATATAGAGACCAGAGAGCGAGAGACCAGAGAGCGAGAGACCAGAGAGAGCAGAGAGAGACCAGGGATAGAGACCAGGGAGGGAGAACAGAGACCAGAGAGAGACCAGAGAGAGACCAGAGAGAGAGACCAGAGAGAGAGACCAGAGAGAGAGACCAGAGAGAGAACATAGGGAGACCAGGGAGAGAGACCAGGGATATAGAGACCAGAGATATAGAGACCAGAGATATAGAGACCAGAGATATAGAGACCAGAGAGCGAGAGACCAGAGAGCGAGAGACCAGAGAGAGCAGAGAGAGACCAGGGAGAAAGACCAGAGAGAGAGCAGAGAGAGACACCAGAGAGAGAGCAGAGAGCAAGACTTGGACTTGGACTTACTGGAGCAGTGAAGTTTCACCGGTGGAAGACAAAGCTCCTTGGCGATGTCTGTGTTCTTTATCGTCAGAGCTTCCTCGACCTAAACACAACAGAAACATGACAAGGAGAAGTCTTTGTGCTTTGAGTTTATGACTGTATGAACTTCACCGACCGACTTGCCCTTGACCCACTCTGTGGCCAAAGAGCTGGAGGCAATGGCAGAACCGCAGCCGAACGTTTTGAACCGAGCGTCCACAATCTTTCCCTCATTGTCCACTTGAATCTGTGGAACAAACAGTGTAAGTTAGACAGGCTGCCTATGGAGCCCCCTGCTGGAGAGGGCTGGCAACAGCACTGTCCTCTGTATCTTATCATTTTGACTTCAGCTGTTCATTTCTATTCACCCTCTGTCCCATTGTCTGTTTCATGGAGTGATGATGAGACCCCTGAATCCGGCCTGCACCCCATCAGCCTCAGTCCTGGGTCTACACAGCCTCAGTCCTGGGTCTACACAGCCTCAGTCCTGGGTCTACACAGCCTCAGTCCTGGGTCTACACAGCCTCAGTCCTGGGTCTACACAGCCTCAGTCCTGGGTCTACACAGCCTCAGTCCTGGGTCTACAGCCTCAGTCGTCCCGCTCCCTAAGGACCAATGGCTTTACGTGTTTATTATTATAGCATTTCCTGTGTCTGAACTTCTTGGTTCTTTGATCTGACGACTGATGCTGTGATTTAGGGCGAGACACAAATAAATTGAATTGAACTGTTTATGTTATGTTATCTAAACACCAGATGTCAGCAGTGACTCATGACAGAAGTGAGAAGTGAACGTTTAATGGAAAAAACGAAACAAAAATTGATATCAAACTCAATTCCCACAAATAGCCACAGGACAGAGTCAGGAGCTGACGCAGTTGTTGAATACTGATGATGAAAATGAACCGACCTGAAGCTTCATCACGTCTCCGCAGGCAGGGGCCCCCACCAGACCTGTCCCCACATTCTTAGAGTTTTTATCCAGAGAGCCCACATTCCGGGGGTTTTCATAGTGATCCACAACCTACAAATAAAAGCATTTTAGAAACCAGACATCACAGTATATCACAGAGACCAGAGACCAGAGAGAGACCAGGGAGAGAGACCAGAGAAAGAGAGCAGAGAGACACCAGATCCAAAAAGTGTGCTGAGTCACTGTGACAACAACATTACCAGGCAGTATCATTAAAGATTGGTTTCTAGAGCTTTCCTGAATCCTGATTTTTTTATTATCAATACGGATCAGTAAAAATAGAGTGGACCAGCCACACATCTGCTTTCATTCCAAAGAGTCAAATAGTGACTCACAAGGATCCTTCTTACACAACTGATAACGTATTTTCTACTAAAGATGAAGAAAGAATGTTGTGTTCATTTTACTTTTACAAGACTCTTTCTGCTCAGGTTACCATGTGGACGCAGCTCTGCCTTCGTCACATGGTTATGCTGAACTGTTTACTGACTGCACAATGACTCTGGTTCTTTTCAGCACCTGATATGAGAGTTAAGTGAACAATTGTGGTCTGTAGCCTTGTTTGTGTCTGTGGTGATCGTCAATAAACCCTGTCCTTGTCCTTTGCTTAACGTATATGAGGATTTTAGCAAATTATAGAAAAAAAGAACAGCTCTCTCCACTTTTTGAACAAAACTTTCTGGTCTTATTTGACGAGCACGTATCACCAGAATGAGTGACAATCAGGAGAACCAATAGTCTTGATGATCCACCTGCGAGAAGACAAATCCTCCTACCTTTAACAACAACAACAACATAGGGACATTGAAAAACAGATCTAAAACAATAAGATTAGACTTAGCAGTGACAGCAAACCCAAACAAAGCCAGTGTAAGTAGTGTAACTAAAAGCCTGCACCAGATCTGTTTTATAATGTCAAATAACGTTTAGGTTCAGAGTTACCAAACATCCCTGACCTGTCAATGACACACACATAACATCTCATTATGTTAGCTTATTATAATTATTACTATTTAAAAGCTTTACCTTGTCGTGATAACAGCATCTACTGATAAACTCCGGGGCAGACAGTCTCCTGGAGAGGAAAGCCAAAGGAGAGAAGCATTTGTTGACCACTGTACCAGACATGACGACAGGACTGAACTGCGACTGAAGTTAGCGGCTAAAGCTAACTGGGTCCACGGAAAAGGACGAGTGATCACGAGCGCCGGCCGAAGACTCTTGTGGGCGTGGTCTCCTAGCAGAACGAGGCAACTCAACGTGCATCAAAACAAGATTATATACAATAATAAATAATATATAATTAATAAATACAGTCTATGATCAAAACAAGAATACGTCATATATTCATATATAATCACAGTATATTAAAAAAAACACAGTACATACAATCAATTGTTGCACAGCTAAATAGAACTGTTTTAACCAGAAATTTGAACATTGTCAGAGAAGAAAAAGAGAAATAAGTAGTTTTAGAAGTATTGCCATGGATCTATTACAGAGTTTTGCGCATAAATACAATTCTATAATTTCTCAAGTGGATCGAGGTTCTTACAGCGCCCTCTGGTGGCGGTATAGGGATGGTGTTGGGCATACTAGAGTATCTCCATATATTCTCTACAGAAGACCTTTTACCAGTATTATAAAAGTAGAAATGAAAAAGTAAACAATGGCATGATCATTTTCAATGGCAGTTTTGTCATCAACCACTTCACAGCCCTTGCCCAATATTTGTTTCTCCAGGAAACTAAAGTGAGAAGTGAATCCTGCACACTTCACTGTCAGAGCTCCCAACACCGAAGACACAGTATGTTTGTTTTTGATATCGTCTATTTTAGGGTTTAGCAGCATGTTTATTTATACTGTCAAATCAGGATTTTTTACTCTAATCTACTCTCCCCTACTCTACTCTACTCTACTCTACTCTATTCAACTTTACTCTACCTGTAGTCAATAATTCCCTTTGACTAACGTGTTTCAAAATGGTTGCAGAAGTAAGGCAAACGATATTCAAGTTTAACATCTGCATTTAATTATCTTTACAATCAGATACAGAATGTTCAACAAAAGTGCTCCTATTCTCTGCCTGGTCTTTCCCTGTCCGTGCCCTGTCCTGTCTGACCTCAAAAAACACACACACACGGGCTCATGAGGGAGACTTCCGATGACGTCATCCTTATGCGTCCAAGGGTGGAGGTTTCCGGGTGTGCTGACGTCCCCTATCCACTGGGAGGCGTCAGAATGCAGTTGGTGAATCTCCCAGTCTGCCTCAAGATCAGGTTCTGTACTTTTGTCCTCGTCAAAATGTTTATTATTTAAAGTTAATAATTCGCCCTGTTTAAACAGCATTTTATCTTTATGACTCATGTCTGATTATCCTGTGTCCTTGGGGTTTTTCCTGAGTGCACAGAGGTCTTACTAGCTATGATGTTCAAATGGTCAAATATTAAAATATACAACAGTTCCCCTCTGTTGACCTATATTAAACCAATTTAGGTCACAATCTTTCAATATTCCTCCTGGGTGCCGAGACTGGGGAGCTCGTCCATCATCGCCTTGGTTCTTGGTTCTGGCTCGTTATCTGTGAAGAATTAATACAAAAAGAATACACACACAACAACATTCGAAACATTCCTTCACAAAACTCTTCGATGACCACTGCTGTCATTCTGATTCTTCTTCAACCTCGTCTGTAATGTATGCACTAAAACTATTCACTATAGTTTAAACTATTCTAATCTATTCACAAATATGTTTGCATATTTTGCTTTTATTGAGCCCTATTCTTAAACATATGTTTTTATCTAATAAATCTATCTATACTGTGGTTTGCTGTCATTATCAGTGGCTCTGTGCCATTTTGTGGGGCTTTGCTCATTTTTCCAAACACATTTTGTTGAACCAGGAAGTGCTGTCACTTCCTTCTCTCAGACCGTTTGGGATAAATGTACATCGTTAATCAAATTGGTATTATCCGTACAGGAGCTAATCCATTTTAGCAGGTTTCTCTGGGGTCAGTCCCTATACAACGGTATTTTGATTCTCTAATCTGTTGCTGACAAATCGACAGCTCTTAAAATTCTCAAAACTACCTAAAGATCTACTTTTGTGCTATACCCAAATACATTAAAATGCAATTAAAGTGTTGGTTCTAATCGATCTCATTAATCTATCTCATTAGCTTTTTGCATTGTCAACATTCACCCATGTTTGAAACAAGTGAATTTGACAGTATCTAATAAAACTGTGCATAAACTGTAATGAACTTTATCTACCTTTGAAGTAAATACTTTTAGACATAATATGAAGGAAATGGTCCTTTTACCGTTTGATATTAGCCTTGGCTAAAAATAATCTCTATTTTTGAAAGCATCTATGGTTGATGCATTTATCTATTCCTATTTTTACTCTATTGTGACTCTAAAGCTCGGTTGCAGCTTGAGCAAAGGCATATTCCCAATTTTTGAGTTCTGATTGTAACAATAGCATTGGCAATAGACGATTTTTTATTGGCCGGTTCTTGTTCTGCAAATCATTATTCTATGTATTGTATTTCAGACAATTCCAAAAACAACACAGTCGTTCTCCAATATTAAAGACATACATCTAAATCAAGTTGCCTGAAAGGGATTTTAACTATTTTAAAACGTTCTCTACGATTATAAGGCTATGAAATTAATTATTTAATAAACAAAAGCACATTCATGGCTTCTGTCCACTGCTTATAACTGTTTAAAGAGTTGTCCCAAACTTAATGTGTGTAAATACATCAGCTGTTTGTAATAAACAATAACATTTAACCTGTTCTCCAATGGAGCAGCTCAGAGGCTGCGTCAAGAGCAATGTTATATTTGAGCTATTTTTAGATTTAAAATTGTGTTAAAGCCTGTCGTTCTATGTCTGCATTTTAATACTACTCTCTATAAACACCTCTGCACCAGTTCCTACAGATGTGGAAAACAGAAACATCTAAAATCTGACTCCATTTGATTCCTTTTTACTTTAGTTATTAGAACAATTTGACCTTATTGATACTTATTTCCACAATAGAACTATTTTGATTGTTCACTAGTATAACTATTATTACTATTGTTTATTCTGACACTTCAACCTATAGCTCCTCGAATCCAATGACATTATAGCTCCAGACTATTTCATTCTATTCTATTATTATCTTATTATTATATGATCTATTATCTTAAAGAGTAGATCCGTTTGATGTTATAAGCGCTATTATTTCTCCTTTTGAATTTGCACAACACTAAATTTAGAATGACCCCCTATGGGACAAATATAGAATTTTATTTCATTTTGGCAACTCCGAAAATTACTTAATAATTTTCCCATTTTGCTTTTTTAGGCTGCCCTTTCTATTATTTATTTGTTCTTGTAAATATATGTTTTACACTTCTTTCTAATGATTTAGAAGGTTAAGGACCATGACCACCTATGACAATACAATACTCCCCTCTGTTGGTCGTGGTCCAAAGTATAAAACATGCATCTGTATGTGTGTGTAGATTACTGTTCCAATCCTGTTGCTCCTCCCGGATCGTCCTCAATTCATATTGTGGGCTTTGGTGCCAAAGTAGAGGCTCATTTCCTTAATTCATACTACTGTCATCCCTGAAGCAGGTGCAGTTTATCTTTCATCTGAAAAACAAACATTAGAACACAAGAAACACCCACTTTCCTCTCTTCGCATGGTGCAGCCTGTCAATCAATCCAATTGGGCAAAACATAACTGCATTGACAGACGGTGTGTGACATCAGGGCAGAGGCTGTAGCCAAATACAGACTTAACAATATGTATGTTTCTAATTTTATACTCCCCTAAATGTGAATTACAAACCAAAGTTGTCCTCCGCCCAATGACCGCTCACTGCGGTTGGACCGAATCACTGTCCGGACAAACAGCAGAGGGAGGGGCTCCCAGTACCTTCAGCGAGGTATTTCATCTCAGAGTACTTTCCGCAGAGTACTTTTCTCAGAGTACTCATCCCAGAGTACTCTCACTTTTACACCTGTTCAATAAAGCTTGTTATCTTTGAATCTCTAGTACTTACACCGTATGCTGTTGACAAAAAATAATTATTCCATGATCACATTAAAACATTACAGAAAACTTTTGTTATTCCATTCTCCGTTCAGCACTCCTCGTCCACTCCCCATTTCACACACACTCACAACACACTCACAACAGGCCCACGTTAGTATTGGTCCAGTTTGTTAAGGTCAACGTAGTGTATTGGACATGACGCACAAACATATAACATACACAAACATATAACATACACAAACATATAACATACACAAGAGGCCTGTAATTTTAACTTTGTTATATTTTTCCATGTCCAATTACAATTGTCTCATGAGCTATTTTATAGTTGCAACTTTCAGAGCCTGCAGAACATGCAAAGCTTTGAGAGATTTTTCCTAAAAGGATCCATTTCAAACTTTAGTGTTTAAACCACGTGGTCTTTACTCGGGCTTGTCACAAACTGTGTCCCCTATATTTTTAATGAGCTCTTGTTACTAAAAAAAAACTCATGCACGTGCAATAAATGTTTTTCCCTTTTTTTTTTTAAAGCCAGTTCGGATTCCTTAAAAATGTAAATTAGTTTCAAACTTTAATACTTCACCTTTGTTTCACGTTCATGTGGAGAAAAGACCATTGTCCTATGTGTTGTTGTACTTGCGCCAATCATGTCTCAGATAAACTGCCAACAGTTATATCAAAGACATAATTGTCCTAATTGTTTCTAATTTAGCTATTTGGAAGAGAAACATGTCATAAAAGATTTCAAAAAATGTCCCTACATCTTTGTTTTCAACCAATGAACAGTGTTGCGTCTATGTGTTATCAGAAATGATCCAATATCACCTTTAGCCAAAATTCAGAAATGCTTTAAATCATTTTTCAAACTTTAATTGTCTGAACAAACCATTTTGTACTAAATGCAGCGTCCATTAAGAGCTGCAGTTCTCTTCCTAGCACCAGTTTCAACTGTGCATGTGACTGTTTTTAAATGATTAACGAACCACGGTTCAAAGGTTGAAAACACTGCTTTAAGGAAGAGACTGAAGCAGAGACTGAGGAAGAGACTGAGGCAGAGACTGAAACAGAGACTGAGGCAGAGACTGAAGCAGAGACTGAGGCAGAGACTGAGGCAGAGACTGAAGCAGAGACTGAGGCAGAGACTGAGGCAGCAGAGACTGAAGCAGAGACTGAAGCAGAGACTGAGGCAGAGACTGAAGCAGAGACTGAAGCAGAGACTGAGGCAGAGACTGAGGAAGAGACTGAGGCAGAGACTGAAGCAGAGACTGAGACAGAGACTGAAGCAGAGACTGAGGCAGAGACTAAAGCAGCAGAGACTGAAGCAGAGACTGAAACAGAGACTGAGGCAGAGACTGAGGCAGAGACTGAGGCAGAGACTGAAGCAGAGACTGAAGCAGAGACTGAAGCAGAGACTGAGGCAGAGACTGAGGCAGAGACTGAGGCAGAGACTGAAGCAGAGACTGAGGCAGAGACTGAAGCAGAGACTGAGGCAGAGACTGAAGCAGAGACTGAAGCAGAGACTGAGGCAGAGACTGAAGCAGAGACTGAGGTAGAGACTGAGGCAGAGACTGAAGCAGAGACTGAAGCAGAGACTGATGCAGAGACTGAGGCAGAGACTGAAGCAGAGACTGAGGCAGAGACTGAGGCAGAGACTAAAGCAGAGACTGAAGCAGAGACTGAGGCAGAGACTGAAGCAGAGACTGAGGTAGAGACTGAGGCAGAGACTGAAGCAGAGACTGAAGCAGAGACTAATGCAGAGACTGAGGCAGAGACTGAAGCAGAGACTGAAGCAGAGACTAAGGCAGAGACTGAGGCAGAGACTGAGGCAGAGACTGAAGCAGAGACTGAAGCAGAGACTGAAGCAGAGACTGAGGCAGAGACTGAAGCAGAGCCTGAAGCAGAGACTGAAGCAGAGACTGAAGCAGAGACTGAGGTAGAGACTGAGGAAGAGACTGAAGCAGAGACTGAAGCAGAGACTAATGCAGAGACTGAGGCAGAGACTGAAGCAGAGACTAAGGCAGAGACTGAGGCAGAGACTGAGGCAGAGACTGAGGCAGAGACTGAAGCAGAGACTGAAGCAGAGACTGAAGCAGAGACTGAAACAGAGACTGAAGCAGAGACTGAGGCAGACACTGGAGCAGAGACTGAAGCAGAGACTGAAGCAGAGACTGAGGCAGAGACTGAAGCAGAGACTGAAGCAGAGACTGAAGCAGAGACTGAAACAGAGACTGAGGCAGAGACTGAAGCAGAGACTGAGGCAGAGACTGAAGCAGAGACTGAGGCAGAGACTGAAGCAGAGACTGAAGCAGAGACTGAGGCAGAGACTGAGGCAGAGACTGAAGCAGAGACTGAATCAGAGACTGAAGCAGAGACTGAAGCAGAGACTGAAGCAGAGACTGAAGCAGAGACTGAGGCAGATATTGAGGCAGAGACTGAAGCAGAGACTGAAGCAGAGACGGAGGCAGAGACTGAAGCAGAGACTGAGGCAGAGACTGAAGCAGAGCCTGAAGCAGAGACTGAAGCAGAGACTGAGGCAGAGACTGAGGCAGAGACTAAAGCAGAGACTGAAGCAGAGACTGAGGCAGAGACTTAAGCAGAGACTGAGGCAGAGACTGAGGCAGAGACTGAAGCAGAGACTGAAGCAGAGACTAATGCAGAGACTAAGGCAGAGACTGAGGCAGAGACTGAGGCAGAGACTGAGGCAGAGACTGAGGCAGAGACTGAAGCAGAGACTGAAGCAGAGACTGAAGCAGAGACTGAAGCAGAGACTGAGGCAGACACTGGAGCAGAGACTGAAGCAGAGACTGAAGCAGAGACTGAGGCAGAGACTGAAGCAGAGACTGAAGCAGAGACTGAAGCAGAGACTGAAGCAGAAACTGAAGCAGAGACTGAAACAGAGACTGAAGCAGAGACTGAGGCAGAGACTGGAGCAGAGACTGAGGCAGAGACTGAAGTGGATACTGAGGAAGAGACTGAGGCAGAGACTGAGGCAGAGACTGAAGCAGAGACTGAGGCAGAGACTGAAGCAGAGACTGAGGCAGAGACTGAGGCAGAGACTGAAGCAGAGACTGAAGCAGACACTGAGGCAGAAACTGAAGCAAAGACTGAAGCAGAGACTGAAGCAGAGACTGAGGCAGAGACTGAAGCAGAGACCGAGGCAGAGACTGAAGCAGAGACTGAAGCAGAGACTGAGGCCGAGACTGAGGCAGAGACTGAGGCAGAGACTGAAGCAGAGACTGAATCAGAGACTGAAGCAGAGACTGAAGCAGAGACTGAAGCAGAGACTGAAGCAGAGACTGAGGCAGATATTGAGGCAGAGACTGAAGCAGAGACTGAAGCAGAGACGGAGGCAGAGACTGAAGCAGAGACTGAGGCAGAGACTGAAGCAGAGACTGAAGCAGAGACTGAAGCAGAGACTGAGGCAGAGACTGAGGCAGAGACTGAGGCAGAGACTAAAGCAGAGACTGAAGCAGAGACTGAAGCAGAGACTGAGGCAGAGACTGAAGCAGAGACTGAGGTAGAGACTGAGGCAGAGACTGAGGAAGAGACTGAGGCAGAGACTGAAGCAGAGACTGAGACAGAGACTGAAGCAGAGACTGAGGCAGAGACTAAAGCAGCAGAGACTGAAGCAGAGACTGAAGCAGAGACTAAGGCAGAGACTGAGGCAGAGACTGAGGCAGAGACTGAGGCAGAGACTGAAGCAGAGACTGAAGCAGAGACTGAAGCAGAGACTGAAGCAGAGACTGAGGCAGACACTGGAGCAGAGACTGAGGCAGACACTGGAGCAGAGACTGAAGCAGAGACTGAAGCAGAGACTGAAGCAGAGACTGAAGCAGAGACTGAGGCAGAGACTGAAGCAGAGACTGAGGCAGAGACTGAGGCAGAGACTGAAGCAGAGACTGAAGCAGACACTGAGGCAGAAACTGAAGCAAAGACTGAAGCAGAGACTGAAGCAGAGACTGAGGCAGAGACTGAAGCAGAGACTGAGGCAGAGACTGAGGCAGAGACTGAGGCAGAGACTGAAGCAGAGACTGAAACAGAGACTGAAGCAGAGACTGAAGCAGAGACTGAAGCAGAGACTGAGGCAGAGACTGAAGCAGACTGAGCAGAGACTGAGCAGAGACTGAGCAGAGACTGAGGCAGAGACTGAGGCAGAGACTGAGCAGAGACTGAAGCAGAGACTGAAGCAGAGACTGAAGCAGAGACTGAAGCAGAGACTGAAGCAGAGACTGAAGCAGAGACTGAAGCAGAGACTGAGGCAGAGACTGAGCAGAGACTGAGGCAGAGACTGAGAGAGCTGAGCAGAGACTGAGCAGAGACTGAGCAGAGACTGAGCAGAGACTGAGCAGAGACTGAGAGAGACTGAGAGAGGAAGCAGAGACTGAGGCAGAGACTGAGCAGAGACTGAGGCAGAGACTGAAGCAGAGACTGAGCAGAGACTGAGCAGAGACTGAGGCAGAGACTGAGCAGAGACTGAGCAGCAGAGACTGAGGCAGAGACTGAGCAGAGACTGAGGCAGAGACTGAAGCAGAGACTGAAGCAGAGACTGAAGCAGAGACTGAAGGAGAGACTGAAGCAGAGACTGAGGCAGAGACTGAAGCAGAGACTGAAGCAGAGACTGAGGCTGAGAACTGAGCAGAGACTGAAGCAGACTGAAGCAGAGACTGAAGCAGAGACTGAAGCAGAGACTGAGAGCAGAGACTGAAGCAGAGACTGAAGCAGAGACTGAAGCAGAGACTGAGCAGAGACTGAGCAGAGACTGAGGCAGAGACTGAGCAGAGACTGAGCAGAGACTGAGCAGAGACTGAAGCAGAGACTGAAGCAGAGACTGAAGCAGAGACTGAAGCAGAGCTGAGAGACTGAAGCTGAGAGACTGAAGCAGAGACTGAGGCAGAGACTGAGGCAGAGACTGAGGCAGAGACTGAGGCAGAGACTGAGGCAGAGACTGAGCAGAGACTGAGCAGAGACTGAAGCAGAGACTGAAGCAGAGACTGAAGCAGAGACTGAGCAGAGACTGAGCAGAGACTGAGGCAGAGACTGAGGCAGAGACTGAAGCAGAGACTGAAGCAGAGACTGAACAGAGACTGAAGAGAGACTGAAGCAGACTGAAGCAGAGACTGAGAGCTGAGCAGAGACTGGCAAAGAGAGACTGAGGCAGAGACTGAGGCAGAGACTGACAGAGACTGAGGCAGAGACTGAGCAGAGACTGAAGCAGAGACTGAAGCAGAGAGACTGAAGCAGAGACTGACTGAGCAGAGACTGAAGCAGAGACTGAGCAGAGACTGAGGCAGAGACTGAGCAGAGACTGAGGCAGAGACTGAAGCAGAGACTGAAGCAGAGACTGAAGCAGAGACTGAAGCAGAGACTGAAGCAGAGACTGAAGCAGAGACTGAAGCAGAGACTGAGGCAGAGACTGAGGCAGAGACTGAAGCAGAGACTGAAGCAGAGACTGAAGCAGAGACTGAAGCAGAGACTGAAGCAGAGACTGAAGCAGAGACTGAAGCAGAGACTGAAGCAGAGACTGAAGCAGAGACTGAGGCAGAGACTGAGGCAGAGACTGAGGCAGAGACTGAGGCAGAGACTGAGCAGAGACTGAAGCAGAGACTGAAGCAGAGACTGAGGAGAGACTGAAGCAGAGACTGAAGCAGAGACTGAAGCAGAGACTGAAGCAGAGACTGAGGCAGAGACTGAGGCAGAGACTGAGGCAGAGACTGAGGCAGAGACTGAGGCAGAGACTGAAGCAGAGACTGAAACAGAGACTGAAGCAGAGACTGAAGCAGAGACTGAAGCAGAGACTGAAGCAGAGACTGAGGCAGAGACTGAGGCAGAGACTGAGGCAGAGACTGAGGCAGAGACTGAAGCAGAGACTGAAACAGAGACTGAAGCAGAGACTGAAGCAGAGACTGAAGCAGAGACTGAGGCAGAGACTGAAGCAGAGACTGAGGCAGAGACTGAGGCAGAGACTGAAGCAGAGACTGAGGCAGAGACTGAGGCAGAGACTGAAGCAGAGACTGAAGCAGAGACTGAGCAGAGACTGAAGCAGAGACTGAAGCAGAGACTGAGCAGAGAGACTGAAGCAGAGACTGAGGCAGAGACTGAGGCAGAGACTGAGGCAGAGACTGAAGCAGAGACTGACTGAGCAGAGACTGAGGCAGAGACTGAAGCAGAGACTGAAGCAGAGACTGAGCAGAGACTGAGCAGAGACTGAGGCAGAGACTGAAGCAGAGACTGAAGCAGAGACTGAGGCAGAGACTGAGGCAGAGACTGAAGCAGCAGAGACTGAGCAGAGACTGAGGAGAGACTGAGGCAGAGACTGAAGCAGAGACCTGAAGGAGAGACTGAAGCAGAGACTGAAGCAGAGAGACTGAAGCAGAGACTGAGGCAGAGACTGAAGCAGAGACTGAAGCAGAGACTGAGCAGAGACTGAAGCAGAGACTGAAGCAGAGACTGAAGAGACAGAGACTGAAGCAGAGACTGAGGCAGAGACTGAAGCAGAGACTGAGCAGAGACTGAAGCAGAGACTGAAGCAGAGACTGAGGCAGAGACTGAGCAGAGACTGAGGCAGAGACTGAGCAGAGACTGAAGCAGAGACTGAAGCAGAGACTGAAGCAGAGACTGAAGCAGAGACTGAAGCAGAGACTGAAGCAGAGACTGAAGCAGAGACTGAAGCAGAGACTGAGGCAGAGACTGAGCAGAGACTGAGCAGAGACTGAAGCAGAGACTGAGGCAGAGACTGAAGCAGAGACTGAAGCAGAGACTGAAGCAGAGACTGAGCAGAGACTGAGGCAGAGACTGAGGCAGAGACTGAAGCAGAGACTGAAGCAGAGACTGAAACAGAGACTGAAGGAGAGACTGAAGCAGACACTGAAGCAGAGACTGAGGCAGAGACTGAGGCAGAGACTGAGCAGAGACTGAGCAGAGACTGAGCAGAGACTGAAGCAGAGACTGAAGCAGAGACTGAGCAGAGACTGAAGCAGAGACTGAAGCAGAGACTGAAGCAGAGACTGAGGCAGAGACTGAGGCAGAGACTGAGGCAGAGACTGAGCAGAGACTGAAGCAGAGACTGAAGCAGAGACTGAAGCAGAGACTGAAGCAGAGACTGAAGCAGAGACTGAAGCAGAGACTGAGGCAGAGACTGAGGCAGAGACTGAAGCAGAGACTGAAGCAGAGACTGAAGCAGAGACTGAAGCAGAGACTGAAGCAGAGACTGAAGCAGAGACTGAAGCAGAGACGACTGAAGTAGAGACTGAAGCAGAGACTGAGGCAGAGACTGAGGCAGAGACTGAGGCAGAGACTGAGGCAGAGACTGAGGCAGAGACTGAAGCAGAGACTGAGGCAGAGACTGAAGCAGAGACTGAAGCAGAGACTGAAGCAGAGACTGAAGGAAAGACTGAGGCAGAGACTGAGGCAGAGACTGAGGCAGAGACTGAGGCAGAGACTGAGGCAGAGACTGAAGCAGAGACTGAAACAGAGACTGAAGCAGAGACTGAAGCAGAGACTGAAACAGAGACTGAAGCAGAGACTGAGGCAGAGACTGAGGCAGAGACTGAGGCAGAGACTGAGGCAGAGACTGAGGCAGAGACTGAGGCAGAGACTGAGGCAGAGACTGAAGCAGAGACTGAGGCAGAGACTGAAGCAGAGACTGAAGCAGAGACTGAAGCAGAGACTGAGGCAGAGACTGAGGCAGAGACTGAAGCAGAGACTGAAGCAGAGACTGAAGCAGAGACTGAAGGAAGAGACTGAGGCAGAGACTGAAGCAGAGACTGAAGGAAGAGACTGAGGCAGAGACTGAGGCAGAGACTGAGGCAGAGACTGAGGCAGAGACTGAGGCAGAGACTGAGGCAGAGACTGAAGCAGAGACTGACTTGGCTTTGGAGATGAAGTCGTAGGTGTCATTCCAGTGGGAGAGCAGGTCCGTTGCCTCCTCGTCGTAAACTCGAACGTTGTGATACGAGAAAAGACCCGGGAAGAAGTTATCGATCTCCCTCGTGACGTTCAGTATGTAACCCACTCTGAGAAGACCACAAGGAGTCAGAGAGGGAGAGTGAGAGGGAGAGAGGGAGAGAAGGAGAGGGAGAGAGAGAGGGGCAGAGAGGGAGAGAGAGAGGGGGGAGGGAGAGAGAGAGAGAGCGGGAGAGAGACAGACTCACCCACAGTCCCTCAGCTCCTCCAGGTTTGAAGCGTTCCATTCAGATCCCTGAAAAAAAAACAGATAGAAATGACAGATTGTTTCTCTCTCTCTCTCTCTATGTGTGTGTGTGTCTCTCGCTCTCTGTCTCTCTCTCTCTCTCTCTGTCTCTCTCTCTCTCCAGTGCTTGATAGTGCATGTTGCTTTACCAGATACACATGGTCAAAGATGGGCGTGGCTTTGTCCATCTGCCCGAGGATCAGCAGCATCTCGTTGTCGATGAACTCCTTGTAGTCTTTGAGGTTACAGCTCATGTGCTGCTCCAGGACGTTTCTAATCTGCAGAAACAACACAGGAGCCTCAGTCTACAGCCTCAGTCCTGGGTCTGCAGCCTCAGTCCTGGGTCTACAGCCTCAGTCCTGGGTCTACAGCCTCAGTCCTGGGTCTACAGCCTCAGTCCTGGGTCTACAGCCTCAGTCCTGGGTCTACAGCCTCAGTCCTGGGTCTACAGCCTCAGTCCTGGGTCTACAGCCTCAGTCCTGGGTCTGCAGCCTCAGTCCTGGGTCTACAGCCTCAGTCCTGGGTCTACAGCGTCAGTCCTGGGTCTACAGCATCAGTCCTGGGTCTACAGCCTCAGTCCTGCGTCTACAGTCCCAGTCCTGGGTCTACAGCGTCAGTCCTGGGTCTACAGCCTCAGTCCTGGGTCTCAAACCTCTTTTGACGTGATGTTCTCCAGGTCTTGAAACATCATGATGTTTCGGAGTTTGGCTTTGATGGAACTCTCCGTCCGCTCTCTCTCTGTCGGTCTGTCGTAGGAACAGCAACAGTTTAACCTCAGGCTGAGTTTAAATGAACAGGCACCAATAAAAAGGTAGTACATAAACTGTATACAGATAGATAATACTAACCCTCTAGCTCAGTGAAGCCCAACAAGGAAGTGCTCATGGTAAAGTTTTGCTCTGACTTCTCTCTGGTCTCTCTCTCTCTCTGACCGCTCTTTTGATCTTTCTCGAGTCTCTCTCTGGCCTCCCACTGGTCCCTCTCTGGTCCCTCTCAGGTCTCTCTCTGGTCTCTCTCTGGTCCCTCCCTGGTCTCTTTCCTGTCTCTGGGCTCTCTCTGGGCTCTCTCTGGGCTCTCTCTGGGCTCTCTCTGGGCTCTCTCTGGGCTCTCTCCGGGCTCTCTCCGGGCTCTCTCCGGGCTCTCTCCGGGCTCTCTCTGGTCTCTCTCTCCGGTCTCTCTCCGGTCTCTCTCCGGTCTCTCTCCGGTCTCTCTCCGGTCTCTCTCCGGTCTCTCTCCGGTCTCTCCCTGGTCTCTCCCTGGTCTCTAGTCTCTCTCTGTTCCCTCTCTACTCTCTCTCTGGTCCCTGGTCTATGGTCTCTCTCTCCCTGGTCTCTCTGGTCTCTCTCTGGTCTCACCGGTCAGCAAAGGTCCCTGGTGAGTCCGGTCGTGTGCTCTGCAGGTCGGTCATGGCGTTCCACTCGTTGACGCCGCTCTGCTCTGAGCTGAGGCTGCTGTCGTAGAAACTCGTCCAGCAGAGGGCGCCACCTCCGGGGAAATAGTTACATCGACGAGACACTTCGCAGGCTTTATGAATGACCTGAAGGGCCGTCCTGCCGCACAGATCCAAGGTTATTGGTATAGCACAGGTCATACACAAGGCTGGACCAAAGAGCCATTAAACCAGGCCGTCATATAAGGCAGTCGTGAAAATTTATGTTATGATAATTCACCCCTGTCCTCCAGCAGCTCCACTGGTTCAATACCGCATCCATTACAAGCTCCTCCTCCTCACCTACAAGTCCCTCCATAACCTGGCCCCGCCCTACCTTACTGAGCTCCTACAACAGCACCAACCCACCCGCCGGCTTCGCTCAGCCAATTCCAACCTCCTCACCCCCATCACCAGCAGTAACCGCCAAACCTTGGGGGACAGAGCTTTTGCCATTGCCGCCCCTACCCTCTGGAACTCACTCCCACTGCCCATTAGAAAGTCTGACTCACTATCAAACTTTAAATCATTACTCAAAACCCATCTTTTCAAACAAGCTTTTCCGTAAAACCCTTTTTATCATTGTATTCTACTCCCCATGTGAAGCGTCTTTGAGTGTCCAAAAAAGCACTATACAAGTTTGATGTATTATTATTATTATTATTATTAATAAAAGTGAATGTAAGTTAAGGCTAAAAACACCTGAAACCAGAGGAATAAACAAAGTGATGGAAACTGCTGCAGTCCCACAATAGTTATCACATGTTCTGTAAAGAGATAGACCAGAGAGAAACCAGAGAGAGACCAGAGAGAGACCAGAGAGAGACCAGAGAGAGATCAGAGAGAGACCAGAGAGAGAGACCAGAGAGAAACCAGAGAGAAACCAGAGAGAAAAGCCAGAGAGAGGCCAGAGAGAGACAAGAGAGAGGCCGGAGAGAGACCAGAGAGAGACCAGAGAGAGGCCGGAGAGAGACCAGAGAGAGACCAGAGAGAGGCCGGAGAGAGACCAGAGAGAGACCAGAGAGAGGCCGGAGAAAGACCAGAGAGAGACCAGAGAGAGACAAGAGAGAGGCTGGAGAGAGACCAGAGAGAGAAAAGAGAGAAGCCAGAGAGAGTCCAGACAGAGAGACCAGAGAGAGACCAGAGAGAGACCAGGGAGAGACCAGAGAGAGACCAGAGAGAGACCAGAGAGAAAGCTCAAAGAGAGAGTCCAGAGAACGACCAGAGAGAGACCAGAGAGAGACCAGAGAGGGACCAGAGAGAGACCAGAGAGAGAGACCAGAGAGAGACCAGAGAGAGAGACCAGAGAGAGACCAGAGAGAAAGCTCAAAGAGAGAGACCAGAAAACGACCAGAGAGAGACCAGAGAGAGACCAGAGAGAGAAACCAGAGAGAGACCAGAGAGACCGGAGAGAGACCAGAGAGACCACAGACACAGGTACTCACCACATGGCTTGCACCGACACCGGCTTGAAGACATGTGAGCGTCCGGCCGTGCTGACGCTGAAGCCGCTGAGGAGAGAGAGAGGTTTGTGACAGAGAGGGCCCCACTCACAACAACAGTGACAGGTCAGCAAGAAACACTCCTGCTGTTCCCTCTGCAGCCAGCAGAGGGCACTACTGCTGCTGTAACCACATATACTACAGCCTCAGTCCTGGATCTACAGCCTCAGTCCTGGGTCTACAGCCTCAGTCCTGGGTCTACAGCCTCAGTCCTTGGGTCTACAGCCTCAGTCCTGGGTCTACAGCCTCAGTCCTGTCCCTCACACTCACCCATCTCCGTCCAGGTGGATGTTAGTGTCGCTCCAGAGGGGTAGGACCATCCCGACAGAACAACTCTTGCTGCAGACAAACAAACACAGAGTAAATAAAAGTCCATCTTTGAGTCTAGGATCTCGTACCTGTCTTTGTCTGCAAAGTCCAGCCCCAGGACGATATTCTCCTCGGTGTCTTGGTGACCGCTGGTGTAGATGACCACCAGGTACCGGACTCTCTCCGACCAGCCACTCTCCAGCCGCACCGTCTGCCAGAGTCCACAGCGTTTCAGAACATTCAAAGTTTGAAGAAAAGCTGAAAAAGGGACTTATTTCTCACCAATTTGATGTGGTCTTCAGCTCGGAGGATCTTAAACATGACCTGGAGGTGTCGAGGGAGATCCCCTGAAAGAAATACAAGAAGTGAGGGTTAGAACCAGGGACCAGGGAGAGGCCAGAGAGAGACCAGAGAGAGACCAGAGAGAGACCACAGAGACCAGAGAGAAACCAGAGAGAGACCAGAGAGAGACCAGAGAGAGGCCAGAGATAGAGACCAGAGAGAAATCAGAGAGAGTACAGCAAAAGACCAGAGAGAGACCAGAGAGAGACCAGAGAGAGACCAGAGAGAGACCAGAGAGAGAGCAGAGAGAGACCAGAGAGAAACCAGAGAAAGACCAGGGAGAGGCCAGAAAAAGACTAGAGACCATACAGAGACCAGAGAAAAGGTGATGGTATCACCTGTGTGTGTGTGTTGAGTGTTTGGCTCCTGTGCAATGCCCCCCTGTTGGAGGAAGAGGGCGGCTCCTTTGACCATGAAGAAACTCTCACTGAGGCTGAAGAACAGAGAATGTGTCAGATACAATATGAGTGTAACATGTGTGTCTTATGTCTGTAATATGTGCGTTATACAGTTATAACAAGTATTCGGCCCCCTTGAACCTTTCAACATTTCGCCACATTTCAGGCTTCAAACGTAAAGATATACAATTTTAAAGTTATGTCAAGAATCAACAACAAGTGGGACACAATCGTGAAGTGGAACTAAATTTATTGGATAATTTAAACTTTTTTAACAAATAAAAAACTGAAAAGTGGGGCGTGCAATATTATTCGGCCCCCTCGCGCTAATACTTTGTAGCGCCACCTTTTGCTGCAATTACAGCTGCAAGTCGCTTGGGGTATGTCTCTATCAGTTTTGCACATCGAGAGACTGGAATTCTTGCCCATTCTTCCTTGCAAAACAGCTCGAGCTCAGTGAGGTTGGATGGAGAGCGTTTGTGAACAGCAGTCTTCAGCTCTTTCCACAGATTCTCGATTGGATTCAGGTTTGGACTTTGACTTGGCCATTCTAACACCTGGATACGTCTGTTTGTGAACCATTCCATTGTAGATTTGGCTTTATGTTTTGGATCATTGTCCTGTTGGAAGATAAATCTCCGTCCCAGTCTCAGGTCTTTTGCAGACTCCAACAGGTTTTCTTCCAGAATGGTCCTGTATTTGGCTCCATCCATCTTCCCATCAATTTTAGCCATCTTCCCTGTCCCTGCTGAAGAAAAGCAGGCCCAAACCATGATGCTGCCACCACCATGTTTGACAGTGGGGATGATGTGTTCAGGGTGATGAGCTGTGTTGCTTTTACGCCAAACATATCGTTTTGCATTGTGGCCAAAAAGTTTGATTTTGGTTTCATCTGACCAGAGCACCTTCTTCCACATGTTTGGTGTGTCTCCCAGGTGGCTTGTGGCAAACTTTAAACGAGACTTTTTATGGATATCTTTGAGAAATGGCTTTCTTCTTGCCACTCTTCCATAAAGGCCAGATTTGTGCAGTGCACGACTGATTGTTGTCCTATGGACAGACTCTCCCACCTCAGCTGTAGTTATCTGCAGTTCATCCAGAGTGATCATGGGCCTCTTGGCTGCATCTCTGATCAGTCTTCTCCTTTTGAGATGAAAGTTTGGAGGGACGGCCGGGTCTTGGTAGATTTGCAGTGGTCTGATACTCCTTCCATTTCCATATAATTGCTTGCACAGTGCTCCTTGAGATGTTTAAAGCTTGGGAAATCTTTTTGTATCCAAATCCGGCTTTAAACTTCTCCACAACAGTATCTCGGACCTGCCTGGTGTGTTCCTTTGTCTTCATGGTTCTCTCTGCGCTTTAAACAGAACCCTGAGACTATCAAAGAGCAGGTGCATTTATACGGAGACTTGATTACACACAGGTGCATTCTATTTATCATCATCAGTCATTTAGGACAACATTGGATCATTCAAAGATCCTCACTGAACTTCTGGACTGAATTTGCTGCACTGAAAGTAAAGGGGCCAAATAATATTACACGCCCCACTTTTCAGTTTTTTATTTGTTAAAAAAGTTTAAATTATCCAATAAATTTCGTTCCACTTCACGAGTGTGTCCCACTTGTTGTTGATTCATGACAAAAAATTAAAATGTTATATCTTTATGTTTGAAGCCTGAAATGTGGCGAAATGTTGAAAGGTTCAAGGGAGCCGAATACTTTCACAAGGCATTGTATACAATTGTTGTACATTTGAAAACATGTAAAACTCACCACTGGTTGTTCTTTCTGTCGTCATCACTCCCAAAATCCTGAAGAAACACAAGACAGAAGAATGAGGCCCCAGCACCATCGAGACAGACCAGAGAGAGACCAGAGAGAGACCAAATAGATACCAGAGAGAGACCAGAGAGAGACCAGAGAGAGAGACCAGAGAGAAACCAGAGAGAAACCAGAGAGAGGCCAGAGAGAGAGACCAGAGAGAAACCAGAGAGAGACCAGAGAGAGGCCAGAGAGGCCAGAGAGAGACCATGTCTTTCGAAATAAGACATGTTTTTTTAGGGGGTTAAAAGGCGCCTCGTCTCTGCCACTTTTTTATCCGTCTTAGATTATGGGGACCTTTTTTATATGAATGCTACCTCTTTGTGTCTTGAAAAGCTGGACTCTATTCATCATGCTTCCCTGAGGTTCATCACAAACTGTAGAGCTCTGACACATCACTGTGAGCTGTACGCTCGGGTGGGATGGTCCTCCCTGTCCACTAGGAGGCAGTGTCATTGGTACACCTTTATTTACAAGGCTCTTCTGTGACTCCTGCCCTCTGACCTCTGTACATTACTCACACAGAGGAGCACAGAGTCTTATGCTCTGAGGTCCAATGAGCAGCTGTTACTTACTGTGCCTTTTGTCCGCACAGAGTTTGGAAAAAGAGCCTTTGTCCATGCAGCTCCTTCTGCTTGGAACATGCTCCAGCGAGACTCGAAGCTGACCGAGCTTTTGTCTTTGAATGCTTTTAAATCAAAACTTAAGAGTTTTCGAGACTGCCTCAATCACCTGCAAATGTTTTACTTGATGTGTGTAGTCTGAACCTGTCATTTTTTTAATGTAATTGTATCCATCTGTTGTGTTTATGTGTAACTTTGCTGCCTCTTGGCCAGGACTCCCTTGAAAAAGAGATTCTTAATCTCAATGTTATTTTTCCTGGTTAAATAAAGCTTAAATTAAAAAAAAGAGAGAGAGACCAGAGGGAGGCCAGAGAGAGACCAGAGAGAGACCAGAGAGAAACCAGAGAGAGATCAGAGATAAACGAGAGAGAGACCAGAGAGAGACCAGAGAGAGAGACCCGAGAGAGACCAGTGAGAGGCCAGAGAGAGAGACCAGAGAGAGACCAGAGAGAAACCAGAGAGAGACCAGAGAGAGACCAGAGAGACCAGAGAGACCAGAGAGAAACCAGAGAGAAACCAGAGAGAGATCAGAGAGAAACCAGAGAGAGAGAGACCAGAGAGAGAGAGACCAGAGAGAGACCAAAGAGAGACCAGAGAGAGAGACCAGAGAGAGACCAGAGAGAGACCAGAGAGAGACCAGAGAGAGAGACCAGAGAGAGACTAGAGAGAGACCAGAGAGGGACCAGAGAGAGACCAGAGAGAGACCAGAGAGGGACCAGAGAGAGACCACCAGAGGTACTGATCTTCACAACAAGGTACAGGTGAAGCTGAAGTTGGCTGGACGACACTGTGGACTTCTCAAAGGTTCTTTGTTTACAACTGAAAAAAACCATCACTAATATTTCCAGCTTCAAATGTTAAACACTGGAGTAATGAAAAAAAGTATAGTTACATTTACTTAACTACACTAGAGCATGGTCTCCCCTAAAGTTACAGACCCCAGCTTTAAATATGTCTTGCCTCCCCCACACTGACCAGGATGGGGATGAGTCTTGCCTCCCCCACAGAATGGGGTGAGTCTCGCCTCCCCCACAGGATGGGGGTCTTACCTCGGTGCTCCCGGAGGATGCTGCACTCGGGGTGGGGGAGCGCTGCAGCGTCACCAGGGCCATGCCGCCGGAGGAGAGAGACGCGCGTCTGCAGACTCTGTCACCGGGAGAGAAACCGCCTCGTCAGGGTCCCTACATGAGCAGAGGTTCCTCCGGGTCCTCCGGGTCCTTTGCGGGGGTCCGTGATGCAGAGAGAGGTCACAGACAAACACAAACAGACGCAGAAGGCAGGGCAGGAGCAGAGCGGGGCAGATATGACATGCAGCTCTGAGCGGCGGCTCTGATTGGCTGGCCTAGTTCGCGTGCGCGTCGTCATTGGGCGAATGTTGTCAAGGTGCCTGGTCAGACTCCAAACACGGATGAGTACCGAGTAACGAGTAACGATATCTGCTGGAAGAAAAACAAGAGTAATACAGACAGAGACGACGAGGAATAATATTATATAATTACTGCTAATAATAATGATAATAATAATAATGATAATAATAATAATGATAATAATAATAATGATTACAATAATAATCATCATTATACTACTACTGCTATTACTGAAATTAACAACAGTAATGAAAATGATATATTTTATAAATATCAATAAATCAAGGTTAAAACAGTTAATGCATTGTGATTATTTCTGATGTTATTAGTTTCTTTATAACTCAAAGACAGGTGGCTGTAACCTTATTGACCACGAAAAAGATAAATAAATATATAATGTTTTTTTCCGGCGGTCAGACTCAAAAATACAACCAGAACACAGATTGTCAGTGACGTTGCAAATAGTGCCCTCTGCTGGAGAAGTCTGGTAACAGCACTAACCTCTCTCCTGCTGTGTCTGGATCAGACTATATATATGGATCTACAGCCTCAAGAAAGTAACTGAGAATGGCTATATTTTAATTTTACATGAAAATAAATAAAGTTGGAGGTAAATCTCACATTTAAAACAAAAAACAGCATAGAAATGAACAGAAACAGTCTCAATGCTCTACTGTTAAACACAACATTAAGGATGTAAAGAAGAAACACAAACCCATAGAGATTGTTCCTGCCTTAGTCTCTCAACAATAATAATAATAATGATAATAATAATGACAAGGTATGGAACCACGTGTAGCGCCCTCTGCTGTGAGTACGCGGTGCTTTGTGTAGAAATAAACAAAGGAGAAATAGGTTGCATTTTCACGGTTTCATTTCAAAATGAAACTGTCCTGCGCAGGCGCATTTCACAGTCTCCAACAATAACAACGAACGACTCCGCCCCTAGATTCCTGCCTCTGGTGAAAACAGTCTGTGGCGTGACTTTTTCATTTTTATTATTTGTACTTTTTATGTTCCATGAAATGTGTTTTTAATCACAATAGATCTATGTTCACTTTAATGGTTGTTTTAAATGTGCATATACTTATATTTACAGTCTATGACATACACAGGACAGGGCTGCATCCTCCTTCATGGTCCTTATTCCTGGTCCTTCTTGCTCGTGCTGGTGGAACTTCTGTTTACACTTTGCTCATGGATGTATCATATTATGCTACTGATTCTATTATACCTCAACATTGACTGTAAATATAACAAAATACTCCTGAGGACACAGTGCCCCCTGTGGTCGAGCTGTGCCACAACGGACTGAACCAGGTCTGAAGCAGTGGGGGCGGTTGAGATGGTGGGGGTGTACCCGGAATAAGAATTACCCAATATTTTTGAATGGCGTTTTCTTTTCTCTCAAATGAATGGTCCAAAAGTGGCTGTTGGTCCAATGCTAAGTTGGACAGTCTAGTTTAGTCGCTGTGGACTTCAGAATGCACTCGAACGGGGTTAGTGCAGCTAATGCATGCGCAAACGGGATTTGTCACATGTTCCTGCACATTAGTTTGAACGGTGGAGATAGGCGTGACTACATCCGTCAATATTTACAGTCTATGGTCTGAACCAGGACTGAACAGGGCCGAACCAGGACCGAAGCACGTCGGAGCCAGTACTGAACCAGGTCTGAACCAGGTCCAAACAAGGCCCGAACAAGAACCAAACCAGGAATAAAAAGACTTGACACATTCGCCTCTGTTGTTCATAATAATAATAATAACAATACATTTTATTTAAAGTGTACAACCTCAAAGTGCTACAATATCAAAGAAACATGGAGGATTAAAGGTTCTAAACCTGCTGAAACGGAAATGGTGTTCTATCACAGCCCTGGAGAGGGGGGGTATCGTGCTGTGTCTCCAGCTCCTGCAGAGTCCGTCCTGAAGTCTCCAGGGGCAGGAGCAGGGCCGCGACCCCCCCCAGCAGAGCGGACCCCCAGAACACAGACAGAGCGAGACCAGGAGAGATCCTCAGCAGCACCTGCAGCGAGACGGAAACAATAATAATAATAATAATACATTTTATTTAAAAGCGCCTTTCAAAACACCCAAGGACACTGTACAGGCATAATAAAAAAAACATATATAAAAACAGGATAAACAGAATAAAACAGTAGTCAGGTGCAATATGGGATGGTGTGTGTGTGTGTGTGAGTTAGGAGGGTGTGTGTGTGCGTATGTGTTAGGTGTGTGTGTGTGTGTGTGTGTGTGTGTGTGCGCGCGTGTGTGTTAGGTGGGGTAGGACAGTCTGAACAGATGGGTTTTGAGTCGGGATTTGAAGAGTGGAAGAGAGTCAATGGTACGGAGGTCAGGGGGGAGAGAGTTCCAGAGCTGGGGGGCAGAGTGGCTGAAGGCTCTGTGTCCCACAGTGATGAGTCTGGCTGGGGGGACGGAGAGTGTGAGGGTGGAGGAGGAGCGGAGTGTGCGGGCAGGAATGTGAGGGTGGAGGAGGTCAGATAAGTACGGAGGGGCCAGGTTGTGAAGTGCTTTGAAGGTGGTGAGGAGTATTTTGAAATTGATGCGCTGTTTGACAGGAAGCCAGTGGAGTTGTTGTAGTACGGGGGTGATGTGGTGAGCTGTGGGGGTCCGGGTGATGATACGAGCTGCAGAGTTTTGGAGGAGCTGCAGTTTCTGGAGGGATTTGTTGGGGAGGCCGAAGAGAAGTGAGTTGCAGTAGTCAATCCTTGAGGTGACGAGGCTGTGGACGAGGATGGCGGTGGTGTGGGGGGTGAGAGAGAGGGGCGGAGACGAGAGATATTGCGCAGGTGGAAGTAGGCAGACCGAGTGATGTTATTGATGTGGGATTGGAAGGAGAGTGAACTGTGGAGGATGACACCCAGGCTCTTGACTTGAGGGGAGGGGAGGACAGATGTGTTATGGATGGAGATTGAGAAGCTGGTAGATTTGGAGAGAGTGGAGGGGGTGCCTATGAGAAGGACTTCAGTTTTTGAGCTATTGAGTTTGAGAAAGTTGGAAGAGAACCAGGAATGAATTTCTTGTAGACAGAGGGTGAGGGAGGATGGAGGGAGAGAGGAAGATGGTTTAGTGGAGAGGTAGAGCTGGGTGTCATCCGCGTAGCAGTGGAAGTGAATGTTGTGACGGCGGAGGATGTGACCGAGTGGGAGAATATAGATGATGAAGAGGAGGGGCCCCAGGACAGAGCCCTGGGGCACACCAGCAGAGACAGGAAAAGTGCGGGATTTGTGGGATTTGAGATGAATGAACTGTGAGCGACCAGAAAGATAGGAGGTGAACCAGGCGAGGGGGTTGTGGGTGATGCCGATGGAGGAGAGTCTGTTCAGGAGGGTGGAGTGAGAAATGGTGTCAAAAGCTGCAGTGAGGTCCAGAAGGATGAGGATGGAGAGTAAACCGGAGTCAGAGGCTATGAGGAGATCGTTAGTGATTTTTAGAAGAGCTGTTTCGGTGCTGTGGAGGGGACGGAAACCAGACTGAAATTGTTCGTAGATGTTGTTGGTGGTGAGGTGGTTGTGGAGTTGAGCAGCGACAGATTTTTCAAGTATTTTGGAGATGAAGGGAAGGTTTGAGATGGGACGGAGGTTGTTGAAGTTGGTTGGATCCAGGCCAGGTTTTTTGAGAATGGGTGAGACTGAGGCGGTTTTGAATGAGAGAGGGACAGTACCAGAAGTGAGAGATGAATGAATGATATTAGTGATGAGGGGGGCAGCTGAGGGGAGGCAGGATTTGACCAGAACGGTAGGGAGAGGGTCGAGCTGAGAGGTAGAAGGTTTGGATTTAATGATAAAGTCGGAGATGGCTTGGACGGAGGGCAAGATGAAGCTGGAGAATGTGGCTATGAGGGATGAGTAGGGGGCTGGGGGGTCCACTCCAGAGACTGCAGCTCCATGCGGGGTCAGGTGTTGGTGAATGTCAGAGATCTTGGAGGTAAAGAAGGACATGAGTGAGTTACAGAAGTCAGTGGATTGCATATGGTGAGGGAGGGAGTCAGGGGGTTTGGTTATATTGGTGAGAAGAGAGAAGAGAGTTTTGGAGTTTTGATGATTGGAGTGGATTAAACCGGAGTAGTAGGTGGATTTGGCAGCAGAGAGATGGTCCTTGTATAGCATGATGTGGTTATTGTACATTTGTTTGTGAATGGTGAGTCCAGTTTTATTGAAGAGCCGTTCAAGTTGACGTCCTTGGGATTTGAGCTGACGGAGGGCAGGGGTGAACCAGGGTGCTGAGAGCGTGAAAGAGACGGGTCGGGTTTTGAGAGGAGCATGATTGTTCAGGAGGTTATGGAGAGAAGTGTTGTAGTGGGAGACCAGGTCATCGGGGGAGTCATTGGGATCAGTAGTGGGGAGGTTATTGATATCTGAGGCGAAGGTGGCAGTGTTTTATGTCCTGAATTTTACGGAAAGAAATGGTTCGGGGAAGGATGGTCTTGGAGAGGGTGAGGTTGATATTGAAGGTGATGAGCTTATGGTCTGTGTATGGGAGTGTGTGAGGTTTACAGTCAGTGGGAGTGAGACCAGAGCAGCAGATTAAATCCAAAATGTGACCTTTAGTGTGGGTGGGGAAATGAATGTGTTGTTGTAAACCAAAACTATCTAAACAGGAGGAGAAGTCTTTGGTGAGAGGGTTGCTATTATTGTCCATGTGAATGTTGAAGTCCCCAAGTATGACTGCGTTATGAGAGATAGATGAGAAGTGTGTTAGAAGGTGAGAAAAGTCATTTAAAAAGTCCTTATTAAGTTTTGGCGGGCGGTAGATGGTGGCAACAACAGTAGGAGAAGGTCCAGGCAGCAGTGAGGCAGAGTACTCGAAGGAGGAGAAGACAGGGGCAGCAGGCACAGGTGTGACTTTCCAAGTCTCGCGGTGAAGCATCGCGAGACCTCCGCCCCGGCGGCCACAGCTGCGGGGCTGGCAGATGTAAACAAACCCCGGTGGAGTGGAGTCGTTCAACGCGGCAAAGTCATTTGGCTGCTGCCAGGTTTCGGTCAAACACAAGAAGTCCAGCTTACGGTCGACGAGGACATCCCGGACCAGATGGCCCTTGGTGTTGAGGGAGCGCACGTTGAGGAGACCGAAGCTGACGGTGGTGGAGCTGTTCTTGGCTGCCGCGGGCTGAGCCGATCGGGCCACGCTGACCAGGACACTGTCAGCGTCCCGACCAGCGGTGCGGGAGCAGCGGCGAGTGGTGGACCAGAGGGACTTTATTGAATGGGAGTCCTTGTATTGGAGCTTACGGCGTGATCCACGGTGAACGTACCGCCGCCGGGGCTGGAAGGCGATGCCCGGGGGGATGTCATGTCCGCGCTCCGGTGGCTGAAGAGGAGCGGGGACGTGGTGCCGAAGTTTTAAAAGTTCAGCAGCGGAGTACTGGAGGAGAGCATTGGCCTGCAGATGGACCAGGGACACGATGAGCCAGATGACAACAAGCCAGCGCGTTATATGGCAGACACACATCGTTTCCCAGGAGGGGAATACGACAGCCAGGGGTCCCAGGTATGAATATGTCCAAAATGCTTATGACAACAGCAAACTGTGGTTGATATCGAAAGCAGGTAAACAATCCTTAAAACACAACGTAACCACGACATCCAATATTGCGTAAACAATGTTTTAGTCCGTGTTTGTTCTGTGAGCAGCGGCTGCCAAAGCGCGCCAGCGTTCACTCACTGACACACTGACACTGAAACACAACTCATCCAGAGTGTGACATCACCACAAAACGATATTATGAAGCGAGAGGCCCGCCTCCTGTTCTGTGCAGATGATGAGTTCCCATGATGCTTTGCGCCAAATACGAATGTGTGGCTCTCACGCACGTGCAAAGAGGGGCTCGGCCGCGCTCTGACCAATCAGAGCTGATCAGAGCGGGAAGAAAATGAGCAGTTTGTTGCTTTGAAGTGTGGATTTATAGATAAGACACTACAATCCCCATAAAATCCCCCTTTATGAAAGCTGTAGGTTCTCTGTGAGGTTGTCTGTCAGCTGAGGTCAAGCTGTTTTAGTTTATATTGATTTTTATGGGACTCTTGTCTGGGTAACGTGAATTTAGTCTGCAGTACCACAGCGCCCCCTGTGCCCATGGGTGGGACAGCTTTAAGCTAGTAATACTCTTTCCCCCAATACATAGTTCCCACAGACCAATGAATGTCACATGACCTCCTCGGAGACGCCATCTTTGATGGCACGCTGCTGTGTTTGTGCATTCCATTAAACAGAAGAATGAGAATAAATGTAGATATTCAAACGCAAATTGGAAAAAAAGGGCAACTTTTGAGCAAATAATTGTATATTAATACAATGGCACCACAGTTTAACGTGCTACGGACATATTTTACATATTTGATCAAATTATGCAGCAAAAATTAACAAGCAATGCAAACATTTCTCAAAAACTTTAGATTTAATACCAGTTGGAGCTCCATTTAATTATTTTAATTATATTAACAATTAATTTAATTAATGCTAATGCCACACGGACACTCTGGATTGCTGTTATTGTTTATTTCCGCGTTTTTGACCGTATGTTTTGGTGAATGGTGGGCAACTGATTTTTCCAGGCGTAAAGAGCAGTTTATTTTATGACACAGATCTTTTTACAGAAGCAATGCTGTTTGTGAACATTGTTTCAGCCCACCATAGAACTATTATTATCTATTTAATACATTTACGTTGCCCTCGAGAGCCTCGGACGCGACACCGATCCTCCTCATAATAAAGTAATCTAACGCTAAATAATGAAACTCTCAAGTTACCAGATATCAGCATACACAAGTTAGTACTGAGTAAATTACGTCTGTCAACACATTATAAGATACGATACGCACCTGACACAAAGTGCTCCGAGCATATTCTTGCGTGTTTTGAGGGAGTTTCTTGCCTGTTTATCTTCGCAAGCCATAACCTCCGTCGTTGTTCTGACAAAAGCTTAGTCTTCTCACATTCATGAAGTCTAATGATGGGTATACTGTAAAATCCAAGTTTAACTGAACCTCCGGCACGATTTGAACATCCATTGACCCAGCAGGAGATGACCATTTTCAACTTTATCACGACATTAACACGTTTCAGCTTCTTTTTCTATTGTTTTGCCCACAGAATGCCAACACAAATGGCGCCGGGTCGGCAAATCCCCGTATGTAGTGACGTCATGTAGGAACTATGCATAGACTGTGCTCTGTGTGATCATGTGACTAAATGTACCTGTGCTTTAAAAGGAGAGATGAGAGCTCCTAACTTCCCAAAGCTGTTGGACGTCCCCAGAGCCATCGCCAGGATCTCTGTGCAAAACACCTCCACAGGAAACAAACAGTGAGAGAGACCAGAAAGAGACAAGAGGGAGACCAGAGAGAGACCAGAGAGAGACCAGAGGGAGACCAGAGAGAGACCAGAGGGAGACCAGAGAGAGACCAGAGGGAGACCAGACAGAGACCAGAGAGAGAGTAGAGGGAGACCAGAGGGAGACCAGAGAGAGACCAGAGAGAGACCAGAGAGAGACCAGAGAGAGACCAGAGGGAGACCAGAGAGAGACCAGAGAGAGACCAGAGAGAGAGCAGAGGGAGACCAGAGAGAGACCAGAGGGAGACCAGAGAGAGACCAGAGAGAGAGCAGAGGGAGACCAGAGAGAGACCAGAGGGAGACCAGAGGGAGACCAGAGAGAGACCAGAGAGAGAGCAGAGGGAGACCAGAGAGAGACCAGAGGGAGACCAGACAGAGACCAGAGAGAGAGTAGAGGGAGACCAGAGGGAGACCAGAGAGAGACCAGAGAGAGACCAGAGAGAGACCAGACAGAGACCAGAGGGAGACCAGAGAGAGACCAGAGAGAGACCAGAGAGAGAGCAGAGGGAGACCAGAGAGAGACCAGAGGGAGACCAGAGAGAGACCAGAGAGAGAGCAGAGGGAGACCAGAGAGAGACCAGAGGGAGACCAGAGGGAGACCAGAGAGAGACCAGAGAGAGAGTAGAGGGAGACCAGAGGGAGACCAGAGAGAGACCAGAGGGAGACCAGAGAGAGACCAGAGGGAGACCAGAGAGAGACCAGAGGGAGACCAGAGGGAGACCAGAGAGAGACCAGAGGGAGACCAGACAGAGACCAGAGAGAGAGTAGAGGGAGACCAAGGGAGACCAGAGAGAGACCAGAGGGAGACCAGAGGGACACCAGAGAGAGACCAGAGAGAGAGCAAAGGGAGACCAGAGGGAGACCAGAGGGAGACCAGAGAGAGACCAGAGAGAGAGCAGAGGGAGACCAGAGAGAGACCAGAGAGAGACCAGAGAGAGAGCAGAGAGAGACCAGAGGGAGACCAGAGGGAGACCAGAGAGAGACCAGAGGGAGACCAGAGGGAGACCAGAAAGAGACAAGAGGGAGACCAGAGAGAGACCAGAGAGAGAGCAGAGGGAGATCGGCGAGACACCAGAGGGAGACCAGAGGGAGACCAGAGGGAGACCAGAGGGAGACCAGAGAGAGACCAGAGGGAGACCAGAGGGAGACCAGAGAGAGACCAGAGGGAGACCAGAGGGAGACCAGAGAAAGACCAGAAAGAGACCAGAGGGAGACCAGAGGGAGACCAGAGAAAGACCAGAAAGAGACGAGAGGAAGACCATAAAGAGACCAGAGGGAGACCAGAGAGAGACCAGAAAGAGACCAGAGGGAGACCCAGAGAGAGACCAGACAAAGACCAGAGAGAGAGACCAGAGAGAAAGACCAGAGAGAAACCAAAGAGGTAGAAGAGAGGGACCAGAGAGACACCAAAGAGAGAGAGACCAGAGGAGATAGAGTCCTTACCTCTGACGTGTAAAGGAAAATGACCTGAGTGACGCTGAGCATCGTGGCTCTGGCCACAAACAGAAGCGCAGTGAGAGTGGTCCTGCCGAGGCACAGGTGAATGGGCAGCAGGCTCAGGGTGAAGAGGAAGAAGCACAGAGCCTTGCTGGTCTTTCTGTTTGAAATAATTTAACATATTTCTATGAGCTGCTGCTGGGATTGAAAGTGTAGATTGGGTTTAATGAAGTATACTTTGATTTATTGCCGATTTAATTTAGGGTAGAATGTTTATGAATAAAAAAAACAGTTGTTTTCTTGATGAAATTCTTTTTAAAATGATGTGTAACATATTTGCTAAGACGCTCAGTGGGAGCTGCACAAACATGTGATGTCCACGAGGGGGCGACACATAACCTTTTCATGTTTGAGATCACTGCTGTAGACTGAGTTATGTATTGTTGTTTAGTGTTGTGTAGTGTTGCATTAGTATTGTGTTGCGTAGTGTTATGCAGTATTGTGTAGGGTTGTGTTGTTCTTAGTATTGTGTAGTTTTGCTGAAGAGTTGTGTAATGTTCTGAGTGTTGCGTTAGTGTTGTGTAGTGTTAAGCAGTATTGTGAAGTGTTATACATTATTTTGTATTGTTGTGTTGCGTTATGCAGTATTGTGTAGGGTTGTGACGTGTTGCGTTAGTGTTGTGTAGTGTTCAGCAGTATTGCGAAGTGTTATACATTATTTTGTATTGTTGTCTTGCGTTATGCAGTATTGAGTAGGGTTGCGTTAGTGTTGTGTATTTTTTGTAGTACTATGTATTGTTATAACTTATGTAGTATTACTGTATGCATTGTTATGTAGTGTTATGTGTCACTCACTGAGATCATCAGGGCCTCCTCGTGACTCTGTAGTCTCCACTCACAGTGTAACTGAGACCCCACCAGCCCCAGCGTCATCACCACCATCGAATTTGCCATCTGACCAATCACAGAGCTGCATGAGAGAGTTACACCCATCTGACCAATCACAGAGCTGCATGAGAGAGTTACACCCATCTGACCAATCACAGAGCTGCAGGAGAGAGTTACACCCATCTGACCAATCACAGAGCTCCACGAGAGAGTTACACCCATCTGACCAATCACAGAGCTGCATGGGAGAGTTACACCCATCTGACCAATCACAGAGCTGCAGGAGAGAGTTACACCCATCTGACCAATCACAGAGCGGCAGGAGAATGTGAATAATGAAGAACTCCAAACACAGTAGTAGTAGTAGTAGTAGTAGTAGTAATCTTTATTTATATACCGCCTTTTCACTGCAGATTTGAGTCTCAAAGCGGTTTACAATTGTTAATTTTGGGCATTTGTCTCTCACTCCACACAGAGATGGGAGCGGGGTCGCCAGTACAGGAGGCGCATGCCTGAACTATTGGGCATATTTTTAGTGGTAGGGGAAACCGGAGTACCCGGAGGAAACCTACGCAGACACGGGGAGAACATGCAAACTCCACTCAGAAAGGCCCTGGTCCGACCGGGATTCGAACCCAGGACCTTCTTGCTGAGAGGCGAGAGTGCTATCCACTCTGCCACCGTGCCGCCACAGTGGTGGCAAACTTCTACTGTAGCCACAGCTGCCCCGGGGCACACTGACAGAAACGAGGCAACCAGTCTGTGCCATCAGCCCCTCCCACCACTACCAACCATTCACACACACACCAGACTCATTCTAATGTGGGGGAAGTGTCTTGCCTAAGGACACAACCACAGTTTGGCACTTTACAGCCACAGCCGCCCCACTGTGCCATCTGCTGTTCCCATCACATTACTAACCAGGCCCTGACCTGCTTAGCTTCAGAGGTCTGACAGGATCTGGCTTTCAGCTGCAGGTATGGGCGTGTGTAGTGAGTGATGTTTATTGATATAACACAGTGACAGCAGTAGTATCAGTGGTACCCAGCAGAGTCTGGCCATGGCGCAGGGCATCAGGTGGAATCTACCAAAACCAACGACCTCCAGAGCCTCGTCCACCGTGAACGTGCCTGAAACACATCCACACACTCAGGGTTACAGCATCATCACCATTATTACATTATTATTACTATTACTATTATTCTTCACATTATCAATATGACTATTATTATAATCACTGTTAGTATTTTGTGTAAGCCCTCAGTCATACAGGGATTAGTCAAAGCAAAGGAAGGTTTCTCACCCATCATCTGTACTTCTTAGCAAGTTTTCCCGACGTTTCGTCCTCAAACTATCGGACTTCTTCAGGGAATGAATTCTCGGACCGCGCGTTGGAGATTTATAACCTATGGGTGTGGTTAGTCACACCCTAATCCTGATACGAACTCATAAACAATCTAAGGTCTGCTTGATGTAGAAGGGAGCAGATCTAACGACCCTAACTCATTAGCATGTCACAGACCTATTGTCTGCTGGGATGCTCAAGTGGAGTGCAGGTCTCACCCCTCCTAACCCATTAGCATGTCACTGACCTTGTCCCAAGTTAGGGCGTTGTTTTTAGGATGTCGTCATAGATGCGAGGCAAAACAAATCTTAACCCTCCTCCTCTGTTAAGAGAAGGTTTGTGTTTCCTCACAAAAATGGCTTCTTTCACCCCTCTCTCAAACCAATTCTTCTCCCGAGCCAGAATTTTAACCTCTGTGTCATCCACCGTGTGGTTGGAGGCCTTGAGGTGGAGATGAACAGCCGACTGTGGCCCACTAGAGTTTTCTCTACGATGTTGGTAAAGTCGTTTCTGTAGAGTTTGTTTGGTTTCTCCAATATAGTGGTCAGTGCACTCCTCTTCACTACATTTAATTGAATACACCACATTGCTCTGTTTGTGTCTGGGTGTTTTGTCTTTGGGATGCACTAATTTCTGTCTTAACGTGTTGAAAGGTTTGAAATACACAGGGATTTTGTGTTGCCTAAAGATTCTTTGTAGTTTCTCTGAAACTCCCGCCACATACGGTAAGGACACCCCTCTCCTCCTACTTTCTTCTGTCTGTTGGACTGTGTCTCTGGCCTTTCTCGTCCTTTGGGCTTTAGTAAAAGACCACTTGGGGTAGCCACATCTGGAAAGTGCTCTCTGAACATGTTTGGTTTCTCTGTTCTTTCCCTCCGAGCTTGTGGGGACCTGGTGGGCTCGGTGTTGAAGCGTTTTAATGACCCCGAGTTTGTGTTGTAGCGGATGATTTGAATCAAAGGCCAAGTACTGGTCAGTGTGAGTGGACTTTCTGAAGACCTCAGTCTCTAATTGTCCGTTCTCCAGTATGATGACCTTACAATCTAGAAAGGCCAGTTCACTCTCCTTAGCATCCTCACGGGTGAAATTTATAAAAGGGTCCACCGAATTAATGTGTTCTGAAAATGGTTCCTCTTCCTGTTTCTTTAACTTAACCCATGTATCGTCTACATATTAACACCAATGGCTTGGCGCTGTCCCTTGGTAAGAGCCCAGGGCTTGTTCCTCCAGTTTCTCCATATACAGATTGGCCACTATAGGAGAGACTGGGGAGCCCATCGCACAGCCATTAATCTGTCTAAAGAAGGTGCCTCTAAATTGGAAATACGTGGTGTTAAGACACATTTCAAGTATTTCACAGATGTGGTCAGCTGTTAGTTTCGTTCTCTCCCCTAGTGTGGCGTCTTTCTGTAGGCTTTCTCTTACAGCCTCCACCGCCTCTGTAATAGGCGTCGGTCCCTATTTTCTTCTTAAATCCTTCGGTTTTGTTTAAATCCACACTTTAGTGCCACAAACTCTGCTCGTCTGGCTCTCGCTCTAACTCCCGCTCTGATGAACTGCTCTGATTGGTCAGAGCGCGGCCAAGCCCCTCTGTGCACGTGCGTGAGACCCGGTGTGAGACCCACACATGTGTGTTTGGCGCAACGCATCATTGGAGATCATCCGCTGCACAGAACCAGGAGGACCAGACGATGCCCAAATACAGGCGAGTCCCGCTAATATGTCAGCGACCGTGCCGGCACAAAGCGCCACTGAGCACAACCATTCATTTGAATACGGCGCCGTCTTGGATCACCGGGGCTTGGGTTCACACTGGTGCAGTCTGGTTCAAACTGGTTTAGTCTGGTTCAAACTGGTGTATACCATAGGGCCTGGATGTGGATCCTCCTAGAGATGTACTGCCTTCCTCAGCTCTGTGAGAAATTCATTATTGGTGCAGGACCAGACCAGGACCAGGACCTGGTCGGGTTTTTTAAGAGTTTTTCCTTGTCGATGCAGGAGGGTCTTGTTGGACAGTTAGTGTCCAACAGAAAGGATTGGTGATGATCAGGACACTTTAGCATGCTACAACATGTATGGACATTTTCTTCTGTGTGTGCTTTATATTTTTCATGTGTTTTAACCCTTTAAGGATCACCTAATTTCGCCTGCTCCTTCTTGAATTATGATACCCAAATGGAAATGCTTATTGTGTGGACATCTTGTGTCTGATTTTGTGTTATGAGGCCTCATTTGAAAGGTAACACCTTCTAGTTTCTGGAAATGTATGTTACAGTTTCTTAGGAAGGACACAGTCTGCACTACACCTTCTCAAACATGAGTCAAAGTTAGTTTTTTTTGTCTCGAAAAACAAAAGGCAATTTCTAAATAATCTCCTGAAAACATACTTTATGGTATGTTGTTCAAACTCACCAGAGCAGATGTCTGTGGTGTTGGCAACAACTGTATGAAATTTTAGACCTTTAGGTGAAACCATTTTGATGCTGGGGGCTTTTTTGTGACTAATGGGCACATTCGGCACAAGCGGTCCATTTTTGTGCCAATTGTGCCAAAGTGTTTTACATGCAAATTATCAATGTTTTTACACCAAATATCAAATTATATCATTTTTTGGCTATTACTCTTGCTATAAATAGGATTTTTTCAGATATTGAAATGTTTACAGAAAAGCTATTATTTATATAGATATAGCGCGTGTTCTCCGTGAAAATGCTCCGCTTTCCTCTCTTACGCATTCAAATAACACTCGAACAGTGGGAGGAACCTTGAAGTCCGACACATCGCCTGAAACCTGAGATTATTGGCTACAAGATGGTTTGATTGACATCCAAATCGGCCAATGGTAGTCAAGACAATGCTGTCGTGACGCACAGATATCTATATGACTGGAGCGGTAAAGTTAGGTGCGCTTGTTTTACTCAACTCACTCTACCTTCCAAACCATAGCACTGAAAAGGTCGGGAATGGGCTTGTTTTGAAGGGAAGACTAAGAGGAAGACGAACATACCCAGTGACGTTAGGTAAATAGTAACATGCCTTCTTCATACAGTGCGCAAAGAACAGGTTTTGTTTTCGTTTGTGCAACTTTCAATACTCAAATGTGTAGTTACAACTGGATATCTACTATAAGGATGACTTTGTAGAAAAAACAACTGGATATAATTATTCTATGAACCCTCACGAACAAAACGAATGCACACATGTGTGGATTAGACGTGATTTGCCCCAGAATATTAGCATGAAAAGGTAAGAAAGGACGATGTATATTTTATATACATATACAGTTTGACTCCTTTTTCATACTTTTGGTTATATTTAATGTTTATTTTAACATAATACGCGTTTAGAGGTGGGAATAAGCTTTCAAAAGAGATATAGCTTGACTATATTGACACAAGTGAATTCTAATACTGATGCTGTTAAATGAAAAATATCTGAATCCTCCCTGTACAGGGAGGGTGATCCTGTTGATTCTCTGATCTGTGTTGGTGATTTCAATGGTTTTGTTAAGTCTCTGAGATGACTTCTGTTGTGACCTAGGGCTATACAAGAATAAATTGTGTTGTATTGTCTTATACAGTCTGTGTTAGCATTGTGCATCTGTATACAGTCTATAGTATACATTTGATATAGTGCCGGAGGGCCGAGCGGAAGTGGCGCAAGGCATCAAAAACGCCATTGTCTCCCATCCACAGATAACCTGTAAATGATCAAACTGTCCAAGAGAAAATCTCCAGTCTGAGCTCCTCCACATGCAGCCTGGATGTACTACCCACTAGATTTCTGAAGTCTGTTCTGGGCAGTCTGTTACCTTCACTCACACAGATTGTAAAAATGTCCCTTCATTCTGGAATATTCCCAAAGGCCCTGAAAACTGCAGTCATCAGGCCCCTGCTAAAAAAGAGCAGTCTGGATGCTACGGTACTTAACAACTATCGTCCCATCTCAAATCTGCCATTTATGGGGAAAGTCCTTGAGAAAGTTGTCTACCTACAGCTTACTAGATTTCTTATAATCAACAACTCATTTGATATGTTTCAGTCCGGCTTTAGACCCCACCACAGCACTGAGACTGCTCTCGTCAAGGTTACAAACGATATCCGGCTGAACACTGACGCAGGCAAAGTCTCAATCCTAATCCTGTTAGATCTGAGTCCTGCCTTTGACACCGTCGACCATGAGATTCTCTTATAGAGATTAGAGGACTGGGTTGGCATCGCTGGCACCGCCCTGAGTTGGTTTAGGTCTTACCTTGAAGACAGGAAGTACTTTGTGGAGATTGGAAACTGTGTCTCAGATCATATGGCCCTGACCTGTGGAGTACCACAGGGGTCGATCCTGGGACCTCTTCTGTTCAATCTCTACATGCTGCCGTTAGGTCAGTTAATACGCAGAAACAAAGTGTCCTATCACAACTATGCAGAGGACACTCAGATCTATGTCTCACTGACTGCAGGAGAACATGGACCAGTGGACTCACTCCTTCACTGTATCCAACAGATCAGTGAGTGGATGCAAAACAACTTCCTTCAGCTAAACACAGGCAAAACTGAAATGATTGTCTTTGGTCCCCAGAAACAAAGAGAGAGCGTCATCTGTCACCTACAGTCTCTCTCCCTAAAACCTTCAAAACAAGGTCAGAAATCTAGGGGTAATACTGGACTCAGACTTAAATTTTAATAGCCACATCAAATCAGTAACATCAGCAGCTTTTTACCATCTAAAAAACATTGCCAGGATCAAAAACATAGTGTCTAAAGCAGACCTGGAGATTCTTATCCATGCATTTGTCTCCAGTAGGTTAGACTACTGCAATGGCCTGCTCACAGGTCTGTCCAAACAGGCTGTAAAACAGCTGCAGTACATTCAAAATGCAGCAGCTCGAGTCCTGACTAGAACCAGGAAGTACGACCACATTAGTCCAGTCCTCAGGTCTCTGCACTGGCTTCCTGTGGCTCAGAGAATAGACTTTAAAACAGCTCTGCTTGTGTACAAGTCTCTCCATGGCCTCGCACCAAAATATATTAGTGACATGTTAGTCCCATATGAACCAGCCCGGACTCTGAGGAGCACAGGGACTAGACTCCTGTTAGTGCCCAGAGTCAGAACTAAACATGGGGAGGCTGCTTTTCAGATTCATGCTGATAAAATCTGGAACAGTCTTCCTGAAGATGTGAGACAGGCCTCCTCTCTGACAATGTTTAAAACCAGGTTAAAGACAGTTCTGTTTAGCTGTGCATACAACTGAGGGATTTTATATTTTTATCTTTCTTTTTAATGTTCTGTGATTATTTATGATTTTAATGCTTTCTTATTTTGTTCAGCACTTTGAGTTGCCTTGTGTATGAATTGTGCTATATAAATAAACTTGCCTTGCCTTGCCTAGTGGTGTTGGTCTCTGTTTTCCGGTGGTTACCCTTGGCTGATACTTGGGGTAGAGACCGTTCTGGTTGTGGTGAAATGATTGGAACCACGCTCTGCTTTGACCTGTCGGGTCGAGAAACAAGCATCGCTTTGCTCACATGAATAAGTAAGTTGAAAGTTTAGTTGTGTGGCGTTAATGGCTGTGATGTTTTATCCGGTTCTCTTGTAACTCGAAGAAGTCGCCATTGTTTTTACTTAAATGTTAGCGTCACACCAGTAACAGCAGCTGCTTGTTACCACCTGAAGAAACATTAGAATCAAAAATATAGTGTATAAAGCAGACTTGCAGATTCATCTCCAGCTTTTGTTTCTAGTTTTAGAGTCCTGCAGCTGCTGCTCACTGGTTTCTCCAAACAAGCTTAAACCAGGAAGTACCATCGCATCAATCCAGGTCTCAGGTCTCTTCCTTCCTATGGTTCAGAGAAAAGATCATGTACGAGTCTTTCCATGGCCTCGCACCAAAGTATATCTCAGGGACTTTCCTCCTGCTGGGACTCTGAGGAGCACAGGGACTGGACTCCTGCTGGGACTCTGAGGAGCACAGGGACTGGCCTCCTGCTGGGACTCTGAGGAGCACAGGGACTGGCCTCCTGCTGGGACTCTGAGGAGCACAGGGACTGGCCTCCTGCTGGGACTCTGAGGAGCACAGGGACTGGCCTCAGGGAGATACCAAAGAGAGACCAGAGGGAGATCAGAGAGAGAAACCAGTGAGAGAGACCAGAGAGAGACCAGTGAGGGAGACCAGTGAGCGAGACCAGAGAGAGGCCAGAGAGAGATAAGAGAGAGAGACCAGAGAGAGATCAGAGAGAGAGACCAAAGTGAGCTACCAGAGAGGGACTGGCCTCCTGCTGGGTCTCTGAGGAGCACAGGGACAGTGTTTTGTAGTTTTGTTCATCACTTTGAGTTGCCTTATGTATAAACTGTGCTATACAAATAACCTTGCCTTGGCAGTAAACATGCGAATGGGGACAGAGACACAGTAATCCAAGGATCGCCTGTTCATATTTACACAAAGGCCGTCACATAAAACACATAATCCTCGGTACATGCAGCTTTCCCGTCTCTGATGTCACACGGGGCCGAGGCAGAAACACGAGAGGCTTTTGTTGATGTGGACAGGAAGCACTTTAAAGTTTAATCAGACTCTCCCTGAATAAGGAGGCGGGTCCTGCGGCCGCTCTGCCCAAACCTGACGCACTTACCGTTTAGTTCTTATACTTTACACTTTTACACTTTTTTTACTTTCCCTTAAAGGTGCAGGAAGTGATGTTGTTAGCTTAGCCGTAGCACAAACTCCAAACAGCTCCCCTCCCTCTCCACCAAACCAAACATCCAGCATTTTCTTTCCTTTGTCCCAACAGGGAGAGTGGAGCAAACGTGAAATTGGCATTTTCTGTTCAGCCATTTTATGTTTTAGAAAATCCGATAACTCCGGTGCACTCGAAGAAACAGGAAGAGGGTGAAGGGGGTAAACACATCCCATTGGTTCGTTGGATATGAACAAATCCCATTGGTTTATTTTTATCGGTCCGCTCTAAAATATTTTTTATAAATTTTTGGAGACTATAGACATCAGGTCAATTCCATTAATGTTTGAAAACACATGATAACTTGACTACTTATAGGGTTTAGGGACGTTTCCCATAATATCTATATAATGCGTCTGGACAAAACCCCTGACTGCATTTTAAACCCTCTCCTGATGCTTATTGGGGCCTTGAACCTTCTTACTGTCACTGTTGGGACTCTGAGGAGCACAGGGACTGGCCTCCTGCTGGTCCCAGAGTCAGGACTAAATATGAGGAGTTAGCGTTTCAGAATTACCTTGCTATATTCTGGAACAGTCTTTCAGAAAATGTGAGACAGGCTTCCTCTCTGAGAATGTTCAAATCCAGGTTAATATTTACAGTCTATGGTTAAAACCGTTCTGTTTCGCTGCAACAACAGAAGGATTTTATCTTCACTCGTTATAATGTATATATTTTGTATTGGTTATGACTTGGATGTTTCTGTTTTGAACCTTGTGTATGGACTGTGCTATACAGATAAACTGGCCTTGCCTTATGCCCATTAGCTTTAATGCTCAGCTAGTAATTAGTTTGAAATGCATCTGCCTAATCAAAGATCAGTAATGCGAGCCGGCAGTGAGGACGGGTCTCCACAGGATCCAGTTTCCACATCCTTGTGTTAGCCTCGATACAGCACCGGGTCTGAGGCCCACGTCTCTGCTGGTGCACCATAAATGTTTAACCATCGCTGCTGCTTCCAGGTCCGGATCGCTCATTACAGCCTCATTAGCAGAGAGGGCAGAGAGAGACCAGGGAGAGAGCGGAGAGAGATCAGAGAGAGACCAGGGAGGGACCAGGGAGACACCAGAGAGAGAGCAGGGAGAGAGCAGAGAGAGACCAGAGAGAGACCGGAGAGAGACCAAAGAGTGACCACAGAGATACCAGGGAGACACCAGAGAGAGAGCAGGGAGAGAGCAGGGAGAGAGCAGAGAGAGACCAGAGAGAGACCAGGGAGGGACCAGGGAGAGACCAGAGAGAGAGCAGAGAAAGAGCAGGGAGAGAGCAGAGAAAGACCAGAGAGAGAGCAGAGAGACACCAGAGAGAGAGCAGGGAGAGAGCAGGGAGAGAGCAGAGAGAGACCAGGGAGGGACCAGGGAGAGACCAGAGAGAGACCAGAGAGTGACCAGAGAGAGACCAGGGACAGACACGAGAGAGAGCAAGGAGAGACTAGACCACAGAAAGAGAGAGCAGACGGACCAGAGAGTGACCAGAGAGCGGGAACAAGAGAGAGAGACCAGGGGAGCCGCGGTACACATCTCGGCCCCGGACCCCTCTGAGATCACGGTCCTGGATCTAAACCAGGAAATAGTCTTTGGATTTCTCAGGGGAGGACATAAACTCACCAGCTTTCTTCAGCCATGACTCATCGGGCGCTGACAGTGCAGGAGGTACATGACTTTTGTGCTCTTGTAGAAACATCATTCTGAATACTACTGACGGTGACAGATGCTAACAAAGAGTGTTTCCATGGCAACAAGACCGACAGCTATAATTGGACAGGGATTTGACCCAAGGAGCTTCTGTGATAACAAAAGTGCGACCGGGTGTTGAGCCGAGAGTGGGACCAGTGAGAGAGACCAGACAGAGACCAGAGTGAGACCTGAGAGAGACCAATAGGAAACCAGAGAGAGGGACCAGACAGAGACCAGAGAGAGACCAGAGGGAGAGCAGGGTGAGGACAGTGTCTTTGTCTCTCAGATCTCACTATGGTCTGTCTCTGGTCTCTTCCTCAGGTCTCTCTCTCAAATCTCTCAGGTCTTATTATGGTCTCACACTCTGGTCTCTCTTAGATCTCTTGTCTCTCTCATATATCCTCTCCCTCTGGTCTCTCTAGGGTCTCTCTCTTAGATCTCTCTTGTCTCTCTCAGGTCTCACTATAGCCCTTCTCTGCCCTCTACACAACACCTGGTAACTTCACAACACCTGATAGCACCATAAAAATCCCTTTGGGTCCCTTGGACTGTGAAGTGTGCTATATAAATAAATATGACTTACTTACTCTTTTTATTAAATGTACAGTAGTGTATCACAAACACACTCCTGTGTGGCCCTGGGGGGAGCAGGACCTCAGTTTGGGAACCCCGGGGTGAAGGGGGGTCCTCTCAGGTTTCAGTCTGAATGGTCCGTTGCCGTGGGCGATGTGAGGTGTCCGTCAGAGGCACGAGAGAGACCACTTAGTGACTGTAACCGGACCCTGGAGCTGTGGGGACAGATAGACGGGGCTTCGAATTCAGTGTGTTTGGGATTAATACCGATGTTGCTGCGATAGAGATGTTCCTGTGTGATTGAAGGCCTCTGATTGGTCAGTCCTCGTACGGCTCATGTCTGTATGTACAACGAACATCTCACAATATGATCACAGAGATCATAGATCTGATCTATCTCTGGTCTCACTGGTCTATCTCCAGTCTCTCCCTAGTCTCCTTAGTCTCTCTCTCCCGCTGGTCTCTCTCTAATTCATTTCTCTGGTCTCTCTTTCTGGTCTATCTCATGTGTCTCTTGCTGGTCTTTCTCTCTGGTCTCTCTCTCTGGTCTCTCTTTCTCTCTCTCTGATGTCTCTCGCTCTCTTTCTGGTCTCTCTCTCTCTCTCTCTCTGGTCTCTCTTTCTCTCTCTCTGGTCTCTCTCTCTCTCTCTGGTCTCTCTTTCTCTCTCTCTGGTCTCTCTCTCTCTGGTCTCTGTCTCTCTCTCTCTCTGGTCTCTCTCTCTCTCTCTCTCTGGTTTCTCTCTCTCTCTGGTCTCTCTCTCTCTGGTCTCTCCCTCTCTCTCTGGTTTCTCTCTCTCTGGTCTCACTCTCTCTGGTCTCTCTCTAAACCCAAATGGTGAGTGTGAGACAAACAATAACTGAGCTAGAGCACTTTACTTTCACATGTAAATCAACAGGAACCAGAGAGAGCCAAACTTCACCATGAGCACTTTCCTACTGTGCTAGCGGGTTAGCATTGTTAGCATTGTGTGAGTGAGCTGTGATCAAAGCCAACGCGCTGAAACACAAACCTCTCTGATGTTGATGTAATTAAAGAGCCGAGTGTCTTATAACAGTATTAACTTTCACCTTAAGATCATAACACTGTGTCCGCAATACCCTACTCTACTCTGCCCTACTCTACTCTACTCTACAGTACTCTCCCCTGATCTGGTCCTGTGTAACCTGTGGGGTGAATGTTATCCTCTACATTTAGTCCAAGTTGAGCTTCTTGGGAGTCCCGTCAGAAACCTACAGTGTAAAAGATGTGGATTTAACTAATGTTTGTGAACAAATTAATAAATAAACCAGCACCAGGTCCTTCTTTAGTACAGTATAGAGTATGGTATCGTTGAGTAGAGTAGAGTAGAGTAGAGTAGAGTATTGTAGAGTAGAGTCGACCATAGTATTTTAGAGTAGAGTAGAGTAGAGTCGACCATAGTATTTTAGAGTAGAGTAGAGTAGAGTAGACCATAGTATTTTAGAGTAGAGTATTTTAGAGTAGAGTAGAGTAGACCATAGTATTTTAGAGTAGAGTAGAGTAGAGTATTTTAGAGTAGAGTAGACCATAGTATTTTAGAGTAGAGTAGAGTATTTTAGAGTAGAGTAGAGTAGACCATAGTATTTTAGAGTAGAGTGGACCATAGTCTTTTAGAGTAGAGTCGACCATAGTATTTTAGAGTAGAGTCGACCATAGTATTTTAGAGTAGAGTCGACCATAGTATTTTAGAGTAGAGTCGACGGTAGTATTTTAGAGTAGAGTCGACCATAGTATTTTTGAGTAGAGTCGACCATAGTATTTTAGAGTAGAGTCGACCATAGTATTTTAGAGTAGAGTCGACCATAGTATTTTAGCGTAGAGTCGACCATAGTATTTTAGAGTAGAGTCGACCATAGTATTTTAGAGTAGAGTCGACCATGGTATTTTAGAGTAGAGTCGACCATAGTATTTTAGAGTAGAGTCGACCATAGTATTTTAGAGTAGAGTCGACCATAGTATTTTAGAGTAGAGTCGACCATAGTATTTTAAGAGTAGAGTCAACCATAGTATTTTAGAGTAGAGTCGACCAGAGTAGAGTAGAGTAGAGTCGACCAGAGTAGAGTAGAGTAGAGTCGACCATAGTATTTCAGAGTAGAGTCGACCAGAGTAGAGTAGAGTCGACCATAGTATTTTAGAGTAGAGTCGACCAGAGTAGAGTAGAGTAGAGTAGAGTCGACCAGAGTAGAGTAGAGTAGAGTAGACCATAGTATTTTAGAGTAGAGTAGAGTAGAGTAGACCATAGTATTTTAGAGTAGAGTAGAGTAGAGTATTTTAGAGTAGAGTAGAGTAGAGTAGACCATAGTATTTTAGAGTAGAGTAGAGTATTTTAGAGTAGAGTAGAGTAGACCATAGTATTTTAGAGTAGAGTAGAGTAGAGTATTTTAGAGTAGAGTAGAGTAGAGTAGACCATAGTATTTTAGAGTAGAGTAGAGTATTTTAGAGTAGAGTAGAGTAGACCATAGTATTTTAGAGTAGAGTCGACCATAGTATTTTAGAGTAGAGTCGACCATAGTATTTTAGAGTAGAGTCGACGATAGTATTTTAGAGTAGAGTCGACCATAGTATTTTTGAGTAGAGTCGACCATAGTATTTTAGAGTAGAGTCGACCATAGTATTTTAGAGTAGAGTCGACCATAGTATTTTAGCGTAGAGTCGACCATAGTATTTTAGAGTAGAGTCGACCATAGTATTTTAGAGTAGAGTCCACCATAGTATTTTAGAGTAGAGTCGACCATAGTATTTTAGAGTAGAGTCGACCATAGTATTTTAGAGTAGAGTCGACCATAGTATTTTAGAGTAGAGTCGACCATAGTATTTTAGAGTAGAGTCAACCATAGTATTTTAGAGTAGAGTCGACCAGAGTAGAGTAGAGTAGAGTCGACCAGAGTAGAGTAGAGTAGAGTCGACCATAGTATTTTAGAGTAGAGTCGACCAGAGTAGGGTAGAGTCGACCATAGTATTTTAGAGTAGAGTCGACCAGAGTAGAGTAGAGTAGAGTAGACCATAGTATTTTAGAGTAGAGTAGAGTAGAGTAGACCATAGTATTTTAGAGTAGAGTAGAGTAGACCATAGTATTTTAGAGTAGAGTAGAGTAGACTAGAGTAGAGTAGACCATAGTATTTTAGAGTAGAGTCAACCATAGTATTTTAGAGTAGAGTCGACCAGAGTAGAGTAGAGTAGAGTCGACCAGAGTAGAGTAGAGTAGAGTCGACCATAGTATTTTAGAGTAGAGTCGACCAGAGTAGGGTAGAGTCGACCATAGTATTTTAGAGTAGAGTCGACCAGAGTAGAGTAGAGTAGAGTAGACCATAGTATTTTAGAGTAGAGTAGAGTAGAGTAGACCATAGTATTTTAGAGTAGAGTAGAGTAGACCATAGTATTTTAGAGTAGAGTAGACTAGAGTAGAGTAGACCATAGTATTTTAGAGTAGAGTAGAGTAGAGTTTTTTTAGAGTAGAGTAGAGTAGACCATAGTATTTTAGAGTAGAGTAGAGTATTTTAGAGTAGAGTAGAGTAGAGTAGAGTATTTTAGAGTAGAGTAGACCATAGTATTTTAGAGTAGAGTAGAGTAGAGTAGAGTATTTTAGAGTAGAGTAGAGTAGACCATAGTATTTTAGAGTAGAGTAGAGTATTTTAGAGTAGAGTAGAGTAGAGTAGAGTAGACCATAGTATTTTAGAGTAGAGTCGACCATAGTATTTTAGAGTAGAGTCGACCATAGTATTTTAGAGTAGAGTCGACCATAGTATTTTAGAGTAGAGTCGACCATAGTATTTTAGAGTAGAGTCGACCATAGTATTTTAGAGTAGAGTCGACCATAGAATTTTAGAATAGAGTCGACCATAGTATTTTAGAGTAGAGTCGACCATAGTATTTTAGAGTAGAGTCGACCATAGTATTTTAGAGTAGAGTCGACCATAGTATTTTAGAGTAGAGTCGACCATAGTATTTTAGAGTAGAGTCGACCAGAGTAGAGTAGAGTAGAGTCGACCATAGTATTTTAGAGTAGAGTCGACCAGAGTAGAGTAGAGTAGAGTCGACCAGAGTAGAGTAGAGTAGAGTCGACCATAGTATTTTAGAGTAGAGTAGAGTAGAGTAGAGTAGAGTCGACCATAGTATTTTAGAGTAGAGTAGAGTAGAGTCGACCATAGTATTTTAGAGTAGAGTAGAGTCGACCATAGTATTTTAGAGTAGAGTAGAGTATTTTAGAGTAGAGTACAGTAGAGTAGAGTAGACCATAGTATTTTAGAGTAGAGTCGACCATAGTATTTTAGAGTAGAGTCGACCATAGTATTTTAGAGTAGAGTCGACCATAGTATTTTAGAGTAGAGTCGACCATAGTATTTTAGAGTAGAGTCGACCATAGTATTTTAGAGTAGAGTCGACCATAGAATTTTAGAATAGAGTCGACCATAGTATTTTAGAGTAGAGTCGACCATAGTATTTTAGAGTAGAGTCGACCATAGTATTTTAGAGTAGAGTCGACCATAGTATTTTAGAGTAGAGTCGACCAGAGTAGAGTAGAGTAGAGTCGACCATAGTATTTTAGAGTAGAGTCGACCAGAGTAGAGTAGAGTCGACCAGAGTAGAGTAGAGTAGATTCGACCATAGTATTTTAGAGTAGAGTAGAGTAGAGTAGAGTCGACCATAGTATTTTAGAGTAGAGTAGAGTAGAGTCGACCATAGTATTTTAGAGTAGAGTAGAGTCGACCATAGTATTTTAGAGTAGAGTAGAGTCGACCATAGTATTTTAGAGTAGAGAAGAGTCGACCATAGTATTTTAGAGTAGAGTAGAGTCGACCATAGTATTTTAGAGTAGAGTAGAGTAGAGTCGACCATAGTATTTTAGAGTAGAGTAGAGTCGACCATAGTATTTTAGAGTATTATAGAGTAGAGTCGACCATAGTATTTTAGAGTATTGTAGAGTAGAGTCGACCATAGTAGAGTAGAGTAGAGTCGACCATAGTAGAGTAGAGTAGAGTAGAGTAGAGTCGACCATAGTAGAGTAGAGTAGAGTAGAGTAGAGTATTGTAGAGTAGAGTCGACCATAGTATTTTAGAGTAGAGTAGAGTAGAGTATTGTAGAGTAGAGTCGACCATAGTATTTTAGAGTAGAGTAGAGTAGAGTGTTGTAGAGTAGAGTCGACCATAGTATTTTAGAGTAGAGTAGAGTAGAGTAGAGTATTGTAGAGTATTGTAGAGTAGAGTCGACCATAGTATTTTAGAGTAGAGTAGAGTAGAGTATTGTAGAGTAGAGTCGACCATAGTATTTTAGAGTAGAGTAGAGTAGAGTAGGGCTCTAGGAAACAGCTTATGTCTGTGTAAATCAGATATAGTTAACATTGTATTTTTTAACAGGGATAGGTGCCTTCCAGCCCCCGATCCCAAGTCTCTCTCTCTGGTCCCTCTTTTGTCTAGTCTGGCACTTGTCTCTCTCTGGTCTCTCATTAGTCTCTCTTTGGTCCCTCTCTGGTCCCTCTCAGGTCTTTCTCAGGTCTCAGTTTTGCCTCAGTTAAATGTAATAAATCTTGTTTCTCCAAACTATTCCTGCACTTGTGGATGGATGACTTTAGGAAGCAGATTAGATTAGAGCAGGATTTAGACTTGTCCTGTTTGAGGATATAAGCAAGGACACAGATACGCTCCACAGGATGTAGGACGTCTCTGAGGACCAAGGACTGAGACCCAGAGAGGACTGAGACCCAGAGAAGACTGAGGCCCAGAGAGGACAGAGACCCAGAGAGGACTGAGACCCAGAGAGGACTGAGACCTAGAGAGGACAGACCCAGAGAAGACTGAGGCCCAGAGAGGACTGAGACCCAGAGAGGGCAGAGACCCAGAGAGGACCGAGACCCAGAGAGGACTGAGACCCAGAGAGGACAGACCCAGAGAAGACTGAGGCCCAGAGAGGACTGAGACCCAGAGAGCACTGAGGCCCAGAGGGGACTGAGACCCAGAGAGGACTGAGACCCAGAGAGGACTTCTGACGGTGAATCCTGATCCTTCGTCATTCCTAGAGTCTGGACCAGCGCTGCACCCGGATCCTGAGGAACATGGAGGCCTCTTTGACTGCTCGGGACCGGGTTGGGATCCAGGACTTTGTCTTGCTGGACGCCTACACCAGTGAGACGGCCTTCTTGGACAACCTTCGGAAACGCTTCCACGAAAACCTCATCTATGTGAGGCTCATCTCTGCTCGTTGTAAATCGGTTATTGTTCTCAGGCTAGATCTCTACTCTCTCTGGTCTCTCTCTGGTCTCTCTCTCTGGTCTCTCTCTGGTCTCTCTCTGGTCTCTCTCTGGTCTTTCTCTGGTCTCTCTCTGGTCTCTCTCTGGTCTCTCTCTGGTCTCTCTCTGGTCTCTCTCTTGCCTCTCTCTGGTCTCTCTCTGGTTTCTCTCTGGTCTCTTTCTGGTCTCATCTCTCTCCGGACCAGATTCAGAAGAAAAGGATGTATTTTGATTGTCTGTCTGTCTGTGTGTTGTATCTTTGTGTGTGTGTGTGTCTCTCTGTGTGTGTGTTGTGTGTGTGTCTGTGTATGTGTGTGTGTATGTGTATGTGTGTGTGTGTGTGTGCAGACATACATCGGGACTCTTCTGGTCTCTGTGAATCCTTACAAAGAGCTGGATGTGTTCGGTCAGAAGCAGATGGACATCTACATGGGAGTGAACTTCTTTGAGCTCCCGCCGCATATGTGAGTGTGTGTGTGTCTGTGTGTGCGTGTGTGTGTGTGTACCATCTTGGCCCGGATAGAACCAGGATCAACAGGGACCAAAGAATGACACGGGACTGGTTTAACAGGACCAGAGTAGAGTAGAGCTGGTGGAAATGAGGATTTGTATAATTGTGTGTGTGTGTGTGTGTATCTCTGTGTGTGTGGGTCTGTGTGGGTGTGTTTGTGTATCTCTCTTTGTTTGTTTCCATGTGTGTTTCTGGATGTCTCTCTGTGTGTGTGTTTGCTTCACTGTTGGTGTGTTTCTCTGTCTCTGTGTGTTCCTGTGTGTACTGTATGTTTGTGACTCTGTGTGTTTGTCTTTCTCTTTCTGTGTGTGTTGTGTCTCTCTCTATCTCTCTTTGTGTGTGTCTCTGTGTGGGTGTCTCTATCTCTGTGTGCGTGTCTCTCTGTGTGTGTGTGTCTCTCTCTGTGTGTATGTGTGTGACTCTGTGTGTGTTTGTCTTTCTCTTTCTGTGTGTGTGTTGTGTATCTCTCTATCTCTCTCTGTGTGTGTGTCTCTCTGTGTGTGTGTGTCTCTCTCTCTCTCTCTGTGTGTGTCTCTGTGTGTGTGTGTGTCTCTCTCTGTGTGTGTTGCAGTTATGCCCTGGCAGATAACGCCTTCCGTACGATGCTCTCTGAGTTCAATAATCACTTCATCCTGATTTCTGGAGAAAGTGGATCTGGAAAAACCGAAGCGTCAAAGAAGATCCTTCAGTTCTACGCCGTGAGCTGCCCCAGCACCGCACTGCTCTGCAACATCAGGGACCGCCTTCTTCTGTCCAACCCGGTGCTGGAGGTCAGTGGCAGCCCACCCCTCTGCAGGATGAACACACTGATCCTTCTCTTTTTCCACTGTTTACTGGATTTTTGTGATTTTTATTTTTTTACAGTGTGCTTATTATGTGTCATGTGTATACTCAAAAAATACAATGGTCTCTCTCTGGTCTCTCTCTAGTCTCTCTATTTGGTCTCTTCTTGGTCTCTCGCTGGTCTCTATAGTCTCTCTCTGGTCTCTCTCTTGTCTCTCTCTCTTTCTAGTCCCTCTGGTCTCTCTCTGCTCTCTCTTTAATCTGTCTAGTCTCTCTCTCTCTGCTCTCTCTCGCTTTGGTCTCTCTCTGGTCTTTCTCTAGTCTCTCTGGTGAGTTCAGGTGGTGAGAGCATATGCCTTATTGTTTTAGAACACATCACCCCTGTGCTAAACCAGGGACTAGCTTACATCTACTATTATTCTGTTCTGTCCCTCATATTTTATGATTATTATATTTGCATTCAACCTTCCAGGCTTTTGGAAATGCAAAAACACTGAAGAATGACAACTCAAGCCGCTTTGGGAAGTACATGGATATACAGTTCGATCACCAGGTAACAACACCAAGATCTCTGGTCCACGGCTAACTGGTCTCTCTCTGCTCTGTCGCCGGTTGCTCCCTCAGCTAACTGGTCTTTCTCTCTCTCTTAGGCCTCTCTCGCTGGTCTCTTTTGCTGGTATCTCTGGCCTCTCTCAGGTCTCTCCTTCTGGTCCCTCTTCTCTGGTCTCTCACAGGTCTGGTCTCTCTCTGGTCTCTCACAGCTCTCTCTCTGGTTTTTCTCTGGACATGCTCTGGTCTCTCTGTGGTCTCTCTGTGGTCTCTCTGTGGTCTCTCTGTGATCTCTCTCTGGTCTCTCTTGTCTCTCTTTTTAAATCCAGTCACACCAGTTTTACTATTTAGAAAACCTCTGGTCCATACAATTTATTGGTTTCTCTTGAATTACAAAAAAACATAAACTTTATGCTAATTTTCATTTGAACATTGAGAGAATGGAGGAATCTTGACGAAGGATTTCCAGGACACTCATTCTAATGTGGGGGAAGTGTCTTGCCCAAGGACACAACCTTGGGCAAGACCAAGTTCAGGTCTGACAGGATCTGTCTTTCACCTGCAGGTACAATCTAATGTATGTGTTGTGTTTCAGGGGCGGGCTGTGGGGGGTCACATCCTCAGTTACCTTCTGGAAAAGTCACGTGTGGTTCATCAGAATCACGGAGAGAGAAACTTCCACATCTTCTACCAACTGGTGCAGGGCGGAGAGGAGGAGCTGCTGCGGTGGCTGGGGCTGGAGAGGGACTGCCAGGCCTACGCTTACCTCATGCAGGTAACACACCTCAGTCCTGGGTCTACAGCCTTAGTCCTGGGTCTACAGCCTCAGTCCTGGGTCTACAGCCTCAGTCCTGGATCTACAGTCTCAGTCCTGGGTCTACAGCCTCAGTCCTGGATCTACAGCCTCAGTCCTGGATCTACAGCCTTAGTCCTGGGTCTACAGCCTCAGTCCTGGATCTACAGCCTCAGTTCTGGATATACAGCCTCAGTCCTGGATTTATAGTCTCAGCCCTGGATCTACAGCCTCAGTTCTGGATATACAGCCTCAGTCCTGGATCTACAGCCTCAGTTCTGGATATACAGCCTCAGTCCTGGATTTATAGTCTCAGCCCTGGATCTACAACCTCAGTTCTGGATATACAGCCTCAGTCCTGGATCTACAGCCTCAGTCCTGGATCTACAGCCTCAGTCCTGGGTCTACAGCCTCAGTCCTGGGTCTACAGCCTCAGTCCTGGATCTACAGTCTCAGTCCTGGATCTACAGCCTCAGTCCTGGGTCTACAGCCTCAGTCCTGGATCTACAGCCTTAGTCCTGGATCTACAGCCTCAGTCCTGGATCTACAGCCTCAGTCCTGGATCTACAGCCTCAGTTCTGGATATACAGCCTCAGTCCTGGATTTATAGTCTCAGCCCTGGATCTACAGCCTCAGTTCTGGATATACAGCCTCAGTCCTGGATCTACAGCCTCAGTTCTCGATATACAGCCTCAGTCCTGGATTTATAGTCTCAGCCCTGGATATACAGCCTCAGTCCTGGATCTACAGCCTCAGTCCTGGATCTACAGCCTCAGTCCTGGGTCTACAGCCTCAGTTCTGGATCTACAGCCTCAGTCCTTTACAGTGGCTGAAATTACATGGAAAGTTAGTCCATACATTACTTTAAAGCTTAAAGTAATACTAGAATTTAATATGCTGCTATCCAGAATATATAACTACAATATGTGTTTATAATATTTCGGGTGTTCATTTTGCCATGTTCAGATGAATTATGTTAAAAAAACTGCTTTGAAGTGGCACCTTTTCACTTCCGTATAGAAACGCTAGGGGGCGCCAAAATGGCGGCGATGACGTAGGAGAGGGACCTCTCACAGCAGCAGCAGCAGTCTGGGCTGAATCTGTAGGAGGTTTCACTGTCATCTGAACAAGGTATAAACATATTTTCATCCGTTTTGTACATAATACTCTTTTAACCTTTTAGCCTTATTTGTGAGATTCAAGCTAATTAGTGTTGGGCAAATTAGCATGTTTTATGATATCAAGTAGAGTTAGCTAACAAGGCTAATATTCGTTTTTACATTGTGCCAGTCTCACTTTGGTTGCCTTAGATTTATTTACCACAATGTACATTGTAATATCCATAAATGCTAACACCTATTAACGGTTTAATTAGCATTTTTATCAATGATTGCATCACATGTAGTCTATGTTTTCAACTTCTGCAGATTTTTGTTAAATAAAAGTAAAATATTTATTTAATTCAAGTTATTTTGATTAGCATTTATGGATATTACAATGTATATTGTGGTAAATAAATCTAAGGCAACCAAAGTGAGACTGGCATAATGTAAAAACGAATATTAGCCTTGTAAGCATCTTTTAGGATATCAAGTAGAGTTAGCTAACTTGCCCAACACTAATTAGCTTGAGTCTCACAAATAAGGCTAAAAGGTTAAAATAGTTGCACACTATTATGTACAAAACGGATGAAAATATGTTTATACCTTGTTCAGATGACAGTGAAACCTCCTACAGATTCAGCCCAGACTGCTGCTGCTGCTGTGAGATGTCCTTCTCCTACGTCATCGCCGCCATTTTGGCGCCCCCTAGCGTTTCTATGCGGAAGTGAAAAGGTGCCACTTCAAAGCAGTTTTTTTTAACATAATTCATCTGAACATATCAAAATGAACACCCAAAATATTATAAACACATATTGTAGTTATATATTCTGGATAGCAGAATATTAAATTCTAGTACTACTTTAAATACAAAGCTGGATCAGAAATGCACAATGTTGACTAGCTTAGCCGCACATGCTAACTAACGCTGTGACACCACGACAGAGATGTGTTTGTGTTTCTGTGTCGTTCAGGGAAACTGTCCCAGAGTCAGCTCCATCAACGACAAAAGCGACTGGAGAACGGTCCGCAACGCTCTGTCTGTGATCGAGTTCAGCGACAATGACATCGAGGTGAGCAACAGTTTACAGGTGCAGAGAGAAACAAGTGTGACATCACCACAGTGTTTCCTTATATGGTCATTTGTGCTGATGGCGTTAGCTTAATGCTGTAACAGACGCAGACGTGTTGTTATGGAGGTTGCTAAGGCAAACTGGAGATTACTCTGTGAATGAAGGCCTCTTATTGGTCGGTTGTATCGACTCATATCTGAATCTACAAAGACAATATCTCAATATAAACACCAGGATCACAGAGAATGATAATCTATGGATTTTCTCTCTCTCTGGTCTCACTTTAGTCTCACTCTAGTCTCTCTCTCCAGTCTCTCTCTCTCTGGTCTCTCGCTCTGGGCTCTCTCTCTGGTCTGTCACGCTGGTCTCACGCTCAAGTCTCTCTCTCTGGTCTGTCTCTCTAGTCTCGCTCTAGTCTGTCTTTGGTCTCTCTCTAAAATTTCTCTCTCTGGTCTCTTTCAGGTCTGTCTCCCTAGACTCACGCTAGTCTCCATCTGTGGTCGGTCTCGCTCTGGTCCCTCGCTCTGGTCTCTCTGATCTGTCTCTCTAGTCTCACGCTCAAGTCTCTCTCTCTGGTCTGTCTCTCTAGCTAAAGAAAAAGACAATAATAATTTATATGTTGTACATCTTTTCACAAATACATTTCTCTTCCACATCCAGAACCTGTTTGCGATCATTGCCAGTGTTCTGCATTTGGGGAACATTACATTTGAAGCTGGTCCTCAGGGATACGCCGCTCTGAACAACTGTCAGCAGATCCACTGGGTCTCCAAGGTACTCTGGTCTCTCTCTGGTCTCTCTCTGGTCTCTCTCTGGTCTCTCTCTGGTCTCTCTCTGATCTCTCTCTGATCTCTCTGTGGTCTCTCTCTGGTCTCTCTCTGGTCTCTCTCTGGTCTCTCTCTGGTCTCTCTCTGGTCTCTCTCTGGTCTCTCTGGTCTCTCTCTGATCTCTCTCTGGTCTCTCTCTGGTCTCTCTCTGATCTCTCTCTGGTCTCTCTCTGGTCTCTCTCTGGTCTCTCTCTGATCTCTCTCTGGTCTCTCTCTGGTCTCTCTCTGGTCTCTCTCTGATCTCTCTCTGGTCTCTCTCTGGTCTCTCTCTGGTCTCTCTCTGGTCTCTCTCTGATCTCTCTCTGGTCTCTCTCTGGTCTCTCTCTGGTCTCTCTCTGGTCTCTCTCTGATCTCTCTCTGGTCTCTCTCTGATCTCTCTCTGGTCTCTCTCTGGTCTCTCTCTGGTCTCTCTCTGATCTCTCTCTGGTCTCTCTCTGGTCTCTCTCTGGTCTCTCTCTGGTCTCTCTCTGATCTCTCTCTGGTCTCTCTGGTCTCTCTCTGGTCTCTCTCTGATCTCTCTCTGGTCTCTCTCTGGTCTCTCTCTGGTTTCTCTCTGGTCTCTCTCTGATCTCTCTCTGGTCTCTCTCTGGTCTCTCTCTGATCTCTCTCTGGTCTCTCTCTGGTCTCTCTCTGGTCTCTCTCTGGTCTCTCTCTGATCTCTCTCTGGTCTCTCTCTGGTCTCTCTCTGGTCTCTCTCTGGTCTCTCTCTGGTCTCTCTCTGGTCTCTCTCTGATCTCTCTCTGATCTCTCTCTGGTCTCTCTCTGGTCTCTCTCTGGTCTCTCTCTGGTCTCTCTCGTCTCTCTCTGATCTCTCTCTGGTCTCTCTCTGGTCTCTCTGGTCTCTCTCTGGTCTCTCTCTGGTCTCTCTCTGGTCTCTCTCTGGTCTCTCTCTGATCTCTCTTTGGTCTCTCTCTGGTCTCTCTGGTCTCTCTCTGGTCTCTCTCTGGTCTCTCTCTGGTCTCTCTGGTCTCTCTCTGGTCTCTCTCTGGTCTCTCTCTGGTCTCTCTCTGGTCTCTCTCTGATCTCTCTTTGGTCTCGCTCTGGTCTCTCTCTGATCTCTCTTTGGTCTCGCTCTGGTCTCTCTCTGATCGTTCTGGTCTCTCTCTGATCTCTCTGGTCTCTTTTTTGTCTCTCTCTGGTCTCTCTCTCACAAATGTAGAATAATGCTACAATAATTAAAATAACCCAAATGCTGTTTGTGCTGCAGCTGCTCGGAGTCCCAGCTCCTGTGCTTCAACACGGACTGACACACAAGAAGATCCAGACCAAGACTGAGGAGGTTCTGATCTACTCTGCTCTGCTCTGCGCTACTCTACTGGTGTGGTTGATGTCACATGGTCTGATTGATGTCACATGGTGTGCTTTTTGTCACATGGTGCAGGTGCACAGTCCCTTCTCAGTGGAACATGCAGTCTTCGCTCGAGACGCTCTCTCCAAAGCTGTGTACGGACGCACCTTTAACTGGGTTGTCAACAAGGTCAACGAGTCGCTAGCAAACAAGGTACCAGTCGTTAGCAAACAAGGTACGAGTCACTAGCAAACAAGGTACGAGTCACTAGCAAACAAGGTACGAGCCGTTAGCAAACAAGGTACCACTCGCTAGCAAACAAGGTACGAGTCGCTAGCAAACAAGGTACCAGTCGTTAGAAAACAAGGTACCAGTCGTTAGCAAACAAGGTACCAGTCGCTAGCAAACAAGGTACGAGCCGTTACCAAACCAGGTACGAGTCGTTAGCAAACAAGGTACGAGTCGTTAGCAAACAAGGTACGAGTCGTTACCAAACCAGGTACGAGTCGTTAGTAAAAAGTTACAGATGCTGTTTTAATGTTTGATCCAGAGCAGTCAATGTGACTGCTCAGATTTGGAACTCTAAATGTGCTGTTATTATTTTTATGAAATGATCTTTAGTTTAAACATTCGACTTTGAAAGATTCCGTCTGTTCCTCAGGATTCCTCCAGAAAAACTGTAATTGGATTATTGGACATTTATGGATTTGAGGTTTTCAGTGTGAACAGGTGAGTTTTACACAACGACAGAAGTCAGGCTCCTGCCACGGCCGCCACACCTGACCACGGCCGCCACACCTGACCACGGCCGCCACACCTGACCACGGCCGCCACACCTGAACACGGCCGCCACACCTGACCACGGCCGCCACACCTGAACACGGCCGCCACACCTGAACACGGCCGCCACACCTGAACACGGCCGCCACACCTGAACACGGCCGCCACACCTGACCACGGCCGCCACACCTGACCACGGCCGCCACACCTGAACACGGCCGCCACACCTGACCACGGCCGCCACACCTGACCGGCCGCCACACTTGACCACGGCCGCCACACCTGACCACGGCCGCCACACCTGACCACGGCCGCCACACCTGACCACGGCCGCCACACCTGACCACACCTGACCACGGCCGCCACACCTGACCACGGCCGCCACACCTGACCACACCTGACCACGGCCGCCACACCTGACCACAGCCGCCACACCTAACCACGGCCGCCACACCTGACCACGGCCGCCACACCTGACCACGGCCGCCACACCTGACCACACCTGACCACGGCCGCCACACCTGACCACACCTAACCACGGCCGCCACACCTGACCACGGCCGCCACACCTGACCACGGCCGCCACACCTGACCACGGCCGCCACACCTGACCACGGCCGCCACACCTGACCACACCTGAACACGGCCGCCACAGCTGAACACGGCCGCCACACCTGAACACGGCCGCCACACCTGACCACGGCCGCCACACCTAACCACGGCCGCCACACCTAACCACGGCCGCCACACCTGACCACGG